>JASPKZ010005616.1:0-43848 GCA_030220185.1 Diploptera punctata | reverse complement strand
ATTTAATGCAAACGGCGATGTTTGAAAACAAATGAGAAACGATAGGTACGCTTCTACTGCTTCTTTTGTTTATCACTGCAACCAGATCATACTATTTATTGCCAAAGGAATGCAATATTGTAAGAATGCTCTCTAGTGGAGAAAAAATGAAACATCAATCTGTATATTAATTCATTTCTGATGTCGTATGATGTAAATATACAATTATATTTTTCTGGATTATTACCTGGGAAAAAAATACATTTAAGAAAGTGCAAACAGTGATTTCTTTTTTTTTTTGGTGGTATAATCAATTGCTACAAATGTTGACATGTATGCACTATTATATACAATCTGGTAGCCGTATTTCTTATAGGCTCAGTCACTGCAAAATAACGGTCAGACCTGTTCAGAATATTAAAAAGGAGGAGCTTTGTTTAATATGGTAATTATAACACTGATAAATATTTCGTGAAACACGACTCTGATTGGTTGTAAAACAGAAATCATTGAAACGTGATTGGTCATTGACTCCCATTTGGGGCATGAGTTAAATAGTCACTCAAATTGTGTCGAAATGAAATTTTCAGAGGTTATACGCAATAATGTAGAAATTGTCAAAACTAATTAGTAAATGTAGGCCCCAGCATTTGTAAGCTTCAAAACACAGAAGGCTGTTTTATCAAAACACGTTTAATTAAATAAACAATATCATATAATGTGCGTTACTTATTTCCATTTTGTTATAATCTTTACTAAAAATTGCATTCACTAAATAGTATTTTAACTTAATTCACTAAATAGTCTTTTAAAAAGCACCCGAGTTTTCTACCTCTTTGGACAATTCTCACCTCATGTCAAAAATATGGACTAGATGAATAGTCTTGAGGCATGCCTTTTAACATTAAAAATTCTATAAGTACCTAGCCTACATTCGGAGACATTAAAAGTTATTTGATCTGGCATCACTGCGTACTTGTAACCATTGAGTTTATACAGGTTGGAGACTAACAAGGGAATATCACTCGATGTCAGTAAAATTATTATTATTATTATTATTATTATTATTATTATTATTATTATTATTATTATTATTATTAACTACTCTCGGGGAATAATATAAAGACATATTCGATATTATTTTATTCTACAAATTTATTTTATTGATCTAACCTTTTTTGATAAATAATAAAAAGAAAATATAGATAAATGTAATTTTTATTTTAAGTTGGACTACTCTTTTTTAAGAAGTTTCTGCTTTGGGACTCTTCTATTTGCTATATATATATATAGGCCTGTATACTTACTACTTACTCACTGGCACTATCGAACCCATAGGTTCGTGGTCACGCTATTATAAGCTCTCCATACATCCCTATCCTGAGCTAATGCTTTCCAATCATTCCCTGTATAATCTACTTCCTTCAAATCATAGTTTGCTATTCTCCCACCTCATTCTTGGTCTACCAACTGGGCATTTTCCTCCGGTTTTCCTACAAAAAGCTTCCATGCACGTCTTTCATTCCCCATACTTGCCACATGTCCTGACCGTCGCAGTCTACGAGACTTAACTGTTCTTATTATATCTGGCTTCTTATAAAGTACCATAATAGTTCATTGTTATCTAGTCTTCTCCATTCATCTGTCTGATCATCTCTCTTTGGTCCAACAATTTGCCTAACTACTTTGTTATCAAATACTCGTAATCTCCTTTCCTCTATATATAGGCCTATATATGATTATTAATGTTTTATTGGGTTTTCCGCGTCATGGATTCAAGATCGGCCTCTGGCCACAGATTCCGACGTTTCGGCATGATCACACATGCCATTATCAAAGAATATGAGCTTCAAGTCACTGATTTAGGTCTTATAAAGTGACTCGAAGGTCATATTCCTTAATAATGTCATGTGGGATCATGCCGAAAGGAATCAGTGTCCAGAGGCCAATCTTGATTCCATGACGCGGAAAACCCAAGAAAATTTCATTAATTATTCTCATATCCGCGAAAATCTGCATAATAACAACAAACACACACACACATATACCATACGAGTATATATATATATATATATATATATATATATAATATAGTATGTAGTAAATTAGTTCCTGGTATCATATTTATGCAGGCGACTTACGAGCACCCTTAGATTTTAAACAAGTGATATTACTGAAATTCAAATATTTAGGAATAGAAATTAATAGCAGCAACAGAATAACAGATGAAATCCTCCATTAAACAAATAATGCAAACAAAATATCGGGATGTTTAAACAATACTGTTTGGAAAAATAAAAATTTAAGAGTAAGTGCTTACAAATCTTTTGCAACGCCAGTTCTAACATACGGTTATGAATGCAGAACAGAAACTAAAAAAAAAAAAAACAATGAAACAACTGAAATGAAAGTTTTTAAGGAAAATCGTAGGAAAATCACTGAGAGAGAAAATTCGCAGCTCTGTTATTAGAGAAGAATGTGAAATTGAACATATAAACATCTGGATAAACGATAGAAGACCAAACTGGAACGATCACATAGATAGAATGCAGAACAATAGACTAGTGAAGAAAGTACATGACTGGATACCTCAGCAGAAAAGGCATTTAGGAAGACCACAACTACGATGGAAGGACATCACCTCCCCGGACCTGTAGTGAACAAGCTGCCAGCTTTCATGCGTAGAGGAAGAAGAAGAAGATATTACTGATTCCATCGACAACATTAAAAGTTATCTGATAGATTTTGAATTTGACAAATACATTTGGTTTTAAACTAAACCCACAAAAATCACGATCTATAATAATTGAAAATAAAATACTACTTTCTACTCTTCAACACCAATAGGTTTAATATCTCTGTCATTGCTGCGGATGCTATTCGAATTCAATTTCACCCCCAAAAATCTTGGATTTTATTTGTATAATATTTTAATACGAACTAGAGTTATGAAGCTAGGAACAATAATCACAAATAGGAATGAGACGCACAAAGAAATTAAGCATAGGCTCAATTCTGGAAATGCATGCTATTATGCATTGCAGAGACTTTTGATGTCCCAACTCCTTTCAAAAAACGTTAAGCTGAAAATATATAAAACTATTATTCTACTGTTATATTATATGGGTGCGAAACATGGACTCTTACTTTAAGGGAGGAAAGGAGATTACGAGTATTTGAGAATAAAGTTCTTAGGAAAATTTATGGACCAAAGAGAGATGAACAGACAGGTGAATGGAGAAGACTACATAACAATGAACTACATGGTCTTTATAGGAAGCCAGATATAATAAGAACAGTTAAGTCTCGTAGACTGCGATGGGCAGGACATGTTGCACGTATGGGGAATGAAAGACGTGCATGGAAGCTTCTTGTAGGAAAGCCTGAGGGAAAACGCCCAGTTGGTAGGACCAAGAATGAGGTGGGAGAACAACATTAACTATGATTTGAGGGAAGTAGATTATACAGGGAATGATTGGAAAGCATTAGCTCAGGATAGGGATGTATGGAGAGCTTATGTCCGCGCGGCCATGAACCTACGGGTTCGATAGTGCCAGTGAGTAAGTAAGTAAGTACTAGAGTTATGAAGTAAAAAAAAGTATCCAAGAAAGTTTTCACTTCACTCCATTCTCTTCATCACCTGAAATAATTCTACATTTACATCTTAAAAAGGCACTGATACAGACATTTGTAATAAAACATTTTGACTATTGTGATATATTACTACTGACTTTAATTCTAACTGTCAAACTACAACGTGTTCATATTGCTTGCGACAGATACGTATGCAATGCTGAAAAGTATGTTAATTTTCGCCATGTTTTAATCGCTGTTTTTACTCCGACCGAGTTACAGAATAATTTTGCATTATCTTTCTCCTATATTCCAAATTATTCATACCCGACCAGCCTTATGGGCTACTAAAACACAAATTAATAACATTTTGCTAATAACAAATATTATAAATAATTCCAATAGGTTGTGGAGTTTATATCAATTTGTTATTTAAGATTTATTTTTTTATATTGTCAAGAATTAGACTGGTTTTCTTGAGTATTTTATTATGAATGAATTGATTTATTGTATTGAGGTCTGGTCAGCGTTTCTGACTACCGTTCGTGAGGTCCCAGGTTCGATTCCCGGTCAAACTATAGGAATTTTTCCTTAAATGAAATTAATTATTCCTGTGGTTGCCCATGGTCTGGAATTTAGGTTAAGTTTAGGTTAAGAACTTTCCTGGCACTTCATTACCATTTATCACCCATCATATCATCAGGAAGTCCACCGCTGTGGTCTCGAGATAGCGTGCTGCCTTGTCACGCAGCGGGCCCGGGTTCGATCTCCGGTCGGGGTAGTTTTTCTTGGTGAGGTTTTTATCGGGGTTTTTCCTCACCTGTAAGACAAATGTCAGGAAACCTTTAAGGCCTAAACGGTCCCAGAAATCATATGGACATCATCATCATCATCATCCCTATCATCACCATCATCATCATCATCCTTCACCGGTGTGGAAATCAACGGGAAGCTACCACACCTACAATTCCCTAGTAAAGCTGCAAAGCATAGCATGAAAATGCTATGATTACAGTGAAAGACTGCCCTCGGGCAGAATTACTATGGATGGATGGATATCATCGGGGTAACGTAACTCCGCCTTCCAGGTGCTCCAACCTAAGAAATGGATTATAATTCCGCTAACGCCAGGAGAGAAAACCAGAAATGTCATAAAAGACAACCTGGTGGCATTAGACAAAACAAAAATCGTATATGTCATTCTAAATCCTCAAATTGCTTATATAATTTATCCTCTAATCATAATTCTAACACAAGATCAATAGAATGTTAATATAGGATATTAAACATATTTCATCAGCGAACCTTATTCTTTTTCTTTCACTGTGTTACTCACCCGCTATTGGAATTTACTTCTAGTGACAATCAGAAACTGTCGGACAATAACCTCTTTCAAGCAAAAATTGAAAATATTTCTAAAAGATTTACTTTAGTTACTTTATTATATTATTTTTGATTACCATGAGTTATTTAATAAATTATAATATATATATATTTATTTATTTATTTATTTATTTATGAATACTGCAGTATTTGCATCTATTCTATTTGTTTTAAGTAACTTCTTTGTTAACAGTATCTAATTATATTATCTTTACAAATAATTACATTGAAGAAACGTCATTGTATGTATATATTGAGTGGAAGTTAAGGCTATGGTCTCAGTTTTACCAATGAGAATGAAACTATTAGTTTAACTCATTCACTTCAGGTTTAAATGCTCATTGCATTTGCCCACAAATCGAATTTAAGTTACCGTAAATAATATATATTTTCAGACATTCAAAACAAAACAAAATATTACGGTATTTGAAATCACAATAAGAATGAATCCACCGCTGTGGTCTCGAGGTAGCGTGCTGCCTTGTTACGCAGCGGGCCCGGGTTCGATCCCCGGTCGGGGCAGTTTTTCTGGGTGAGGTTTTTATCGGGGTTTTTCCTCACCTGTAAGACAAATGTCAGGAAAACTTTAAGGCCCAAACGGTCCCCGAAATCATGTGGCCATCATCATCATCCTTCACCGGTGTGGAAAGCAACGGGAACTACCACAACTACAATTCCCTAGTAAAGCTGCAAGCATAGCATGAAAATGCTATGATTGCAGTGAAAGACCTGCCCTCGGGCAGAATTACTATGGATGGAATAAGAATGAAGGCCAAAACACATTCCTCTACTATTCATAAATGTTAACAAAACAATACCCTGCGAAGGGATGTACAGAATATTGCAAAATATGTAACAGCAGAGTTAAGCGAGTGTTCCTCGTCTTCTGAGTCGAAGGCCATTTAATTGACGGCGAGTCTACCTTCTTTTGAGGCGAATGGGTTAATTATTCATTTTGTGCCATTCAATAAATTCCTTAATAGATAAGGTGAGTATGTTGAATCTTACCTCGTAAAAGTTGAGTTCTTTTAAGAAAATGTTTCAAAACAATTCTGTTTCATCTTCAGCTTGTCCTAAAAAAAATGAACTTTCACGAGGTAAGTTGTAACAGATTCACCTTATTTATTAAGAACAACCTCATAATTTTATAATATATTCCTTAATAAATGTATAATTGATCACTTTTTGAGACACGGGTTCTCCCCTAGTGGAGAATTTCTTAACCAGACTAATTTATTTACACTTATTTTCCTATAGACGTCAGCGAGTGACATGTGCTTAGTACATCTCCTCTAGGAGAATCTAATAGGGGACTAAGGTTTAATAATTGTATCAAATAATAGAAGTCATTTCCTTATTCCACCACTGTGTTTAACACATGTGGATATGAGGCCAGCAGCTTAATGGTAGGCCAAGTATTTTTCTAGGTCTATCGCGCCAAGTAGTAGTTATTCTAGTAACTATATACTTAATCACATTATAAGCTTATTTACGAATTTCTTCGTAATTATCATTTAAAATGGGAACCCGTGTATTCACTACGAAAAAAAAAAATGTGACCTCAGCGTTTTCAATCTCAGGAATAATTTATTAAGAATAATTATAAGGAAGATATTAATATTAAATTAAATATATTTTACAGAATGTTTGGCACTATAAGACGGACACTGAAAAATAAAACTTTGAGGAGCACACAACTAAAATTTTACAAAATTATGGCAGTGCCTGTCTTAACATATGCAAGTGAAAATTGGACTCTTAACCGTTCAGACAGAAGGAAAATAGAAACAGCAGAAATGAAGTTCCTACGTTCAGTAGTGGGTGTGACAATTTTGGACAAGAAAAGAAGTGAGGATATTAGGAAGGACTTAAATATTTTAATTTAACAAATAGAATTGACAACATGAGAAACAACTGGTATGAACATGTCAAGAGAATGCCTACAGATAGAATCCCTCAGCTGTTACTAAAGTACAAACCAATAGGACATAGAAATGTTGGACGCCCATTTACTAGATGGGAGGATTCATTAAATCCCACTTGATGTGAAAACAGGTCAAAAGGCCTAATTTCATGAAGCAGAAGAAGAAGAAAAATAATTATTGTTAACATATTTTAAATTATACTTATTAAAATTTGTAGAGGTAACTATGTATGATTCTATTGTAATTCTGCCCGAGGGCAGGTCTTTCACTGCATTCATAGCATTTTCATTCTATGCTTTGCAGTTTTACTAGGGAATTATACGTGTGGTAGGTTCCCGTTGCTTTCCACACCTGTGAAGGAGGATGATGATGATGATAATGGCGATAATAATAATAATAATAATAATAATAATAATAATGATGGCCGGATGATTTTTTGGGACCGTTGGGCCCTAAGTTTCCTGACATTTGTCTTACAGGTGAGGAAAAACCACGAAAAAATTTCACCCAGGAGCTTGTCCCGTTCGGGTATGAAACCCGGGCACGCTGCGTGACAAGGCAGCGCGCTACCTCGAGAACACAGCGGTGGACATACGAATGATATCATGTAAAAAGAAATCCATATAGCCTACACAGAAACAAAACTAAAGATCAACGTCGTTAAACGTGACTTCTCTGCCACATCGCACATTTGTACCAAATCCAGAATATAATATATCATCATCATCATCTGCCTTTCAAGTATTAGGCCTAGTGGCCTGTTACGGTCTCCCGCCATCTCCGAAAAGGTCGACCCACAGATCTTCTGCCTCGAGGAATGTAGTGAAGAATTTGTTTTGGTATTCTGTGACGATCCATGCGCTGAATATGGGTTAGTCAAGTGTTTCTATATTCTTGGAGGTATTCAGATATAGGTACGATGTTTAACTCTCTGGCTATTGTTGAATTTCTTTGGTGGTCTAGAAGGCTATAACCTGCAGTTCGTCGCAGAAATTTCATCTCCGTGGCTGTAATATGACGGTCATCCTGAGTTCTGATGGCCCAAGCTTCACTGCCATAACAGATTATAGGTCTAGCGAGAACTTTATAGATTTTCATTCTTGTGTGTCTCTGCACTTTTGATAGTTTAAAAACTTGGTTGATAATTCTTAAAGCTTTATTATAGTTTTTTATTTTAAAGGATATATCACATTCATCATTATAAGTTAGATTATATCCTAAGTATTTAAATGAATTTACTTGCTCTAATATTGAATTCTGAATACAAATTTTACTGCTTACTGGGAATTTCCCTTTAAAGGCCATAACTTTAGATTTTGTTGTTAATATTATGTTGTTAAATTGTTGGGCTATTATATTAAGATGATGAGTGGAATATTGTAATTCATCTTCATTATTGCCGAAAAGAGTCTGATCATCTGCATATAAGAGTGTGTCTAAAATTGTGTGTCTTGAGAGAGGAATATTACCATGAACTGTCAATCTCCAGTGTCTGATGATAGCATTAATGTATACATTAAATAGAAGTGGTGATAGAGGGCATCCTTGTCTGACTCCGTAATTTATTTGTTTCCAATCTGACAATTCTGTTCCTATTTGTATGATGCTATGATGTTATTTTTATACAGATGAAAAATTGTTTGGATCAGTTGATTTGGTGTTCCATCATCAGTTAAGATATATAAACATTTTTGTCTGTCAACTCGATCAAATGCTTTAATAAAATCTATAAACGCTATATGTAGTTCTTTATTGAATTCTTTGTGCTTTTCGATAAAGTTAAACTGATAAAATTATAGCGTAGATTTCAAAATTACAAGAGCCTGCTTAAAATTAAATATTGTTGTTTAATCCTTCTATTAAAGTGTTATCTAACATGACCTACTTTAATTAAGAACGTTTAAAATTAAATAAGTCAAAGCAGTAGTTAGGATTTTAGAAAAGAGATAGCGCCACTGAAGCTCTTTTAAGATATTACAAGCTTTAATTCTAGGGTATTAACTTTTAAATTTGTTAAGACTGGTATGGACGTTTGAACGAGCCTTGGGGTACTATTTTTCTCCGTGACTGTGAAAATTAATTTTGAAAACAGCTGAATAACACTGTTGGCTCTGATACACGCTCTCCTCGTTAATTTTAAATTGGATACTTTTACCTTAAGGTCATCTTTTTTTTGTTGTTCTTATTAATACCGGCTTTTAAGAATTGGAATAGCTTCTGTCATTTTTTTATAGAAAAAGATTTTCTCTCACAAATGCAGAACTGTTAAAGCTGATTTAATGCTATAATAGATACAGAGTGGAATTGAACTCGATCTACAAACGTTCACAGTTTTTTCTGGGATGTTACTGAGTTTAATACACAATTGATCTTCTTGGTGATACAATGTTAAAATATATATACAGTCAATATGCCCATTTCACCAATAAATGTTTAAAATGGTCAACTAGTTTCTACAGCCAAGCTGTCATTCTCAAGACCAGTTATTGACTGTCAATAACTGGTCTTGAGAATGACAGCTTGGCTGTAGAAACTAGTTGACCATTTTAAACATTTATTGGTGAAATGGGCATATTGACTGTATATATATTGTTACTGAGTGTTTTGATATAAGGAACCTATAGTCTCAGATCTAGTTGATTGAAATGTTATGTTAGACACATAGTAGCACGTCCTTTGGTTCACGAGTTCTCCTAGATTGCAGAGAAAAGTAAAATATTAATAATTTGAAGTAAGTAGGCCTACTGCAAAAAATCGTAAACAAAAGCACTTGATTAATGAAACAAACCGAAGAAAAAACTCTCACTTATTTGTTATACACTGCACTGTAGAGTGTACCATATTCTCTTCAATATTGTAAGTAGCTGTTCGAAAATCCTACCGATGATCACTACAAACTATACAGCGACACATACGTTCTAGAATTCCTGGCTACTGACGCATCTCTTTATTGTAAATATAGCTAAATATAACTACATAAACACATACATAATTAATTATATGGCTTATGGAACCGCAGGTTCAATGCCGCAATCAGTAAGGTCTTCCATTGGTCTACATCCTCATCCAAATGAGTATTCTTGTCTTCACATAAATGGCGCTTCATCTGGTTACCTCCAGCTTGGAGGTTTGTCGTGAAGCTACCCTTTAAAGAAAAGTAAGTTTATAAATATTCATTAAGGCGTCGAAGTAAGTTCCAAACAGAAACAGAGGAAAATGACAATTAAATTGTACATGGTTTATTGGGGGTCTGTATAGGATAGGGAGTTAAAATAAATTAAATTAATAAGTTAAAAATATAAAGATTTAACCTGATATGTGTACGAATTTAGAGGAACAGGGACGTGGCCTTTTATCGGATGATCGCTTGAAGCTGTGTCTTCTCCCCACAGATAAATGGCATGTGACATAATTTGACCAGTCTTTCGCCTCTGCTGTTGAAAATATACGTACTAGTACCGTAGAATGAATTGTTTAGTATCTTGCAGGTTTTATTTTGTCAGAGAGAGTGAATTTATTCACGAAAACAAAATCTAGAAGTCCACCGCACCGATGTGATCTCGGGGTATTGTTACTATTTTAATTACAATGAAGCCAGGTTCGAACTCCGGTCGGGGAGAAGTATTTTTTTATTATTTCCTCACATATAGTAAACTTTTACTCCAAGATAGTCCGCGTACATCATCTGTCCATCGTAATCATTCATGTCGTAATCACCTTGTTTAAAATTATGGACACTACAAAACAAAATCCTCAGTCTTAATGGTTATCCCTACATATCGCAAGACGCCATATTATGAACTTGATGTTAAAGCGTTCATTAATAAGAGCATATAAAAACTGAATACAGTTTGAGACAGAAAATGAAACTGTCTGTCATTATACTGACAGGTAACACTGGTCAACATTATTTTGTCTCATGAGTACCAATAGTTGTACTTAATGCAGATTTTTATCGTGTTTTCAAATACGGCATGTATTCGGAATTTCTCCATCACCACATTTTTAATGAACGTTTTCGTCCATTTGTCCATTGTAAAATAAAACCAAAGAGCTAACTCAAATGGTTTCAGCCATGGAAAAGAGATATCAAGGCAAATGGAATCCTAATATGCTGGCCGATTATTGTTGGAACATCAAGAGGGATGCTCCACAGGCGAGGTATAGCAGAAAATCGTCATTTCTTAGTTTATAGGTGAGTCCGAATGTTCGAATATGTGTAGTTACGAATGTAAAAAATATTAAAGTGTTTGAAATTATAATTCCTGTCTCTCAGAAACCTTGCGTGATGGAGAAAAACCGATATCATATTTGAATTCAGGAGAACAAATCACTATCAGAATCACATTTGTTTTTCCTGAGAAAAAAAAATTCTTGCTCAGTGTAATTAATCATTCGTTTTTTCTGTGAGCAGGAAATAATATAATCAATGAGAAACGGGGCTTTATTCACAAGAAAGTTTATAAAAGGGAATTAATACATAGATAAATGCGGGGATGCTTTATCGTAGTTGATTAATAATAGCAGCTTTATTTTCCCTGGCAGAGTTAACGTCTTAAGGCCTTGTCTATGACTCAACTAGGTTAAAAAATACAAAAATATTCTTTCATCTAAATTACAATAAACATATATATTATATAGTATGGCTACAATATAATTATTATTTACAAAATATTTTATTCAATCTGGATTTAACGAATAAAATATAAAATGTACAAAATAGAAAAAATGAGAAGGAATACGCTAGACACCGGAAGGTCGCAGTTTCGAATCCAGATGGGTTGCCCTAATGTCGACTCAGTTTCTAACGAAAATGATTATCATAAGTAATGCCACGAGTGATTTCCAATATATCTAGAGGATTTGGAAAACAAGATTGGCACTTGTTAGGACTATTCATCGAATAAAATTAATCTGTTTACTCATAAATAATTATTTAAATATAGTTATTTTAAAATATTTATATATTTAATTTAAACGGCGATGTTTGAAAAAAAAATAGAAATGTTTGATTATGTTTAATTTGTTCATCACTGCAACTTGATCATATTATTTATTGCCAAATAGGATTGCAATATTATACGAATGCACCCTAGTGGAGAAAAAATTAAACTAGGAGGAGCTTTATTTATTTGGTAATGAAAATTCGATAATTATCGAGGTGAAACACATCTGAGATTTGTTATAAAACAAAATTCATTGAAACGTGATTGGTCATTGACTCCCATTTGGGGCATGAGACAGATTAATATTCCAGGAGTAAGGCCGACTGTCATGCAAGACTGACAAATCCGCTGATATCTCGTGCGATTGCCTAGAATGGTGGGATACTCAATCCTTCTTTCACGCAAAGGGCCTTCTAACCTCTTTACATAAATAATTAAAATTTCCTCCCAAATTTATTCCATCCTTATGAATGAATCAAACAGTCCGTTAAATTCCTCCTATCGGTGTATCTAATTCTTCTTTTGTTGTGGTTTTAAATGTTGTACCTTCAGATAACATCAATGATCATAGAGACCGCCAGGTTCTCTGTAATTTCTTTACTATTGTGTTAGTATTGTAGGTCGGAGGCAATATTTTTTTTTAAGTTTTATGTAACATATTATTATAGTGTTGTCATATTATATCTTAAGTCTTTGTGTTATATTTTGAGATAAATTCCCACGGAACAAGTTTAAGATTCCTCAAGGCGTCGGAATTATAAAAAAAAGCACCGATTTGCACTTTTTGTCTTATCCGAACTAGCAAAAACATGTGAGAAATCCAGAAGGCATCATGCGAACAGCCTCTCTCTTTTCAATCAACTGGGAGACAAAACAACGTCGATGTGTTTTTTTTACTAAACTAATTAAATTACATATTTTAAAACTGGAAGGCCGTGAGTCTCATGTTTAACTGGTTTTTGTTTGAATGGACACATCACAACATTCAAGTTGTTACAACGGGTGTTTCAAAATAATTATTACCAATTATTACCCTTAGAATTTTTCTGTTGACAATTACAAACGCTTTGATGAGAAATACAGAAGGATGATCATTACTGGAAAACCGGATAAATGAAGACATTTTAGAAAAAAAATAAAAGTTAACTCCATTGTTTATTACACGCTTTATATTAGCTTGACCTGTATCTATCTATCTATCGATCTATCTATGGAACTGAATCTTTTAACGCGATTTTCACCCACTTAAAATCATTGGATCGACTTGAAACTTTGTATACTTGTAAAATACCTGCGACAATACAATAATTTCATATTTTATTTCTAAAATCATGGCCAGAATCGTCAGAAAATCAAAAAAGTGTCTTTGTATCTATGTAACGGAATTTTTTAATACGATTTTCACCCACTTAGAAACATTGGATCGACTTGAAACTTTGTATACGTGTAAAGGACCCATGGCAATATAATAATTTCATATTTATTTTCTAAAATCCTGGCTAGAATCACCAGAAAATTAAAAAAAGTGTCTTTGTATCTATGTAACGGAATTTTTGAACACGATTTTCACCTACTTAGAAACATTGGATCGACTTAAAACTTTGTGTACTTGTAAAGGACCCGTGACAATACATTAATTTCATATTTTGTTTCTAAAATCCTGGCCAGAATCATCAGAAAATCAGAAAAATGAAAACTGGTATAATAGGTTGCGGACTAGTCGACTTTTTAGTCAATCGTTGTAAGAGCTCACTTGGTACTCACTCTAGTGGTATATATTCAGTAATCCATAGGTCGCTGTTTCAAATCCGGCTGGGAGGTTTTTTTTAGAAGAGTATTACTTTCAGCTCATACTACAATAGAATCGAATTTAAAGATATTTACATTTTTATCTTATTCTGTAAAATATTAAAACTAAAAAATAAAAAAATAAATAATAGTTTTAAAAAACTAAAACAACACGCTTTATTAGAAAACCGAACTAAAACAATGAAAAATAATTTTAATTTCCAACACGCTTAGGATAAATAATTTTACCATCAAAAGCGTGGGGTGCTTTTTATGATTTTTACATTTTCTTCTTAGAGACTTTACTTTTACCAATATCTGTTTATTATCAAATATATTAATTGATAAAGAGCACCCCACGCTTTTGATGGTAACTTTATTTATCCCAAGCGTGTTGGAATTTAAAATTATTATTCACTTTTTAGTTCGGTTTTCTAATAAAGTGTGTTGTTTTAGTTTTCTAAAACTATTATTTATTAGCTAGTTGATTTACTAGCCCTATTGGACATCCAGAGTTTCATGTCCGCGCGGAGATATTCTCTCCATACATCTCTATCCTGAGCTAATATATTCCAAACATTCCCTATATAATTCGTCTCTCTAAAATCTTACATATTGGGTCACCTAGCCGTTGTAGCTGGTTTTGAAAAACTGGAACCGCTATTTATTGTAACTATCCAAATTCCTCACGAAACTAGGTAGACACTGAACCCATACTGGTCGAATTTCAATGAGATTTTTTTTTTTCTCCAGGGTGACTCGAACCAGCGCAAGTCCCGCAGCTCTGCACCAATGCATAATACCTTACACCGCTGAGCTACTGCTCGCGACTCCCTCAAATTACAACTGATATATATTATTCTACTACTTATTTCTTGGACTACCTATGGTGCGGTTTCTCTCCGGATTTCCTATAGAAATTTCCATGGGCCCATTTAACTGCCCATTCGTGTCACATTTCTTGCCCATCACAGAATACGAGACTTAACTGTTCTTATTGCATCTAGTTTTCCATTCCCTTTTTTTTTTTTTATAGAGAAGTTGAGATGACAAGAGTTCCTAGATATTTGAATTCCCATTGTCCACTAAATAATTCAATATAGTCTTAAGTGGAAGGAGCACGTGGAGATGATGTTTTAAAAGATTTCCTAATAGAAATTGTGATATATATATTCCAAAATGACGGCGAATCTTTTTAAGAACTAAGAACCGCTGATACAAGACCGTAACGCAACCATTGAGGTTTAATACCTGAAAGATGATAGTTTTTCTATGCAGCTGAGCAAGTTGGCTCATATGACAGTCTTTGAAACCCTAATTCGAGAGTTTCTGGGTTCAGTTTCCAATAGCAAACTACCCGTCTCTAGATTTTGCTGATTTTCTTCAGTCATAAAACTAAATGGTGATGACAATTTCATTGTTATTATCCAATTCATCATTTAACCCTATAACCACCAAGCATGGGCAAAAATTGCCCATAAGTTCTTGTTTTCTTGAAAAATATTAAATATCCTCCTATGTTAATGGACCTTTTTCTATATGTTGTTCACCTTATATACCACATTATTCTGTATGTATTCATTTTAAAAGTTTCAAAATTTTACACAAAAATCCAGTTTTGTGCTATGGGCAGATATTGCCCTGGATTGGTACTACATGTGGCCATAATTCTAACAGTTTCTGAAAATGGGTTTTGGCGACCTTTCTGCTGTGGTCTCGAGGTAGCGTGTTGCCTTGTCACGCAGCGGGCCCGGGTTCGATCCCCGGTCGGGGCAGTTTTTCTGGGTGAGGTTTTTATCGGGGTTTTTCCTCGCCTGTGAGACAAATGTCAGGAAGACTTTAAGGCCCAAACGGTCCCCGAAATCATATGGCCATCGCAATCATCATCATTCATATTCATCTTAGGTTAAGCATAGGATTAGGGACTCTCCTGGCGCACCATTATCGCCTTCATCACCCATCATATCATCGGGGCAACGTAACCCCGCCTTCCAGGCGCCCCAACCTCAGAAGTGGGTTACAAGTACGCCATGCCAGGAGAGAAACAAGGAATGTCGAAAGAAAACCCTGGGGCATTTGAAAAAAAAATATCAATTTTCATTGTTGATATAAAAACCATTTCATGTGTAGGGGTAAATGTTCTCCATCTGAAAATAATAGTTACCCCTCTGAATGAAGACATTGAAAGAGTGTTTTTCAATACAAACTATATTTGTTTCAGTGTTATTATCTTTTTTTTTACTTTTTACCTGTAAAAAAGTTTAATACCTTGTTATTTAGACCAAATAATAATAATAATAATAATAATAATAAATAATAATTCCGTGGCGCTACAGGCCTAGAAGGCCCCTAGCCTACCAGCCGGCTGCTGGCCTCACATCAATATGTGTCAATCACAGAGGTAGATGATCTTATAGCCAGTTAGGGGTGACATGTGGTCAGCATGTCGAGTCCGCCAGCCGTTATAGCTGGTTTTCTCAACCTGGAACCGCTACTTATTGTAGCCAACCAAATGCCTCATGATGCTGGGTGAGCACCGGTCCCATATTCGCCGAAATACCATGAGAAAATTTCTTCCCCCATGGAGATTCGAACCAGAGCAAGTCCCATAGCTCTGCGCCAAAAGGCTTCCTGCCTTAAACACTCGGCTACTGCGCGGGACTATATTTAGACCAAATATTTATATAGAAATTTTGGACATTCCTATATTCAAGTACAAGTATATCCTAATGTATAGGCTACCAACTTTCCTTGTTCAAGTGTTAGCAATTTATTTTTGTTAATTTTCACTATGGAAAATATCATTATCTGCTCATTTAGATCTAATAGTGTATAAACATTTTGGATATTCTGTATATTCAAGCACTATAGTAACATTGTTTCTAAAGTATAACTATTTTCTTTGTCCACATTTGGGCATTATTGCTTGTTATATTTCACCAATGACATAAATATAGTAATATAGTAAGTTATATAATTTTGGGCACTCTTTATAATCAAAATATTAGTTTTCTAGTAGTATGTAATTTAGCATGTTTATTAATAAACTAATATCGAAAAATATCTTAATTACATACCATAAATATGGATTTATAGCTATATATAACATGGGCAACATTTGTCCAGGGTTGGTGCTCCACGTGACATTAAATACCTTAGTGTTCCTAGGGTTAATAATAACTCTTTTTTCCTGCCTTTGATTTGTCGGTCCCAGTGGGACTAATATTTATCATACGTGATTCTGGTTCTAAAGTTCATGGGTTAAAACCCGGCCAGGGACGATGGACTTTTAAGGACGTAAAATCTTGAATGTAGAAGTAAAACTCTGGTTCCTGTGTTGTAGATTTATGTCTCGAAAACAGTCTGAAGTGTCTGAGGATAATATTTGCCACGTCATGTTTATGTTGTGTACAGAGAAGTGTGAATTAAGATAACTTAATACTAGTTGGTTGACAGTATTTACTATATTTGGTTATACAATGTAGGAAATTGGTATAAAGCCACTTGTTAAAAGGGTTAATACAAGTTTATTTACTCTTTCTTTGGCATTTTTCTATATTAACTTAGGAGGTGATTGAGTATAAAACACACACAAATAATGTCAAAATTAATTATCCATTTCCATCCAAAAAAGTACATGAAAACTGAAACCATTCTCACGTATGGGTGGAAATTAGTATAAAGGCACTTTGTGTATTTCACAGATTAAACCAAAAAGACTGAGCGCAAAGTTTACAACAAAGTTCTAAAATTTAGTTGAACCTCCATTGTTGTTAATTACTTGGAAGATTCTCTTTGGCATTGACTTGACGAGGGTGTTTATTTCTTCCACTGAGATTGAAGCCCACTCTTCTTGAATAATATTTTTCTGCTCAGTCACTGTCCCAAACTGCCGTCCATTGCGAAACATACGCCTTGCCAGGATCCCCCATAAGTTCTCAATCGGGTTTAAATCAGGACTTCTGACTGGCCACGTCAAAAGTGGTATTTCTTTCTTCCTGAACCACTCCTTTTATTTGGCAGACACGTGAATGGAAGCATTATCTGGCTGAAAAATAAGATCTTCGCCAAATTCCTCATACATTCGTATCAATTAGGACTCCAGAAGCTCCTCAGTGTACGACTCAGAATTCATCTTGATGCGTATCCATGCTGTTTTTGATCTTCCTTTAAAGCAGAATGCTGCCAAAATCATAACGCTTCCACCACCGAAATTTCTACTCATTCTAACTTGCTCTTCAGTACGGAGGTCGTTCCAGTAATACTGAAGGCCATCAGGCCCGTCCAGATTAAACTTCTTCTCATCACTGAACATTACTTTATTCCATTCTGAGGTCCAGGACATGTGTTCTTCAGCAAAAGTCATTCTAGCTTTCTTATGTGCATTGTTCAGAGGTAGTTTACTAAGACTTTTTTTAATTTTAGGTTCTTGTCTTCTGACAGAATTTTTCTTACTCGTCTGGCTGTTACTGACAACTTCAAATCTGCCTGGATTTGAGAAGAAGGCATACTCTTACCTTTGCTTTACGTAAAATGAGACGTTTAGTGCGCTCAGACAATTTTCTTGTCCGTCCATATTTCCCGTTTGTTTCATATTGTGAGCCCAGTTTGACAAAATTATCAATGACACATCTTGAAGCCCCAATTTCGTAGGTATTTGTCTATTGGAAAGGCCCATCTCCTTGAAGGCATTAACTCTTGATTTCTCTTCATTTGATAGAGGCTTTCCACGTGGCATTGTACGTACTGCTGACTTGTAACTGATGAATGATGCTCATAGACACGTCGTCTCCATGTAATTGCAGTGTTTTGTTTACATTTATGTCTCTGTAAAAACCAGAAGTTGACCTGGCTTTATACCGATTTCCACCCCTAGAACATCGTTTTCTTAGATTTTACGTATTATTTGCATATATAATAAATACAAAATGAGGAGACCTGTATGCAATTATGTCCAAGATAATTATATATAATCTATGACACACATACGGTATTTGCATAAATATTTCAAGTCTTTTACTACTAAACGTTAGTGGATTTATACCAATTTCCTCCACTGTACATCGCCGGTCACCAAATGAACACAATAGAAAATACTCTCACGATAATTCACAGAGAAAACATTCCGACAAAGATAAATATATTTGAAGACCTTGAGATTATAAAATAAATAAACAACACCTTACTTCTTAATGAGAACGCAGCCCAGTCAAACAACCCTTATACGATATCGTCAAAAACAAGTCAGTTGCTGCTACAGACACTTGGAGTCTACATCGTCATAAACAATATCTAGTAGCACAAGCTCATCCTGCTGCTGATGGAAGTTAACTTCCGAAAGGCCTCCAGATAATATTTTAAATATAATTTTTTAACATAGTTGAGGACGACGACACCTGCCAAAAAGGTACATATTTTAAGTTTTTATCTTAAGACTATTCACCTCAACGGAATTTGATATTAATTTTATTAGTATTGACATTTGGATAGCTATAATTCTAATAGAAAATGGAGATTAAAAACCATATGTGGAAAAAAATAATTATTTGCTTCCTAATATAAAACCATAGGATTATATTCCATAGTGTCCTGCCCGAGGGCAGGTCTTTCACTACAATTATAGCATTTTCATGCTATGTTTTGCAGATTTACTAGGGAAATATAGGTTCGGTAGCTTCCCGTTGCTTTCCACACCGGTGAATGATGTAGATGATAATGATAATGATGATGATGATGGCCGGATAATTCTCGGGGACCGTTGGGCCTACGTTTCCTGACATTTGTCTTTGAGGCGAGGAAAAACCCCGAAAAAAAACCTCACCCAGAAGCCTGTCCCGACGGGAATCGAACCCGGGCACGCTACCTCGAGACCACAGCAGGCCATAGGATATTTTGCTTAAACTATGACATATATAGAGAGATAAACTTATAGTATGAATATAAAAATTCGAAATAGTGTATGTATATTTTGATACACCCTATAAAAGTAAGTAATAGTTCCAGATGTTTGAACGTCAAGTAATGACCTGAGAAATAGGCCTGGCTGTCTTAAAATTAATTATGTTCTCTTGTTTAGTTTAATTTGCTTTTTTTTACAACTGGTGATTAATTCAGGTCGCGGATTGCCAACAATATGTGAAGCTCAGCGACAGTGTGTTATTTCACGGCCCTCTGTTAACTCTAATTGGCTTCTGTAAAGATGTATTGCCTAGCTGAGAAATATATCATACATATAATCCGTTGTATCGAAGTTGATATCTGTATTGGTAAATACTCATATATGTTAGCAATGTATTTACTTTAAACACACTTATTCACTTAAGTGTTTATTCATCGTTTTTTTGTTCATTGCCACCTGTTTGTGATTCGACATTTGAGGTATTCTCTCCTGGCATTGCCGTATTGTAACCCACTTCTGATGTTCTGGCGCCTGGAAGGCGGGGTTACACGGCCCCCGATGATATGATGGGTGATGATGTTGGGTAATGATGCGCCAGGAGAGGCCTTAAACCTAAACTTAATCTAATGAGGTGAATATGATATTGATGGAGCCTTAATAAATTTTGTAATCGTATCATCTATATTATGGGAACATTTTCAGATGATGTTCGGGGACCGTTTGGCCCTTAAAACATCCTGACATTTGTCTTACAGGTGAGGAAAAATCGGAAAAAACCTCACCCAGGAAACTTGTCCCGAGCGGGGAATCGCACCAGGCAGCACGCTACCTCGAGACCACAGCGGTGTTCTATTCATCAGTATATTGTGACATTATTTTTAAATTAAAGAAAATAGTGTCTTGAACTCTTCAAAACACTATTTCTCTGCAGAGTATTCCTCAAGTTGGGACGCGTTAAAAATATTTTACTTATGTCACGGTGTTCTACAATAATGACGAAGAACAGAACGACATGCCGACTGAAATGTTGCTAAAGGAATATTTTTTATTTAATGTCCCAGATTAACATTTCAACATTTCTGATTTTCTCTCCTGGCATTGGCGTAATTGTACCCCACTTCTGAGGTTGCGGCGCCTGGAAGGCGGAGTTACGCTGCCCCGATGATTTGGTGGTTGATGATGATAGTAGTGGTACGCCAGGAGAGTCCTTGATCTTAAACTTAATCTAAGGCGAATGAATGATGATTATGATGGTCATATGATGTTCAGGGACGTTTGGGCCTTCATTACAGACATATTAGGTGGATTTTTCAACCGAAGTCTAAACCACGACCACGGTTTTACGATTTTTTGTTGCTTCCATAACAACCATAAAAACTGCAAATCTACGGCTGTTAATTAAAAAAAACAATATTGAATCATTTCTATGGTTTCATAACAATCCCTGTGAATTTTCAGTCATTTTTATAGGTGTTATGGAAACAATAAAAAATTGGAAACCGGGGTCGTGGTTTAGACTTCGGTTGAGAAATCCACCCATTGAATCTGAACTCTGCTCCTCCAGTATTTATGACTTTGTGTTCTTTTAAATTCCTCAAAGGTTGAAGTCTGGAGATATTAAATCCGGCGATCGAGGCGGGAAATACGTAGCACTACCTCATCGTCCTCTCCATCTCTAGTTGTACGCAAGACGGTGAAAATGAGATGGAGCCACATTTGTTGAAAGTACTGGCTTATTTTATTCTCAAAGAGGTTATTAAGATGTAGAATCATGGCTTCCAATATTTGTAGGAAAGTTTCAGACGAGAAAATTCCTTCGAAAAATTATGTGTTCCAATCATTCCTTTGGAAGTCAGACCATACAATGTTGCCTGCTATTCCTGATAGATTGATGATCTTTTCTTCAGGGATATTTGGGCTATTATTTATTCAGAGAATTGCAGCCGCCTATCTGGTTCGGCCTCATTTAGTGCGTGTAGAAGTCTTGGAACATAGGACTTCCATTTTTAACATCGCAAAATTCAATGAATATTTGATTTACTGATACCAATCTCAAAAGAACATTGCCTCATTTATTTCTTTGCGGATTTTTGTAAAAAGTCTGCACATTGAATTGACACTCTAGTTTTCCGTGGTATTTATTTTTCTTCCGCTGTAAATTGAATAACTTTCAATACGTTAAATAATTTGAAACTTTGGAAATCCCCAAAAACACATATTTCAACATACCTTGCACCGTTCCATCGAGTTCAACTTCTCTCAAATGTTTGTGATTATTAATTTTGTTGGTGGTTCTGATGTATCAAATTCAACTCTCCAACATATTTATATCTGAATAACATTCTCCACTTTTCAATAACATTTAAATACCCACTTATTTTTATCAACCGATAATCCCTCCGTAGGTTTATTTATAAACAGATGAACGAGTTTCCATGTTTTCCATTGATTTCTGAATCACATACCTGAAAACATGCATTTCTGACTCATTTCTTTAATGAGAAATAAGACTTTTGCAATTTATACATACATTTGAGATACACTATACATCACTACATTGAATCTGGGTTTATTTCTTATACTGTGTCATCGTCAATGCTATTGACATATGCTAACTTCGATCCAGAAGATCCATCACCATGTAGCGATCTAATATGTAGTCCAGAATTTTTGCTTTCTTGCTATAAGTGATTGGTCCTTGGCATTGATTTCTATAACAAAAAAATTAATGATAATAATAATAATAATAATCAGTATCAAGGATTAGACCTGCTGATCTGTTTCGATCTCATGTTAGAATTGGCCTATCCATCTTTTATTGGGTGTTCCAACATTTCCTCGGCATAGTGGTTTGTAATGAAGAATCTGTTTCGGAATTCTATTGTTATCCATTCCATTGATGTGGTCCATCCATTCATCTCTGTATTGTGTAATCTGTCTAATAGTTTGAATATTTTCAGTTCTCTACGTATATCCTCACTTCGCCTTTGATCCATTATTATATAGCCAGCCACACTTCTCAGGAACCAAATTTCTGACGTGGTTTTTTGGTTAATAAATTTATTCACATCCATATCCTGAGCCAATGTTTTCCAATCATCCCCTGTATAATCTACTTTCCTGAAATCATGATTCATATTATTTTCCCCATATCTTTCTTGGCCTACGTACTGAGCGCTTTCTCTCTGGTTTTCCTATAAGGAGTTTCCATGCCATTCTTTTTTTACCCTTTCGTGCCACAAGTCCTGCCCATCACAGTCTTGAAGACTCAACCATTCTAAAAAAATGTAGCTCACTGTTAAGATGTCTTCTCTTATTCGCCTGTCTGTTCATTTCTCTTTGGTTCAAAAATGTTTTAAGAACCTCATTCTCAAATAGTCGTAAACTTTTATCCTCCCTTAAATTAAGGGTTTCGGTTTTGCATCCAAAAATTAGGAGAATAACATTTTTATCTATTTTCAGTTTAATATTTTTTAGAGAAATAGGGACGACAAGAGTCCCTGTAAATGCATAATAGCTTCCATTTCCAGAATTGAGCCTAGTATTAATAATAATAATGATGATGGTGATAATAATAATAACAATAACAATAATTTTAATAATAATAATAATATATATTTTTTTGTAAGCCAATGTTTTCCCTTTACAGAGATTTAGGCGCTCTCCCCCTACAGGGAAGAATTTGAACCATATTAATTTAGTTACACTTGTTTTCGTATAGATGTCATTTTTGAGTGGTCCGTGGTCAGCGTTCCGCCTCATACTGACATCTAGGAAACCAAGGTAGTAGTACTAGGACGGGAAATTTTGGTAAATTTTGCTTAGAGGCCTTTTCATTCAGGCTTAGGGATTTTTTACCAGCCTGAAAATCTTCTGACTCGGGACCCACGGCTTAAAGTCCCTCCCGGAGGACTTGCTCCTTGGATTTTTCCGTCCTAAAAAATCCATCGACCCCGGCCGGGTTTGAACCCGCGACCCTCGGGACCAGAGGCAAGGAGCATAACCACTAGTCCACCGCGGCCGACATAGTAATAATAATAATAATACTAATAATAATAATAATAATAATAATAATTATATTATTATAGTATTACTAGTATTATTATTATTATTATTAGTTATTATTATTATTATTACTAGTATTATTATTATTATTATTATTATTACTAGTATTATTATTATTATTATTATTATTATTATTATTATTATTATTACTAGTATTATTATTATTATTAGTATTATTATTATTATTAATATTAGTAGTAGTAGTATTAGTATTAGTATTATTATTATTAGTATTAGTATTATTATTATCAGTATTAGTATTATTATTATTATTATTAGTAGTAGTAGTAGTATAATTATTATCATCATTATTAATGTTATTATTATTATTATTATTATTATTATTATTATTATTATTATTATTATTATTATTCTGGTAGAGTAAGGCCACACTTTATTCTCTTACGCCCAATCTGCACAAATAATATACAAAATAGTTAATTACAATGGTACGTGTACAATTTAAATTAAAAACATTTAAAAAATTGAAATTATGTAGAATATTTAGCCCCTAACTATTCTTCTTTTATGCTCTAAACATAATCGCAACAGTAATAAATGGAAAAACTATATAATTTATTGTCTCTATTAAACACTGAGGTTCGTGACCGCGCGGACACAAGCTCTCCATACAAACCTCATATATTAATGTTTTCCAATCATTCATTGTATAATTCACTTACTTCAAATCATTGTTGATATTAATACTAGTAAAATTCATTTCAAATTCCGTTGAGGTGAAGTCATACGATGAAAGTTAAAAATTAAATTGTACCTGTTGGTAGGTGCCGTCGTCCTCAACTTTGTTAATATGCTGTATATAAAATTAACGAGTCAGTTTGCTGCTACAAACAGTTGGAGTATACATCACCGTACACAACCTGCAGAAAATGGAAGGTAACTTCTGAAAGTGCTCCAGTTAATTTTATATACAACGTATTAACAAAGTTGAGGACGACGGCACCTACCAACAAGGTACAATTTAATTTTTAACTTATATCATTATTCTGCTAATTCTTCTTTTCCTTCTTGATTTCGTACGAGATGTTCACATGCACCTTTTTTATTTTCTATCTCTGCAAATGTTCTGGTCATCACAGTCTTTGAGACTATCATATTATATCTGGCTTCCACAAATATCATGTAGCTCGCTATTATACAGTTTCCACCTACACCTGTGTTCTCCAAACATCCAAATACGCCGTTTTACTATTATATTTTTTTAGATTAAAACTTTTGAGAGAAATTGGGATGACAAGAGTCCCTGCAATGCGGAATTGCTGAGTTGAGCTTATTGTTTACTTAATATCTACATCTGTTCGTGTTTGTAATTACTGTTCCTAGATATTTTAATTTCGTTATTGTTTCCAAAATTTTCCTCATTTGTTGTTTAAATGTCATTTTCCTATTTTTAATGTATTTCTATTTGGTTATATTAGTATTGACTTCAATCCTCAATTTATTTGTATTCTTTAATATAATATACATGTAGACTTCTAGTATTTGTTCACTATCGTCTGATATTTCATCGTCAACATATACTAACAATTGATTGATACTATGGACTTGTACGTCCAATTTTCCGTCTAATGATTTGATGCTCTAGTATATTATCGCCTCACTATGATGCTTAACAAACGACTCTCTTTGTTTCCCGCAGCTGTTATATGTTATGTATTAAAATACAAATATCTCGACTGCCGCAACTACCACGATGTTGTAACATTGCTATTCTTCCCTCAGTTTCAATTAAAACTCGGAACGTGGAGCAGTTCGATCCAGTTTTAAAATTGTATACCGTAATTAATTGTTATAATTATCAGTGATTTATTGTGATAAGTAGCTCGAATAATAATACAGTATCTGCATTTATTATATTTATTTAATATATAGCTAAGTGATTTCAACATGTGGCGGCCATGGGAAAATGTTTCAGACCAAACAGTTTAATAATAATAATAATAATAATAATAATAATAATAATAATAATAATAATAATAATTTCAGCATTATGTTGTATGAATAATAAATTTATGTAGACCTACAAGCTATATAATGTAGGAATTAAATTATTTAATAAATAAATACATATATATATATATATAATTTTAATTTTAAAAGTTAAACAATACCAAATAACATAAAATTAAATAAAAATATAAATATAATCAATGTATTCTGTCCTTGTATAATAAACGCCCATAGCGCTACTAGAAACGTGACAACACCGCATTTCAAGCATTGCCGCGCGGCACCCGCTTTTGTATAAACGGTTAACCATCAGAGTGAGGCTATAATACCATTGAATGGCAGAGGAGATAATGCATCTCCTTGCTTTAACACATTTTGAATTTTAAAAATGTGTGAATATTTTGAATTTAAAAAATGTGTGAATGCTGTTTGCCTAATTGGATTTTACTCCTAATGTCATTTAGACATATTCTAATAATTCCACATTTTGAGGAATTCCAAATTATAACAGGATATTATGCAATTTTTCCTTTTTAATAGAATAATATGTATTTTTGAAGTCTCTATATAGTAGATGTACATAACATTCCCATTTATATTCTAACATCTATATTATAATAAAATCTTGATCTGTTGAAGACCTATTTTTCTCTGGCCAAATTAATTACTACCTGTTATATCGTCAATATAGGAAGTAAGCCTGGATACCAATATATTCGGTAGAATTACATAGAAATTATTTATAATCTTTTAAACTCATTGTCAAATATCAGTGAACTGGTTATAAAATCTTGTAATACTCTTATTGCGAAAAATGTCATTTAGATATATCGTGAACAAGCTGGATTCTACCAGGTGATCATAGCTTTTTTAACCAGTCCAATAGGTCTACAAGTTATGGGTAATATTTTAATTTGTCTAATAAATCTAACCCTTAGACATGTGTTCTTGGAAAAATCTTTAATCTTTTATATAACTTCAGCAAGTTAAATCGATATCTCTAAATTACTCCGTACACTTTATTTATTACTGAAAAAATCTGAATCACGTTATTTCGGAAAACCTAGGCCCGACCAAATGGTTGATGTACAGCCTGATATTAAAAGGACTGGTATTCAAATGCTTCAGATTTGAAATAGGTACTCAGTTGTCCTAACGAGATTGGCTGAATTCCGTTTCAGATCGAACGGTGAAGAAAAATTTCTATAGTAGGCCTATAGTCGGGAATTGAACTCCAGATGCGATAATTATGACTTTAGATGTACAACGATGGAAATAAAGTCATTAAAATTTAACCAGTGTTATTAAAACAGAAAATACGTGACAGATACAGCAGCAGTAGTCTTCTATGACCTCAGATCTTAAAATGTTTTTGAACAATAATCGAATTCAAAGAACAACGATTTCAATTAAATTGAAGTAATTTCTGCAGACATCATGGTGGAAAACATTGGTAATTCAAATCCTGTTTGAGTAAATTAATTATTCCAGACTCTATTTGATCTTGGATAATTTTTATTACAGCGTATATAAAAAAATTAAAAATACAGAATAACTCTACGTAAATGAATTTCAATAAATCTAAATTATACTTGCTTGTACTTTTGTTTAAAAATAAATTCCAGGCTTAACTATATATATATATATATATATATATATATATATATATATATTATTTGTTTATTTATTTAGTAGGCCTAAAACATACTCCTATTAATTGGAAGTCCCTTTGTAGTTATTGTTGTTATTACTATTATTATTGTTATTATTATTATTATTATTATTATTATTATTATTATTATTAGTAGTAGTTAGTAGTAGTAGTAGTAGTAGTAGTAGTAGTAGTAGTAGTAGTAGCTGCAGCAGCCTAGTAGTTGTTTCAGTATAAATTACACTGAGCAAGAAAACATACACTTTTTTTTTGTCTCAGAAAGAAAATATGCGATTCTGATAGTATTTTTTTTCTCCTGAATTCAAATATGATATCGGTTTTTCTCCATCATGCAAGATTTCCGAGAGACAGGCATTTATAATTTCAAACACTTTAATATTTTCTACATTCGTAACTACACAATATTCGAAAATTCGGACTCACCTAGGAAGTAAGAAATGACAATTTCCTGCTATATTTCGCATGTGGAACATCCCTCTTGATGGTCCAACAATTATCGGCCAGCATATTAGGATTCCATTTGCCTTGATATCTCTTTTCCATAGCTGAAATCTCCTGTTGAAAGTGTTTCCCGTGCTCATCGCATACTGCGCCAAGATAATAAATGGACGAAAAAATGTTTATTAATGAAATAATTATTTAAATCCATTAATTGAAATTGAAATAAAAAAATCTGGGTGATGGAGAAATTCCGAATAAATATTTTAAAACACGATAAAAAACTGCATTAAGTACAACTATTGGTACTCATGAGACAAAAATCGTGTTGACCAGTAGTAACATTAGTAGTAGTAATAGTATTATTATTAATATTAGTAGTGGTAATAGTATTAGTGGTATTAATGATAGTAGTAATAATGATAATAGTAGTAGTAATAGAAGCAGTGCCTACTATGTTTAGTGTATAAAATAAGGGCTTTGTATATATTTTATACAACTTAATAGGACAATTGTTTTGTAATTTAATACCAGGTACAAAGTGCCCAACAGGTAGGCAAAGAATCAGGTAAGAAAATATAATTAACCGTGATATGAGAGAATTTAATTATAAACAGAATAATGGAAAAGGTAGCTCAGAATAGTGATGTATGGAAGGCTTATTTCCGCGTGACCGTGAACCTCTGATTTCGATAGTTCCACTGAATGAGTGAATTAGTGAGTTATAGTCCTAATTTGATATAACTTGTATATTAACTACATCAGAACAAGTAAAACGTTATTATTATTATTATTATTATTATTATTATTATTATTATTATTATTATTATCTCTCTTTTTACCTTAGTTTAACTTTTAACTTGCATGTACTTTTATATAGTCCAAGCCGCACGGACCTTACTGGCATACATCCTATCGGGAGAGGATTTTTAACTTTAGATCTCCACAGACTTTTTGACCACACAAGGGCCTGTAGAGCCTTCCTGGACTAGTGGTCAGCTCAACGCTAAGGCCACGTCCAAGACATAACGAACATTTAAGTTAATTACATAAACTCATTCAATCATACTAAACAAGGCAAATGTAATATGTTGATAAATGTGATGGTGAGATGATGTTCGGCGGCAATTTGAGCCTTGAAGTTTACTGACATTTGTTGGTAATAAAAAAAACGAAAAATATCATCACCACACCCAGGAATCTTGTCCCCGACCGGAAATCGAACCCGGTGGACCGCTGCGTGCGAGACAAACTACATTCGTTCGAGACCATAGCCTGTGAAACGTTAGCGCATATAATGAATAATAATAATAATAAAAATAATAATAATATGATAACGATAATAATAATAATACTACTAATAATAGTAAAAGTACTAATACTAATAATAATAATGATAATATTGATAATTATAACGATACTAGTGATAATGATAATAATGATCATAATAATAATGATAAAATTAAAATACTTTTATTATATTATTTAAATTAATCTTATAGAAATGTTGTCTTCATTATCATTTTATATTTCGGCTCAGTTATTTATATATCTCAAGGTGTTGTTCTTCTTTTCTCCAGGCGTTGTTTAGGTTTTTCTCTGTGTGCATTCTAGGTTGAAAATTATAGTCTATTCAATCTACTTTTAAGTATATATATTTAAAACAGATTGAATGGACTATAATAATTTTAGTAGTGTAATTATCGTAATGTATGATGTGCATGTTACTGTATAGTTTAGCTAACCCTGGTTGAAGTTAAGGTTGGTGACACGAACTAGTCCTGGGTTCGTGACCGTGGGGCGTGGCAAGCGCGCAACAGGTGGACACGCTTCCCCTCCTTTTCCCGCACAATTCATTGAGACCAGACCGTCATTCATGTGGCCTCTAATCAAGAGGCAGTCAATTTATCCCTGTGATCGCTCGTCAGTTGAGCAATTACATTCGTTCGCTGTGACGTCATTTGTTACCTGCTACTTGTTTTCTATTTAATCACCTGCCTGTAGTGTTCATTTTTTTATCATTTTGTAACTAACTTTATAGACTAGCGATGTCAAAGCAAGCGCAGTTGTTTAACAATGGAGGCAATAAGGGGCACCAGGTGCTCAATGTTAGAACACCGAAGTAAACAATATTCATGGTGTGTAAACATAGATTGCAATTAGTACTGGGATAGGAATCTATGCATTAAAAACCTAGAAGGAATGTGATGTAAACTACATCTTCATAAAATCTAAATTCCACTTATTTTCTGCGCAGTTCTTATAAAAATAATAATGTAGTTTATAATAATAGGATATAATTAACAGTGTTCACGAATATAGAATAATTAAATTATACCGTAAGCACTCTTGATGTCACACAGTGTCCAAAATACAATTATATAATCGGTTTTCATATAAATTATTAATATATTAACATAAATTATAATTTTGGTAATATTTCTGGAAGTACTACTCGTTGAAGCAAGTGTAAACACTGATCTGAAATATTCTTCTTCTTCACGGTCTAGGCTTATTTAAGAGCCTGTTCCGGCTCCAAATTTCTGCTCTTTCCATCTATTCTTTGGTCTTCCCAATCTTCTTATTCTATTCTCAGTTAATTTGGTCTTGAATTCCAGGAAGTTTATCCTTATGCTTTGCATTTGTCGTTATCGATTGGACAGTCCGGCTACCTCTTTGGAGCTTGTAAGTATTTTGAAGTGTCCACTGAGTACGCTACTAACATTCTGCAGGGTTAGTCCTTTGGATGGGCTGCCTCCTTAAAGCCTTTGGACTTGCCTCCTTATGTTTTATCCCCACAAGGAGGGTTGCCTCTTCTGCCGTTGAGGACTTCATTATTGTTTCCCCGAGCTGGGTCTCTTATTTCATCCCCAGAAATTGGGTAGCCACTTCCGCCATTTTCGCCGTTCCGATATTTCTATCTATCTCCGCCGTATCTGCCGTTGTGATCTTCCGTGTTTGCAGCTTCCAGTGTGGTCGTTGCGGATTATTCTTAGATCCCTCTCCTCTTATCTAACCGCAAGCCAAGGCTTCCCGGTTATGATCTTCTGGGTCATTGGTACTAAGCCTCCCTACCACGCCAAGGTGATAATATCACAGGGATTATAATCATTAATCTAGCAAAGTATTTGAATATTGAAAATAATTGTCCGTATTTCACATATCCACCACTTTCTTAAAATAAATAATAATCCTTGATACCATATGTTCACGAACGTCGCAAATGCTATAATGTTTTATATGCTGAACATAAACCTCCAAACTAAGCAACTAATCGAAGACTACGGCTGTACAGAGGTTTGGGAACGCCACGCTCTCGAGAGAGCGCCTAGGAGCTAAAATTGATATTGCTATTGTAGACTTATAAACTGGGGCGCTATTAAGAGGGACTGAGGAGCATCTCCTTCTCTAGTATTCACATTTTCTGAATTAATTTATTTTATAAATATATTTTCAATTTTTATTTGAAGAACTTTCAGTAAAATTTTCGTAATTTCTTTGTTATAATGCTTCATCATGATACTTCATTTTGGTGTTAAATGTAACCAATGTGGCGGTCACACATGTGTCGATTCTTATTACGCAGGGCGTTGAGAACTCTCTCCACCAGTTTCTGTAGAGTGTAATGGGCATGTGCGGTTGCCATATGTAACGCATACCCGCCGGCTCATAATGTGGCGGCTGACTAACTATCATGCATATAACAAAATATGTCATGAAGATTGTTTAATAATTATGTGTTGCAAATTCTGATAATATTAAAGTGAGGCTTGTAAAACGAGTTTTCATTTTTAGTTACAGATAACAATGAATGTATTCACCCAATAATTGTCAGTTCGCGAGAAATCTTTTACCATTTTTTTTATTTATTTTTTATTTTTTATGCTTCCACTAATTATTATTAGGATCTAAACCTTCTATCATTATTTGAAAATCATCGGTCTCGGGTCTCCGAACAATGAATAAATTATACTGAGTTATTTCGATGTATCAATTCCTTAATGAACTAATATATAATTTTAAGATTTTTCCAAATGCATGTCTAAAACATTTCATTAATTGAAATCACCATTATCACTTGTTGCAGTTCAGTTTGTTCCCCATACATGCCATTGGCAGAATTAAGAGCATTAGACATATTTATATTAACAAACTGTGGTATCCAAAGGCACAGAAAAATATACTGTCAACATGCCGTATAGCACTGAAGCATGGATTCACCGCGACTGTTATATTATTGGTCTTAATTAATATTTCCTACATGCTTCCAATCCATTTCTATTTAGTTCTTACTATGTTATAAAACTTAAATCCAGATAATATTATTCACAAAACAAAAGCTGTTTTATAAAAATTAATTAATTGAAATAAATAACCTGCAGGAAGAAGAAGACCAGGACGTCCACTCAAAAGACTTCTGGATGGTGTTTCTCTTGAGGCCGAAACAGGTCAACAAATGGCCTAAATTCGTGAATGTAACTAATAGAATATGAATGATGATGATGAAATAAGTTTTATGTATTATTACTTTTAATAATCAAATATAAAACGGAACAGAGGCGTAACTAAAGGAAGTACACTGCACACTCGGAAGGTCGCGGAGAGTCGAGTTCCCAGATGCGGTGTCAATGATCTTAAAATTGACCTAAATCTTCTGACAGCTCCGTGGAAGTGGGATCAACTCACTCTAGATCAGCGATGGGGAAAAGGAGTTGAACGAACATAATGTACATCTTAAACACTCCACATCTACCATAGCAAGGTCAGGCGTATTTCTTCTTTTCCGAGTTCAATTGATTACAATTCGAGACCAAAGCTCTGCAGGAGCGTATTCCAGCACCAACGCGATGTAATGGTTGTGTTGTTATACTCTTGACCTCTTAGTTGATATGGTGTTGATAAATTTTATAGAAAGAAGCGTTTACATTTTAGTAATTGACATGTATTACGTAAATAGAGCGAACATATTAATATTAGTTCATTTTGTAAACAGATAGAATAAGTAATGAACAAAGTAAATATAATAAAATAATTTTCTTGCAACAGAGAGAGGGGTTCAACTATGATTGAGAAGGGAACACACTGTGGTCCTTTTCCCCATCACTGGTCTTGACTAACAAAAATGAGTGAGCCTCAACCTACCACCACAAGGACGTCCTTAACCTGTAGTAGGATTACTTTACCTTTTTTTACAAATAATAAAATTATAAATCCAACGTAACACGTATTAAAATAGAAACCAAAGCCACAGTAAGGCGACAATTGCAAACTTAGCCTGTGTCACTAAATCCAATACTTCAAGGTATGACATCGCCGAGCTACATTTTTTGTTTGCGGTTGTATCAAATATGTTTATAGTTTCTGAAGAAGACGATCGTTACAGTGTGTCATGTAATTTCCCCATTTCTCTAGAGTCTAGAATATGAATTCTTATAACTTCAAATTTCGGCAGTTACAATGCTAATTTTTTATGAAAGAGGCGAAAGCATTTTTACACTCTGTATATGAGAGGTAACCATCGGCCGATTTAGCACGGGGTGGTCTGTATAGAGGATGTGAGTGAATGTAAAATAAAACTGAATTATTAGGTATTGTGGTCTGAAGTCTAGTTCAGATGATAACAATCGCGGTGGTGAAGCGTATCTAATAGAAATAACCGCGTGCAATTAATTCTCACATGATAAGTCCCTGTGTGGTAATGACAGGCTCAACTAAGCATGAAGTTTCGTGATTCACGACATTTTGTTTTGTTTACATATATTTATGTCGCAAATTTTAATAATTCATTTAAATACACATCAATTTCCTTACCTACATTTCCTTATTGGGGAATTTTTCATTTTTATCGGAATGTATGTTTATTTTGTAAAGATGACATTGCTTCAGCATAACCACATTAAGTAAAAAAAATAATATTCTAGAATTTGAAGAGCATTTAATATTCTTAGCCAACTGTTTTAAATTACTGTCCTTTTTTATTTTCCATCCGTCTTTGTAGTGTAACGGTTAACGAGTCTAGCTGCAGGGGTTCGGTTTAGATGCTCAAATATACCACACATTGTGTATATATATATATATATATATATATATATATATATGTGTGTGTGTGTGTGTGTGTGTGTGTGTGTGGGTGGGTGGTGTGTGTGTGTGTAAATTGCAAATTCAGAAGATAGCCATACAGAAAGATCTGTATGGACTTCACAAAATTAGAGAAGATTATGATTGAATATGTAACAGAGAAAACAAAAAATAATGGCATTTCAAGGTGTAGATCCTGTCAGAAGTAAAATAATTGTACTTGACAGTAACATTTTGGAGCAGATACATAATTTTACATGCATAGAACGCAATTTCTCATACGAAGAAGAAAAGAATGTAAATTAAAAAAATCAAAATTTTATTGATTTTAGGGCTAATAAATTCTATCTTTAAGCCACAGTTACACCAACAATATCCAAGATTAAAAGTGTATAAAACACTGTCTCTTCTAACTCTTTTGTATAGTAGGGAACTATGGAGATTGAAACAGAAGGATATACAGACACTTTACACTGCTGGATACACACTACTAGATCATTAAAAAATTAAGACATCTGAAAATAATTACACATGCAACCTTTAGAAATTAAATTTTATTATTATAAATCAAGATGCATGCAACATGTTCATCTAATGGAAGATCACAGGATACCCAAGCAGATATTAAGCTATCAACCTGTAGGAAGAAGTAGATCAGGATATCCCCTCAAAAGACTTTTGAATGTTATTTCTATTGAGGCTGAAACAGTCTAAAAATAACCTAAATTCATGAGTGGACTATGATATAAAAATATATTATACATTAAATTGTAGATTTTCGCGGATATACGTATGATAAGTAAAGCGTGACAGTTAAGTATCGCTGATGGTATAAGACCGATATAAGGAATTCGATCCTTTGAATCCTTGACAGCCAGATGTGGGATCATGTCGAAACATCGGAACCAGAGGCCAGCGGTCAATATTGAATATTTGACGCGGAAAAAACCAGAAAACCTACTGGAAAAGTACAACACCCTCAAGGACTGCATTCGTTGGTTACTAGGATATAAGATGTGCTACGGAAGGATTGTAGTGTAAGTGATTCATTTGTCATGGCGCTCAGGTGTCCTGTTTGTGCGCCCTCTGTCTTGAATCTGCAGGAAATAACTTTGGTGCTTTTAGAAATGAACTGTGTTTAAAAACATTCACTCTAGGATGCAGCCATTATGCGCCCACGAATACACATTCCTGTTGAACGACTTCAGCCATTTGAACGGATTCTCATTATAGCCCTGCAGGAAGCTGGATGGCATATCGACGGATTGCTACATATTATGTTGAGCATAATGTATCGTTGGTGTGACGCTCTACAGTCACCAATGGTCTGTGGAACATTCCTACACCCATAGACCAGGTTTCTGGGCGGCCGCAAATTCAAAAGCACGTCAAGTTTGTGCGAGCATCAGTGGCCGTCTAAACAGTATCCAGAGAAGAAATACGGCCCGCCTGTTGCACCTGCTGTGTTATCAAGGACCATTGGCAACTGTATGCTTTGCAGCAGGATTTAAATTTAAATGTGACTCTGGCCAGACTACTACTTACTTCACGACACCGCCAAGCACAGCTACTCTGGTGGTTGTGAAAATCGACTGGAGAGTGGAATGTCTCTCTATCGTCTTCAATGATCAGAGTAGGACGTACACATGTGCCTTAGACCTGGTGAGCGTCATATTTCGGAGTGCATTCGTCCAAAAAGGCCACACCACAGGTTTCGTAGTGTGGGAGACCACAAATTACAACTCGCGGTCAAATTTGGTGTTTCTGCAGAGTACAGTAAACAAAACATATTACACAGATTAATACCATGCTACTGCTATTTATTCGACAGGAAGATGATTGTACTTTTAGGGCAGAACAATACAAGTCTACATACAGATCCTGCGTGCTCTTCGCGGTGTACAGTAACTGACCTGGTCAGTAATATCACCGAGTACAGATCTCTCGCCAATTGAACAAGTATGGAACATAATGAACCGGGAACTTACACTTTCTTCTGAGCCTGTAAAAACCATCCCGAGTAATATCTTCGTTTCTACTAGATGCCTCCTCGAGGCGATGTACTATCACATGTCTTTCGCTGATATTTGTATGGAAATAAGCATAACTAAAAATTAGTCTGGTTAAGAACGTCTCACTAGGAAAGCACCCATGTTCTATGTGGGACGAACGGGGATAAGTTATCATCCTCACACCTGCGCCTAGGCCTTCATAATAGTCTTTTCCCAAAAGGTTTCTCAGTAAAAACAATTAAGAGCTCTCCTGCTTCACTCATAGGAACTACAAGACCTTCTCATCTCAATCTTCCAGGGTGAATAGCTTTGATGATATTAAGATTATATAAATAATGGTGTTCCTTTTTGTAAAACTTATTTCATTTTCTATTCTGCTCTCTTATGGAACCGAATATTCGTCTTTGTATTCTATTTTCAAATACTTTTAGCTAGTTTTCTTTCTTTAATGTAAGAGAGAATTTTTGATGCCCAGAATACCACAGACAGGATGCTCATTTTATAAGTTTTAGTTTTTGAATTTCTAAATTCATCATTTCCTGAACTTTATTTCCTGAACTTTACTCGAACCATCTCCATGATCCCAAAAAACACATTCCCACACTACTATTCAAAATTATACCGTCCATAACTCTACACGATTGCATCAGAATATATTAATTATTGTATCCCACAACAAAGAACTGTCCACTATTTAATTCCTATACTACCAGATTTTGGAGTTCCCTACCACAAGAGAATAACGGCTACCGGACAGTAACTTATTTTAAAAGTAAATTAAAATTATTTGTTTTATTATCTGTCTCTCAGAAGATTAATTCTTAATCTCTGTTATTTTCGTTTCTACTTTTATATCGATTAAATTAAATTAAATTTTAATTAGGTTATGCAAAGCTATACTTATATTTTCTCATTTTTATATGTTTTATACATTATTGTCAGTACTTGAGTGGAAAATAATACCTTATGATCATAATAATAATAATAATAATATAATAATAATAATAATAATAATAATAATAATGATGAAACAGGTCAACAAGTAATTTAAATCCATCACAGATAGATTATTATTGCCATTATCATTATTTTTATCATTATTATTATTATTAATATTATATTATTATTATTATTATTATTATTATTATTATTATTATTATTATTATTATTATTATTATTATATAAACTGAGTAAATTATTCAATTAATGTTTTGCTGCTTGTAATTGGATTGCAGTAACTTTTGCTCTAAAGTTAATTAGCTGAATTGCATGCAATGTGAAATTTAGGATACGTTGATATTTAAAGTAAACCTAGGTTTAATGAAATGGGATATAAACAAAGTTCATTTATAAGAGAGAAGCAGGTTTTATAGTAATGGGGGAAGTAAAACGTAATGGAAGTTAGTTTTAAGGCTGTTAACTTTGGTAATGAAGATTCCCTGTCTATATCGCCCATAAAAAGCATCTCTTGCCCACCGCATAAACTACTAGCCATGACTCAAGCTCTAATTGCAACCCAACCTATGGACGTTTTGATAGTGATAATAATCGTTTTAACGGAGCTTCTGTTTCATTTCTGTTTTTACTGTTTTTAACAAGTTCTCACAGCAAGTTGAAAATTGTTAGCCTTATTCAAGCCACATTGAATACAAGAAATATTTGAACATAAAGCAAATCATAATTATTTTTACGGAGCGAGTTGACTCAAGCGGTAGCGTTTGAAAATTGTATTCGGGAGATACTAGTTTTAAACCCTTGGGCCCAATAACTTGACTGATGTTAAAGTTTCACTCAGTCTTCAAGTCAAATACCGGGTTGCAATATAATAATAATAATAATAATAATAATAATAATAATAATAATAATAGGCCCTAATAATAATAATAATAATAATAGGCCCTAATAATAATAATAATAATAGGCCCTAATAATAATAATAATAGGCCCTAATAATAATAATAATAATAATAATAGGCCCTAATAATAATAATAATAATAATTCATTTATATACAGAATTTTAATGTTTACACATCTTTCTGTGCCTAAAGTTTTATTATTTTTTTTTTCCACCACTCGTCTCTCTCCATCCAATCTATGTCCTCCAGTCCTCTTGTTCTCATTCCAGTTTTTATTTTCTGCATCCACAAGTTTCGAGGTCTTCCTCTCCTCCTTCTTCCAGGTTGCTCGAAGTGGCATTTCCGATTCAGTAGTTAAACGTCAAAACAATGATCTCTTGATTTATTCTATCATTTATGTTGATTTGATCCGATAAGCCTGAAACATCCTGTAAATTCAAAAATTATCTGCACAATTTTTTCACGTAAAATAGTTTGCAATTGTATATTGGAAACACTCTTTTTGATTTCTATAGTGAGAAAACAATATAGGCTTTATATATTTTTTACATCATCCTTGTTTATATGTACTTTCACTTCTCAGGCCAAGCCTATATAACATAAATGTTGCCTATATCCATTAAGTTAATACGTTGGCTTCCATTGTTTTTCCTTTTATTTATTTATTTTTTCAAGTAGTACTCCTAACTGTGATGGTGATTGTTTATTATCATTCATATTGCTGTGTTTATATTTTTTATTAGTTTTTAATTTAATTTTATATCACTAACATTATATTATGCCAGTATTAGGCCTACTCTTAACAATATCAGTTTCGCCAAGTTTCATTTAGTGCCTATCTAATATTATAATTATTGCGATTTTTGTACGTTTATATAACATGTTTGTCCTGATGAGTGGAAGAGAAGGCCACATGACCTTAAATCCACCAGACTAAATAAATACACGAATTAGGTTATGTATGTTCAGTGAGTAAGACAATATCACAGACATTGAGTAACATGGGTTTCATCTCATCTCATCCATCGACCTGGCATTATGTCGGGCTCGTGAATAGGGTGTAGATCCTACTTTTATAATTATACAGTTTATCTGCTGTGTGTAATCTTTGTGTACTTGTGAAAGTTTAATAGGCATATAGAGTGTGGTTTATTGTAAAATTAGTCTTGTTAAGGAATTAAGTCACATTTGCCTCATCGGCTGAAGACCAGGAAAAAATCTCAATTGGTCGGAGTGAGTTATGAACCTGGGATCTTCCGAATACGAGTTTCAAATGCTATCGCGTGAGTCAACTCGCGTCATGCAGTATTTTTTAATACCTCTAACACATAGAGAAAGTGTTCTAAATTTTCATTTGTAGGCCTATTGTTTTGTTGAACTTCTAGAAGTGAAGTAAACTTGGCGTCTACATTCTGTAAGTTGGGAACAATACCTCGACTGTGTCAAGGATACAATCCACTGACGTAACTATATTGTAGTATTGAATAAAAAAAGAACTGGTTCCTGAACACAAATCCCAATTGTGTCGTATACTCTTATCTTTTAATTAAAATGTAAACACTATATTCAGAATGTTATTGTTTTATCATATCATTTTTTTATTATTTTGTCTTCGTTCGAAAGGGAAGTAAATCCATTAATTCGGTAGACTTTACATTAGAGTTCTGTATATTCATTTTGGTATTCACATGAATGCATTACCAATAATTAAGCATACGTTACCAGTCTCAGCGGTTTGGTTCGAACGACATAGTTGACACCCGTATACTCTCAATATGGGGCTCATGACACCTGCCAAGATCATTGAATTTTTTTCCTGATTTTTCTTCAATCGTCAAGGAAAATTCAGAATTGCATTTAACTTACCAGAATTATTGAATCATTTTATTCAGAAAGTGCCTCGGTCCATTTGGCTTTACGAAATTCAAAATTTGTGTTAGCGTGTTTTTCGTAATAAAAGGACATCAGTCCGACTTTGCTGTATAATATAAATATATGACTAGTATTTACGAAAAAATGATTTTACGAGTGGAGAACACACTAAAATAAAACTCAATTTTATAAAAAAAATGTGCTGAGGTTCTTCTGCATGAAGCGATCCCGAATGCAATGTACTTAAACACCGAGAGCAAATAAATAAAACAATACAGCCTAATCATAGAACGATTTAATATCTTAAAATGAAACAAATGATCTTCGGTAAGAAAGTACACCTCCAAACATAACAGGATAAAATCACATAATTCAAGGATAAAATTTATGTAAAAAGATGAGGAATGACCTTAGATGTTAAAGCGTCTATGAAGAGAATAAAATAAAAAAAACTATTTAATAGTTTTTCTCTATTTTAAGAAACCGCAATTACCCAATACCAGTATTGCATGTAGAGGGAATGTATTAATGTATTGTAGATTCCGCTTTTAGGCTCACATTTAATTCGTATTTCTCAACATAATTACGAGTCTAGTCCATATTGAGGATTTTTAGTGAATACTTATATCGTTACTAAAATATAAATAATAATTAATATTTGTAAAGATTGAATTTGTTTCACGAATTCTTTTCGAAATTGAACTTATTCCTGAAACCTCAATTCAGTACTTTAAAGAAATAACTAGGCCCTACTATTAAATTATACTGAACAAGATAGCAACCGATATCAACTAAAGCTTCATTAGCTATATTTGGCATAAAGAAATCTTACAATATCAAAATTTTAGCAAAGAGTAGCATTTTTATAGTACTAGTGTGGTGGATTTATGGAACTTGTTGAAAAATACGTTTTTTTTTCATTCCATTAACTCAGTAATGTTATATGCCCACGCTACCCGGCCTTCATAGCACAACCTGTCGAAGAGGAAGTTAACTATGTATCCTAATACTATTTTGATCACACAAGACATGGAGGGCCCCGATGAATGTAGCTCACGTTGGCCTTCACCGAGATATTACAACGTAGTCGAAACACCAACCACACACATTTAATACTAAAAATGGCGACTTGAAATTATGATTACTATATGTTGGCTAGATGACGTTCGGGACCGTTTGGGCCTAAGTTCCCTGACATTTGTCTTACGGTGAGGAAAAACACCGAAAAAATCACCCTGAAAAACTGTCCCAATCGGAATCGAACCAGGCTGCTGCGACGAGGCAGCGACGATACCTATGACCAGCGGTACATCGAAATTACTTGTATGGCTAAACAATTTATGGGCCTGTTTGGTATTTCATTCTTTTCCTTTCCACGATTAAAAACTTACTAATATGTTATATATAATATAATTATATATATATATAGATATATATCATAATAATCATGTACATTCACGAATTTAGGCCAGTTTGTTGACCTGTTTCGGCCTCAAAGAAACACCATCCAGAAGTCTTTTGAGTGGACTCCGGGTCTTCTTCTTCCTGAAGTTGAATCTTAACATTAGTTTGGGTATTCTGTGATCTTCCATTCGATGAACTGTTGTATCCATCTTGACTTATAATCAGAAATTTTGTTTTCTAAGATTCCATGTTAATTCTGCTAAATGTCTCATTTTTTTGTGATCTAGTGTGTGTATCCTGCAGTCCTCCGAAGATATCTCTTTCGCATCTAATCTCTGTAATCCTTCTGTTTCAACGTCCATACTTCCTACCATACAAAGAGTGGAAGAGCCAGTGTTGTATACACGTCATCTTGAATGCTTTTGACTAACTGTGGCTTGAACATGCATTTATTAACCCTAAAATTCTTAAAATTTAGAATTTTGATTTACATCTTTTCCTTGCCCACCATTGAGATATGCATCCAAGATATGTAAAATTTTCACCCTGCTCCAAATTTTATTGTCCATATTTTACTTCTGACAGGATCTACAACTTGAAATGCCATAATTTTTGGTTTTCCTGTAGATATATTTAATCCAATCTTCTGTAATTTTGTTAAGTTCATCAGACTTTCTGTAGATTATCTCGGATTTGCTATTATTATTTGGTCATCTGCAACATAGGTGTTTAAATTTCATTTTCTGATATTCTTTTTCCCAAATTTATATGTTTTGTCCAGCACATATACTTCATTGATATAAATTGAAAGAGTGTTGGGATGGGGGCGCCTTGTCTCACACCACGATTTTATTCCTACTTCAGAAATCTTTATTTATCTAATCTTTATGGTGTTGTCTTTGTAAATATTTGGTATGTTCTGCCGAAGTAATTTGGGAGATTTCTGTCTCCCATATTTAGAGTTTGATCTCTGACTGGTCGAATGCCTTTTTCAATCTATGAAACAAAATGTGTTTCTAGTTGAATTCTCTTCTTTTTTCAGCAATAGTTTACAGAAAAGGTGAATCATACAAAGCGTCCTTTCCTAAATCCTTTTGACATTCCATAAGAATTTTAAACTGAACTTTCAATTTTCATTTAAAATGTCTGCATAAATTTTGAGCTGTGTTTAACAAACTGATCCCCTTAGTTGTCCATTTTTCTCTTGTCTCCTTTCTTGAACAGGGTATAACAATGCTTGTCTTCCATTCCTGTGTATATATTATATATATATATATTATATATTAATATATAATAACACACACACTACGTATCAAGTTAGAGATCCTGGTTCAAATCCGTTCAGGCATTTTTTTCTTTTCATATTGTGTGTGTGTATATATATATATAATATAATATATATATATATTGATGCCTGTCACGCACAGCGGGCCGGATCGATTCCGCGGGACAGCTTCTGGTGAGATTTTTTTCGGGTTTTTTCTCACCGTAAGACAAATTTCAGGAACCTAGGGCCCAACATCCCCGAAAATCATCCGCCATCAGCATCATCCTCACCGTTTGGAAAACAACGGGAATCTCCCATCTATAATTCCCTAGTAAGCTGCAAAGCAAAGCCATGAAAGTGCTGATTTACAGTTAAAGATCTGCCTTCGTGCAAATACTGTGGATATATATATATAAATATATTTTTATGCTTTGTGGGTTATTAATTGCAGACGCTATCGAATGCCGTTGCATGATATGGACCCTACGCAACAATTGACGAAAAATTGCTTATAAATTAACAATATATATTAACTTTATCGACCAAACATGCCCCCTTAAGACTAGACTAATTACTACTAAATCCCACTCCCTGGTGTCCCACGAAATTCGACTACTGATGGCTGAGAGGGATGCTGCTTTTCCGAAAAATATAGACGGGACAAAAGTTACGCTACTTATACATATAAGACTTAAAGAACAAACTAATCAAAACATGGAACGCTAAGTTTGCGGTATGCCGCATAGTCTCAATTGATCAAACACAAATGCAAGTGATCTGTGGACAACGTATTAGATCAATGGGTCTACGTCCGCCGACAACCAAAGGAGAGAGCAGTAACATATCAACTGGCGATCTAAACACATTCACATCATATGCCACACTTAACTAACACCTACGACCAAACAACAAACTAGAGATGAGCTCCGATCCACACCCTACTGCCTTCCGAGAAAATTCTTCTTTTCCTTCCTATATATGCCATCGACGTTAAACTAATCCCTGGACCGCATTAGAAACTAAAACACAAGGTGAATGCAATATAAGTATCGACTTTTTAAAGAAAATACTCCATGTCATACTCCCCACTGAACCCATATATTTATGCTCAATTATGACCGCAACTTACCCTGACCTCTGAAAAAAGCTATAGTCAGACCAATCCCTACAGTACAATTGCCTGTAAACACCAACGACTTTTGACCAATCAGCTCCTCCCAGTCCTATCTAAGGCCTTGGAGCGCATTATTCATGGACAATGAACTGATTACCCTTAACTCTCATACATACTCGAACCCAACCATCATGTTTAGGACAGGCCATAGTACGGGCAACCGCCCTTCTTACAGTGACGAAATGCGCGTGAAGCAAATGACAGTGGCCACAGAAAGTTTACACTATGGACTTCAGCAAAGCTGTCGACACAGTTGACACTGACTATAATAGCAAAATTACGCGCTTGAATCTTCGACAATGTGTTAAAGCTTGGATCCTATCTCATGGTCGCAGCAAGGTGTACCAATGCAGAACTTTCCCTCATACGCTATCATGAAGGTGGCTCCAACAAGGTCGTGTTAGAACCACTTCTGGTCTCTATCGATGTACGATATCCACTAGACTTACTATTGCGATAGCCCTATAAGCTGACGATTTGCAAATTTACATCACTCCATCCTGACGATGTACATGACACACTAGACAAATAATAGTGACTAGACC
>JASPKZ010005615.1:0-21389 GCA_030220185.1 Diploptera punctata | reverse complement strand
TGTTTTTTTAAACACACAGCATCGCAGTATCAGCGACCATGAGGTAAGAAGAAGTCACGATCCATTTGATTCTTATCAATAAAACCTTATAATGTTAAAAATTCCCAAATTTATTATATTAAATTTACAGATTTAGGCTTGAACAATAGAAGAAAGAATGAAAATTGATTGAAATCATATTGGTTAAAAATAAAATTCATAATACAGCGATGACACTGATCTGCTTCATTGCTAGGCATTTGTTGTCTGTGGCCTGTTACAACTTTCAGTTTGACAATTAGGAGATCCCACTGTAAAAAAGGAATTCATTTAAGGTGATGTGATTCTTATTCTTCCAGCTCTACAGCCCTTGATGAGCCCTGGCTGCTGTTAGGACACTCCTCCACGCACCCCTGTCCATCGCCCTCCTTCTCCATCCCTGGACCCCGAGCTTTCGGAAGCCCTCCTCTATTCCATCCATTCATCTCAGCTTTGGTCTTCCTCTTCTTTTTCTCCATCTGGTCTCAGTAGTGTAAGCTTTCTAGTAGTATTCTCCTCCTTCATTCTCATTATATAACCCATCCATCTCAGTCTGCCACATTTAATAACATTTACAATATCTGGGTCTGAATATAAATTGTAGATTTCATTGTTATATCTTATCTGACATACTCCACGATCATTTATAGGTCTCAAGATCTTCCTCAGGATTTTCCTTTCAAAGATTCTCAGTCTTTCTCCATTCTCTCTGCTAAGTGTCCAGCATTCCCCGCCATGAATAGCAACTGGTCTCAGTATGGTTTTGTAGATTTTTAGTTTTGCATCCAGACTTAGAATTGGTCTTAGGAACACCAAGGATTTAAGGTTATGTGGAGCACCAACCCAGGGTAAATTTTGGCCACGTTATATATTGTTAAAAATCCATATTTATAGTAAGTAACTAAGTTCATTTTTTTGACATTAGGTTATTATAAATTAATACTAGAAAAGTAATATTTTGAATATAAAAGGTGTCCAAAATTATATAACATACTGTATTACTCTTTTCATGTCACTGGTGAAATATAACAAACAATATTGCCCAAAAGTGGACAAAGAAAATAGTTATACATTAGAGACAATGTTAGTATAGTGCTGGAATATACAGAATGTCCAAAATTTGTATACACTTTAGATCTAAATGACCAGATACTGAATTTTTCCTGGCAAAAAGTAACGAAAAGAAAATGCTAACATTTGAACAAAGAATGTTGGTATACATTAGAATATACTTGTACTTGAATATATAGAATGTCCAACATTTCTATACAATATTTGGTCTAAATAACCAGATATTAATTTTTTTCAGGTAAAAAGTAAAAAAAAAATCTAACTCTTAAACAAATATAGTTTTTATTGAAAACACATTTTCAGTAACTTCTTTCAGAGACGTTGCTATTATTTTCAGATGGAGAACATTTACCCCCTGCACATGAAATGGTTTTGATATATAAAATAAAAACTAAAAATATGTACCTTTTGGCAGGTGCCGTTGTCCTCAACTGTGTTAAAATATTATATTTAATGTTATCTGGAGGCTTTTCGGAAGTTAATTTCCATAATCAGCAGGATGAGTATCTAAATTTTATAAATTAGAAAATATTGCCAATTTTATTACTCATTTTGTTTTACTGAGGATACATGTGACTAAAGAATTTCATGGATACAAGCAATTTTGTCCCCCATTTTTGAGTTTAGTTGACATTGATTTTTGTATTAGAATTTATTTAAGTATTTAACATTAATAATTACCTTATTGCGTGTGTTTCAGGTCTGGTTCTGCAGATTCTGAAGGCACAGTAGAAAGCGAAGGCAGTAAGAGCAGTGTTTTGACTCCAAAAGTTGCTCGACAGAACTCTGGTCTGAGACTGAGACTGCCTCTTCCTCTCGTCAACAGCACAGACTCTGGAGATAACAGTGAGAAATCGCCTACATCTGTAAAGGAAGTTAAGGATAAAATATTGGCTAGCTCGAAAAGTATTCTAGGCAAGGTTCTCTCGCCAACTAAAGATAAATTTCCTAGAGATAAAGTAAGTGTTGTTTTGAATATAAAATTTAAAAAAAAGTAAATTTTATTACTGATAAGAAATATATTGTCATACTTAGTCAAAAGGGCATATCTCAACTTTTTTAAATTTTTAGTTTTTCTTATCACAATAATGTTTAGTGGTTGCTCTATTTACTAAATAGTCATATTGAACTTTTATAGGAATAAATCAGTATGAGATTTAATTTTAGATAAATTAAAATGTTTCATACCTCTCCTCATAACCAGTCTTCGAACTAGATCACGATTTCAAGGCCATTGCAGCCCCATCCTCAGTACCATCTTGACGATGTGATGTGAGGTCGATCGGAAGAACCACTTCTTCTTACCTCTGTTGGTGGACCGATCAAACCTCCAGATCAAGTAGAATCTGTGGGAATTTCAAAATTCAATAGTTTTTCTTTCTTGTTTTCTGAATGTAGATTTTTCCCCAAACCGTGAGTTCCTTTTGTTTTTCTATTTGTTTAATTAGTCTAGCCTTTGATTCAATTAGGTGTTTTTCAGGCCAAGCATGAGCAGCTACTGCAGACTTTTTCCACTTCACCACCATTTTTGACATTTCTAAGATGTTATTTCACCCTCATTATAATCAATACTCATACAGAAAAAAAAATGCTAATGATTTATGTCTTATCTCAAAATTTTATTAAAAATCCAATGCAAAATATCAGTATCATTGTTACCTAAGCTTTTAATATTCTGACACAAATATTGCTACTATTAGATGATATAAGTTAGATATGTACTACTTCCCTCATATTTGTAGCTTTTTTTTTTTTGAAGACTCTGAGTTTTGATGCCTTAGACATCATTGTCAGTTCTTTCTAACTCATATTATCTAAAATAAACCTCATAGTGTTACTTCCTCGAAATATTAAAATTGCTGCTATTAGCTAAAATGGTATTCTTTGTAATACTGTATGTTATTCTTGTTAGGGGGGGGGGAGACCTATTACTAGCTAGAACTCATAAATAATGAGCATTAGTTTCACTTAAAGTTTTAATAATCTTCCTTTATTTATTTAAAATAATGGTTCTTTTACAAATATTCTTCAAATAAAATTATCCTTCAGTGAGAAGTGTTAAATTAATAATAAGACATCAATGGCATTTCATTGGGAAGGACCCCATAACTAACGAACTAACTAACTAACTCACTGGCACTATCGAACCCGAAGGTTCATGGCCACACGGACATAAGCTCTCCATACATCCCTATCCTGAGCTAATGCTTTCCAATCATTCCCTGTATAATCTACTCCCTCAAATCATAGTTAATGTTGTTCTCCCACCTCATTCTTGGTCTACCAATTGGACGTTTTCCCTCGGGCTTTCCTACAAGAAGCTTCCATGCACGTCTTCATTCCCCATACGCGCAACATGTCTGCCCCATCGCAGTCTACGAGACTTAACTGTTCCCATTATATCTGGCTTCATATAAAGACCATGTAGTTCATTGTTATGTAGTCTTCTCCATCACCTGTCTGTTCATCTCTCTTTGGTCCAAAAATTTTCCTAAGAACTTTATTCTCAAATACTCATAATCTCTTTCTTCCCTTAAAGTAAGAGTCCAGGTTTCGCATCCATATAATATAACTGGTAGAAAATAGTTTTATATATTTTCAGCTTAACGTTTTTTGAAAGGAGTTGGGACATCAAAAGTCTCTGCAATGCATAATAGCATGCATTTCCAGAATTGAGCCTATGTTTAATTTCTTTTTGCATCTCATTCCTATTTGTGATTATTGTTCCTAGGTATTTGAATTCAGCCACTTCCTCAAAATTTCCCTCATTTGTCATTAGCTGTCCATTTCCATATATACTGAATTTCTACGTGTGACCATATATTTAGTTTTACTGATATTTATTTCCAGTCCTAATTTCTTAGTGTTACTCAATAGTGTGTGCGTTTGGCCTTAGTATCTCCTCGCTATCGGCCAGTGTACTACATCATCAGCATAAACTAACAGCTTATTAATACCATTCAGTTGTAAGCCTTCCTCATTGTCTAAAGATTTAATGGCATGCTCTAGTACAAAATTAATAGTAGAGGAGATAGTGCATCTCCTTGCTTCAACCCATTCTGGATTTCAAAAGTGTCTGAAAACTGTTTGCCTACACGCACCCTACTCTTTGAGCCATTTAGACACATTCGTATAAGTCTAACTAACTTTTTAGGAATTCCGAACTCCAGCAGGATACTATATAACTTCTCCCTCTTAATTGAATCATATGCTTTTTTGAAGTCTACATATAGTTGATGTACAGTACCATTATATTCCCATTTCTTCTCTAAAATCTGTCTTAAACTGAAAATCTGATCTGTTGTAGACCTGTTTCTTCTAAATGCACATTGATGATCTCCTAGAATGTCATCAATATAGGGAGTAAGTCTGCTTACTAATATATTTGTTAGAATTTTGTACGAAGTTGAAAGTAATGAGATGCCCCTGTAGTTGTGTGCAATCTGTTTTATCTCCTTTCTTATAAATTGGTATGATAATTGATTCCTTCCATTCATCGGAAGAGCTTCTTTTCCCAAATCATACTAAGCAACCAGCGTATCTTGTCCATCAATTTTTCCAAGTAAAATCTGTCTCCGGAATAAAATTTGAGAGAGATCTAATCAATTTAAATATCTTGGATATTATCTCTCTATCTGGGATGAAAAGGATATCCCTGAAAAAATTACTAGTTATGATAAAAGTTGGGAATTATTAATCAAGTTATGAAACTATCCCTTGTACAAAAAAACACGAAATTACGTTTATATAACACTTTGGCTAGACCAGTGTTGACCTATGGTAGTGAAGCATGGACACTAAAAAACAACATGAAAGCAGAATAACGGCTTGTGAAATGAGATTCATGCGCAGAACAGCGGGTTACACCAGATGGGATCGGAAAAGGAACACCGATATCTTAAAGAATTGAAGACTACGCCAATTTTGGAATATATTAAACAGTACCAACTAAATTGGAAATAGCATCTTGAAAGAATGAGTTCAAATCGGATCCCAAAGCTGTTTATAAATTATATACCAAAGGACGAAGATCTCTGGGCTGTCCTATGAAACGCTGGAGGGAAAATTTTCTATAGGATCATAACAGGCCTTGGCCTAATACTTGGAAAGAAGAAGAAATATCAATCCTTCAATAATCTTTTTATTCAATAATTTTTTGTGCTTCACAGTTCACTAATACCTCTATCATTCATTGAAATGCTTAAATTCTCATTAGCACTTCAATTGCCACTCCTACATCACCATTGTAACTGCAACTGTATAACTCACTAATGCAACTATTGTAACTACAATTCTTCTCTTGTTGACTTCTAAAACTCACTATTGTAATTCAACTACAACTGCTACTGTGGCTTCTTGCAAGTGAAGGCACATCAAACTTTCCAGAAGCCCTAAAAAGCAGGCACCAGAACTTTCAGAAGGCTTCTTTGGTTAGATGTGTCTGGTACAATCAAAATGAAAATATAAAATTATGGAATATTCACCTGAAAGATCCGTCTCCTCAACTTAATTGGTTATTTAACTGTAGCGCTTTCGGGACTTTTCCGATCACAGCAGGATTCAAACTGGTGTTTCACAGAAGATCTGGTAGAGGGGGTTACATGTATTGGGTTCTTTTCGTTTTCAGATTGTCGTTGTGAGCTGCTTTTTATGATTCCCTTCAAGTACGTTTATCTTCGCTGGATTATTTTCTCTGTGCATTGCTGTTAGGGTGTTTTCAATATTTAACATGCGATCTCCTTCATTGATAACGTGTTTTGCATTGCTTGATTTTCCTTCTGCGTGAATAAAGTCTCGAAATGTTCTTTAAATCTGATGTTAAAACTTCTGTTTGGTCTTCCTATATAAATTTAAAAGGACATCGCATGTTAAATATTGAAGGTGGTTGGATACCATAAAGAACTACTAGGCTATTACTTGAAAGGGTAATTGTGATAGTGACGGTGATGATGATGATCTTGATATGTAGATATACTCTTACAGAGTATATAATGGTGCTCTGATTTATATTATTTTTTTTTTACTCTGAAGCATTCAAATTGAAAGAGAAAATTCCACTGGTTTTTTTTCTTTGATATAGAATGAAGATATAAAACCAAGAAGTAATAAATGGGTACTAATTTCTCCATATTAGCAGATCTTCATTACAGTGTTAATAGAAACCAGTCAATTCATTTAAAAATTAGTAGATGTCTGATTAATAGAAGCATTTTGCAATTGAACAAATTTACATTGTATTGGGGAAAGGAATGGAAAATCTACAAGCTTATGACATTACTACTATTTACAAAGAAATCTGCAGTAGCAAAATTCAGACTGCTAACGGGACCATGACTGCTTGAAAAAACACCTACACAGAATTGGCATAACAGATTCACCTAAATGCCCTTTTTTGCAATTTAAATGAAGATATGGAAAGAAACATCTCCTCCGTTGTCCAGCTTTTGTAGAAGAGACCAGCCTTTCTGCTAAATATTGGAGTGCAAGAGATCGAATGATTTCATTATCAAGTGCTCGACATTAGATACCAACCAACCAACATTGTATTGTGTGAAGCAATTTTTAAGAGTTTTAAATTTATTCACTGATAAGTAGTTTATTAATATTATGTCTTCTAATTAGAAGACTGGCTATGAGGTGAGGTATAAAACATTTTAATTTAAATCTTAAATTTAACCTCATAGTGATTTTTCCTATAAAGTTCAATCTAAAAATATGCCTTCAACAATTTCCTTCCATTATTTCCGATCTTATTTTTGTCATCAATTCTGACTACCCATTTTTGCCAAATCATGTTTTACAGTATACAATCATATTACCATGACCACTCTTGTTTTCTGTATATATCTGCTTCATTGGATGAAAGTTTTTCGGGTGTATATAATTTTATTTATTCTCATAAGATACCTGTATTCTTCAGGATAGTTAGATATTTTCTCCAATATGTTTAATTCTTTCCAAAACTAATTTACTCTTTACATGCTGAAATTAAATGTTTCTTATCTCTCCTCATCTATATTTTCTAAGTTGATCGGGATTTCGAGACTATAACTGTCTCATCATCAGAACTTTGTTGGCGACTGGTTTATGTCGAACGGAAGAACCTCTTCTTCTTCTTCCCTCTGTTGGTGGACCGATGAACCTCTGGATCAGGTCAAAATTTGCAGGAATTTCGAAAGTCATAACTTTTCTTTTGTTTTTCTGAATGTAATATTCAAATTTCTGCAAATTTTGACCTGATCCAGAGGTTCATCGGTCCACAAACGAGGGAAGAAGAAGAGGTTCTTCTGATTGACATAACATCAGTCGCCAACAAAGTTCTGATGATGAGACAGTTATAGTCTCGAAATCGCGATCAACTTAGAAAACATAGATGAGGAGAGGTAAGAAACATTTAATTTCACCATAAATTAAACCTCATAGTGAAATTTGGATTTTAAATAAAGAAAACTCTCATAACTTCAAGTAAGCCAAACGCGCTTCTTACGATCATTGTTAGGAGTTAAAGAACTGGATCACCAAAGGAACACTACTATCAGAGGAAACTTGGAGTAGCGAGTTTAAATGAAGATATCCAAAGATACCAACAAGAATGGAAAAATCATCTGAGAAGAATGGCAAGAAATAGACTTCCAAAATTGGCATTCCAATATACCCCAACTGGACATAGGGACCAAGAAGACCCCAAACATCGGTGGAAAGATCAAGACCATCTTCGCTAGGTTTACCGTACAGGCCACATGGCCTCCTAAAACGAATTTGTTCATGATGATGATGATAGTGATAAATTCCTATAAAAGTTAAATTAATTTACTCTTTCTGGAATTGCATTATTTAAGCAGATTTCCTAGGTAATGGGTCCCCTTCTATGAAATAATAATTTTAGGTTTTTCAGAAGATATTTCCACATTTTGTTTCATTATGAATCAATAATTAATCATGTTCTAGGTGTTATATTATTATTATTATTATGATTATTATTATTATTATTATTATTATTATTATTATCCATTATCATCATTGGAAGTATATAAATTAAGTATTGTACTTTATAAAAATATATAAAAGAGTAATTATTTGATTTAGGAGTCAGTATCATTCATTATATTACACATATAGTGTTTTCATGTAAGAATAGTAGTTTGAAAATGTGTTTGGATGTACCTAAATGTTGCATGTTAATTCTTTAGAGTAAATCACCTGTAACAACAACCCCACGTCCAGTGCTTATGACCAGACGCCAGTTGACAGATCCTTTTGGTTCTGATGATGAAGACGAAAGGTATATATTGATGTTTTCATACCTTATTTTAAGCTAACAGAATTTCGTATGACTACTGTAAGCTAATTGGAGAAAAAAAATCTAACAAATAATTTTATATATCTAGTATATTTTTTGTAAGTATTAGAAGACTGTTTTAACAATATTCGTTGATTAATTATGTTGATTGAAATAACACTAACTGCGGTTTCTTTATAATTCATAAAATAATTAATCATGATATTTCATACTCATACTTCTATATTTTTTTATTTAAAGAAATATAGAAAGTATGAGGTATGAAATAATCATGATAATTAATTCTATGAATTTCGAACCTCTAATGTTAAAATTCCAATTTTACATATTATAAATTTCTTAATATTGTTTATTTTTTCTTACTCACTCACCTCATACTTCATAACTTCTCTCAGACCCGGGTTTAGTCACATCATTTGCAAAAATTCTCAACTCCTGTGTGCACATTCACAATGACCTTAGCACCGAAAAATGATTACACCTTAGGTAATTTAATAAAAACCAACAAAAATGAAAAGAGTGAAGACTGAAAAAAATCGGTAATTTATCAACTAATTGTAAGATGCTGAAAAGAATACAAGGAAAAACAAAAAAGAATCTAAATAGAAGAGTAAAGAAACATCTCAGAAATGTAAAACAATGGAGACGGAAAATCTGCAATAGCTGACATGCCTAGGCAGAAAAAAACATAGAATAAAAGAACAAACATTACTTAAACAATGGCAAAAACCAAAGGACTCACAATTGGGAAAAATTACATATGCAGAATGAAACACACTATGGATTTGAAAACCTGGGTATAAGGAGAGGCGGATGATGTGGAAGTTCGTCGGTCACCACCAATGGCGCAGAGGCCAGTTACAAAGAGAAGGCCGTGAACTTCAGTTGTGAACGTGACACGCATTGAGAATTCGCAAAGATGTACAAACCCGGGTCTGAGAGAGGTATGAAGGGTCAGGAGTGAAAAAAAAATAAACATTTCGTTAATATTTGAAGACAAAATTTTTTGCCTAGACCGAGACTCGAACCAGGACCCGGGCTTTCCGGACCAAGTGCCTCACCAACGAGCTACCGAGCGAGTTGCTCTGACGCAAATTGTTCATTTATACATTGTATTCCATCCGTCCAAACTTGAAAACTGTAGCTTCATCTTTGTAAAGGCAGAAGAACAACGTATATAAGAGAAAATTTGGCTAATCGCAACTTGCCTCGTAGCCCAGGTGGTAGTGCACTGGCCCGGAAAAACCAAGGATCCGGGTTCGAAGTCTGTCTAGGTGAAAATTTTTCTCTTCAAATATAATTTGTCCTCAACGAGAAGTGTTAAATAATAATAGAATCATCAATATTAGTTAAATTAATTTTTCTATAAATATCACTAACACTAGTTAGAATTCCAGAAATGACCACTGGATCTAAAATTCAATGCTTTTATTAAAATTGCGTATACAGTAAAAGCTTTAAGTTTGCCGTTTCATTATTGCAGATAAAAAAATTGCGACACAGTTCCTGCATTCGCGGCTAAAATTTCTTTATTTGCAGATCCAGTTGTATATTAGAAGGGTTAGGTATCCTTTACCTATGCATCAGCAACTGTTTTTTACCGCAGGCACTGTCAAGGCAGCTTTTACAAACACTAATTCAAACCAAATGGACAAATAATATCAAAGTAATACAAAACTTACTGTCACCAAGCCTAAAGTTCGTAAAGACTGCCGCTGCCGTATGGTTGCTATGTCGTTCGATAATTGCTGCCCTCGCCATGATCGGTGTTTTATTGGTTTCAACTTGAAAATTCATGCAATAATTTGATTGAATAACACATGTCTCTTCTGCTTAGTTCCCAATTTATAATGTCAAGTAAAGGGAAGAAAATTAGTTCTGAAGTGGAAAAAAGCAGTGTTGCTGCTTAAGGTAAAAATAGAAATGCTTGACCGTTTATGTGTTGACAAGTTATTTGCACCATATCACACTGTTTCAATGTTAATAAATCAACTGTACGATTCATAAGAAATCCGAAGACAAAATAAAGAATTCTATCACTCAGTTCACAGTGGAATATCAATCTGAATTGAAAGACCTTTTAAAAGTGGCAAACAGGAAAAAAAAAAAAAATGACTAACTTCTTAAGCCTTTGCCAAGCCTGACAATAATAATTAATAGAAATTGTTCAAATCTCTCATCAAATTGATTTATTTTCGTAATTTTGATTTTATTTTAGAATCTTGGAATGTATCCCCTATATACCCATACAAATTACCATTCCATATTGACAGTTCTAGTATTCTCGCCGCATATTTTTGGAACATATTCCCATGAATAAGGACTACTGCACTGTAGCCGTGTGAGGCATCATGTCCTTGATGCAGAGTTTTGGACATGTGTGTTTCGAGTCCCTATGGGGAAGAAATTTTCAAATGGAATTTTGCTAGTATGGGATTGTTACTCACCCAGCTTCATGAGGAATTTTCTCCAGGATGAGAAAATCATCTATAATGACTGGAGTCTGACATCTAATTGCATGCCACCTTTACACTGACACTATGATCATCCACCTCTGTAAATGATATATGTGGATATGAGGTCAGCAAACAGCTGGTAATCCAGAAGCCTTGTAAGGCCTCTTCTGCCATGGAGAAAAAGGGAGAGTTGAAATTACAAACAGAATTATTAAATTAAACCCCATAATGTTACTTCTTCTTCTTCTTCCTTCCAAGTAATTAGGCCAAGGCCTGTTACGATCCTATAGAAAATTTTCCCTCCAGCGTTTCATAGGACGGCCAGTGATCTTCGTCCTCTTGGTATATAATTATAAACAGCTTTGGGGATCCGATTTGAACTCATTCTTTCAAGATGGTGTTTCCATTTTAGTTGGTACTGTTTAATATATTCCAAAATTGGCGTAGTCTTCAATTCTTTTAAGATATCGGTGTTCCTTTTCCGATCCCATCTGGTGCAACCCGCTGTTCTGCGCATAAATGTTACTTCCTAATGATTTAAAAAAAAACTTAACAATCATTAAATGAATCAGATCTTGCATCTCATCTCATATTTTGTGTAATATCCAGGATCGGTTTCAAAGAGCTCTTCCCTACATTTTCAAGTGGTATCAAGTTTTTTTTTCAAAAATTAATTTATTGTTCAGTATGGGAGTATAATATTATTTTAGAAAGAAAAATTAACCCTGGAACCAGGACTAGAACACTGGATCTCTGGCTTTACCCACCAGCATGATAACCATTACACCATTTGACTTACGATACGAATGTCAATTCTTTGCTCTTATAAATTATGTATTGTCTGAAGGCCGATAGTTGGTGCCACCAACAACGCCCTCTGACGACTTCTATTCAGAAGTATTTTTATTGAGAATTTATACATTGAGCATTAATTTTTCTTTCTAAAATAAAATTCTGTCCAGGACTGGGAAATGTTAAATTAAAAATAACCTCAAAATGAATCTATAAATTTACTTAAAACTTGCGACATTAGTATTACAGCTATATTAGTTAGTATTAATTCTATCAATGTCTTCTTGAATTAGAAGCGGCCATATTGTATTTGATTGATGGTGCATTTCTGTATGAGCACAGGATTATTTATGAGAAAGAAAGATTTCCATCTAAAGTGATATGCACCGATAGCATAATACTGTAGTTACTGTGCTAGTATGTAGAACTAGAGATCTGGTGTTCAAATCAAAGTTTGGGCATATATTTTTCTCTTCAAAAGTTAATTTAAAATGATGTATCATTTTATATTTGATGGATATTATTGAGTAGGAAATACTGTTGTTAGAATTTACAATTACAAAAAAAATTAATAAAATTAATTTAATTTCCTGCGGCTGTTTTCTCTTCAGCGTTTTGTTTTTTCTTAGGATTAATTTTTTATTTGTATTAATATTTTCAAAGACAGAAATTAAAAAAATGTATATTATATTAGTCCACCGCTGTGGTCTCGAGGTAGCATGCTGCCTTGTCACGCAGTGGGCCCGGGTTCGATCCCCGGTTGGGGCAGTTTTTCTGGATGAGGTTTTTATTGGGGTTTTTCCTCACCTGTAAGACAAATGTTATGAAAACTTTAAGGCCCAAATGGTCTCCAAAATCATATGGCCATCATCATCATCATCCTTCACCGGTGTGGAAAGCAATGGGAAGCTACCACACTACAATTCCTTAGTAAAGCTGCAAGCATAGCATGAAAATGCTATGATTGCAGTGAAGGACCTGTCTTGGGCAGAATTACTATGGATGGATGGATATTATATTAGAAACACCTGTAACAATGTGTTATTCCAACAAACAAGTTTTTACTAGAATATTTAAGTATGAAGTGATAAATAATATTGGATAAGGGAAAATATTAAATTTAATGTGATGCTATACTGTGCTTTATTTTTTATTACAGTATTTTACCAAATACTGAAGAAAAGAAGAATAGTAACCAAGCCCTTACAAGATCTCAATCATCACAAGATAGTGTATGTACATATATTTTTTTAAATATCATAGTGTCCTCATAGAAAATATTTAAATATTTTTATGACTGTCTCATCCAGATCTCTGTTATTCTATGTACAACTGCAGTCATTAAGTTCTGAGACTTTACTCCTGGAGGGTAGGGACCCACAAGAATCTGAATGTCTCACAAGATGCCGATAACTAGGCGTACACTTAATAAGAACCACATCCTCCTTCAAAATAGTCGCCTTTGGTCATTATGCACGTTTGCTAACGGTGGTAGGTATAGCTGTTGGAAGCACCACTGAAAGATGTTGGCAGGTAGGTCCCTTATGGCTTCTCTTGTGGCAGTCATGACCTCTTCAGAAGAATGAAATCTACACTCACGTAGGATTGCTTTCATGCGAGGAAAGAGAAAAAATTGTCATGTGATCATCACGTTGATCTTGCGACAGGATTCCTGGCACACTGTGCTGGTAACATGAGACAAGTTCAGGTCTTCAGAAAGAATTTTGTAACAATACCATGGCTAACCCCTACCACTGCTGCCAAATTGTCTACTGATTGGGAGTTGTTAGCACGCACCAACGTTACAACTTCTTCAATCTTGCGTTTAGTTCGAATTGTTTGTGGCCGATAGTATGCACATCATCTTCCAAACTGTCTCCTCCTTGCAAAAAATGCCAGTGCCACCTAAATTTAACACTGTGACTCAATGCGTAGTCACCGTAAACTTGCTGTATCATTTGAAACGTTTCGGCAGCGGTCTTGCCTAATTTCTGACAGAACTTGATGTTGCTCTAACTGTGACATCTCGAGTTTCGACATGCACATTCAAATCATTGTCACAACAAAAACTGTAGTTCTGCTTGCAGTGCATGCACTCAACTGCTCTTGCTGGGACGAGAGACTAACTGACAAGGTACCAGACCACGGCTCCACCTATGCAATACAGCGCTACTGTGCGCTCAGTCTCAAAACTTAATGACTGTACCATGTATATGTAGTTTCTTTGGTTCCAATTAACTTTCGTTTCCCCCCCATTTAATTAGTATGTGCAAAGTTAAATAACTTCCAAAAAATGTTACCCCATATTAGCATTTGCTATTGATTATATATAAAATATATCTAATTTATATCTCCATGTTCTTTTATCTCTTTTTCTTGTGTTAACATGTAGGAATCAATTCATTCATCTGACACCAGAATGAGCAGGAAGGTTCTGAAGGTTACGAACAAGGTGTCTCACCTACAAATGAAATGTTAACAGACAGCAACATGTAAGAATTATTATTTTATTTTCTTGTAAATGCTTGTTTATTAACTATATAATTGGAAAGGTGATGTCTAATACAATGAAAATAGTATTTAGGGAAATATGAAGAGGGAATCAAGTTACATTTTTAACTATGTAGACTTTAAATGTTTAATTTCTTAATTAATAGGGCAATGATCTGGATGTACCATAAAAACAAATTTAGACCCGTCTAGTTAAGAACAAAACAGGTCAAAATTTGCCTGTATTCATAGTTAAATATGGGAAATGACATATGGCGTTTTTAATTCAATGAATGAATGAAAGTTTAACACATTGAAATATTTAAATATTAGACATCTCTAGATTTATTTGATTTGTGTTTTCACTTTTCCATTTTTAAATTGTAAATATTATATTAGTGTTATCTTAATTAAATAGCTTACTTCTATTCAATATGATTTGAGACTCATTGAAGGAATTACTAGAAATAAGATGAATGAAGATTATATTTCTATATAAATAAATAAATAAAATCCATTATATATAAAAAGAACCCATATTAACTGAACTGATTGCTTATCATGGGGATAGTAGATAATATTTGCAGGGGAGTCAGGTTAGCATGGCACAGTACCTTACTCTTAGTTTCAACTTTCTTCACTGGTATTGAAGAAGTAATTGCTTTGTCCCACGTTGTGGTGACATTTTTGAAGCAGCAATTTCTTCATGCCCGATGTTGTAGTAACATGTTCAAGAAGGATTAGTCCCAAAAAAGAATTACTGGTTCAGGTTGGGTTGATTTTCGGTAGAGCCGGATTCTCTTCTCAAGGTCGGAAGTTGGTACACTGGATAGGAAAAACACTTCAAAATCATAAAAAATGTTTCTGTAGTAGAAATAATTACAAATTTATTCAGTTTGTAGGTCCCAGCAGATTTAGTAAATGTAAGTGGTATTATTCTTCACTATCAATTAAAATAAATTCTTTCTTTTCTGGAATCAATTATTCTGTATTAAATATTACATTTTATCTTGAGAACTCTTTTTGCTTCTATCTTTGTGGAAAGTTGTATGCAGAATGAATAGGGATTCTTTTATAATTGTTTACATCCACATGATGGTAATTTTAAATTTTATTGGTTAATAGTCCATTAAATATAAGGTTTAAATTTGATCTTTAAAGTACAAAAAGTTAATGTTTTAACATCAATCAGGTTAGTTTACTTCATTTAAAAATATGAAGTAAAGCAGGTGTTACTTATTACAGTTATAACAGAAAGCTTTATAATTTTGACAAAATGGCTTTAAAACAATTTTTAAAAGCATTATTTACAAAAATTGTTATGTGCTTACAATTTCTTTAATTGTTTACAATGAAGTATTTTGATTTTTATTTTTTATTATTTCACTCACCTCATATTCATAATTCATAGCAGACCCTGGGTTTCTCACGTTAATTTGTGACATTGTCAATGCTGCGGTCACGTTCACAACTGACGTCCAACGGCCTTCTATCCTGCAGACTGACCTCCGCGACATCTGGTGGCCGACCGAAGAATTTCCAAATCAGTCCTCTTCTTTATAAGCGGGTATTTCAAAATTCTTAGTTGTATTTTCATTCTTGCATATGTAAATTTTTCCCAAATGTGGAGTTCCTTCGGTTTTTCCAATTGTTTTGTAAGTTAATTTTGTTTTGGGTTTATTCCTATGGTTTTTTTGACAGGCATGTGCAAGTATTGCAGACAGCTTTTTCGGTTTCTCCATTTTAACATTTCTGAGGTTGTTCTTTAATCTGTATTTAGATTCCTTTTTGTTTTCCTATGTATATCTTTTCACAATCTTTACAATTATTTGATAAAATTCCGATTTTTTGCAGTCTTCAATTTTTTCATTTTTGTTGGTTTTATTAAATTCCTAAGCTGTAATCATTTTTCGGTTGCTAATTTAACTCACAATTGGGAAAAATTTACATATGCAAAGAATGAAAATACAACTATGAATTTTGAAATAACCGGTTATAAAGAAAGAGGCTGATTTGGAAATTCTTCGGGTCGGCCCCAGATGGCACGGAGGTCAGTCTGCAGGATAGAAGGCCGTGGACGTCAGTTGTGAACGTGATGCAGCATTGACCATGTCACAAATTACGTTGAAGAAACCCAGGGTCTGCTATGAATTATGAAGTATGAGGTGAGTGAAATAATAAAAAATAAACAATATAAAGAATGATGTTTTCTTATTAATTTAACATTTGTCAATGAAGATAAATTAATTTGAAGAGAAAAATTTTCGCCTAGACCGGGCTCGAACCCGGGACCCTTGCTTTTCCGGGCCAAGTGCTCTACCAACTGAGCTACCGAGGCGAGTTTCTCTTCAAATTTATTTATCTTTCATTGAGAACTGTAAATTAATAATAAAACACATTTCATTAGAGGCCTTACTGGCTTTTTAATAGTAATGTTAACTTTCCAATAAATGTTTTCTTAACTAAGAAGCCGCCATTTGCAAAGATAGAACCAATGGTTTCACAAGCATTTGGCGATAGGGGAATACAACGTACATAGAGAAAAATTTGCGTCTAGATCGTAAACTCGCCTCGGTAGGCTCAGGTTGGTAGAGCACTTGGCCCGGAAAGCCAAGGGGTCCTGGGTTGAGTACCGGTCTAGGCGAAAATTTTTCTCTTCAATTTAATATTAAAGAACCTCATAGTGTTATTTCCTATCTACATTAACTTAATAAGTATTTAGATGTTTTTCTTTTTAATTTTATATTAAATATTAAAATAATTTTAAATACACAATTATTAACTTTTAACTTTCATATTTATTATGATATTAAAATCCTGCTTTAATATGAGAGGGATTAATCAAAAGTAGGGTCTGTATGTTCTGTTATGTATATACATTTCTTGTGGTTGGTCTGTCATTGATACTTCATTTTATTTCACCATTTTTAAAACTTATCAGAATGCTATTATAATATTTTAATTTTTCACCAAGAGTCAGAATGATACATTTTTTTTAAGGTGATTAGTGCTGTTAGATTAGTCCTCTGTTGACTAGTAGTTAACATATGTTGAGAGAAAAAACACCTTCAACATGATTGAATTGCAAAATATTAGGTTCATTAAATTAATACTGGGAAGTAGTGAAACATTATGAGGTTATTTATGTTAACTTTCACGGGAAAGGAACACTATGAGGTTTAATTTATTAATTAAATTAATGTTTTTATTACCTCACCTTCATATCTTTTTTTTTTTTTCTTCTATACTGCAGTTTTGGAGCTTATCTCCATCGTCAGTCGCCTCTGGTCGACCGGTGTTATGTCGTTTCTTGGCGGTTTCCTTCTTCTTCTGTTGAAAAAGTAAGAGGAAACCGCCAAAGAAACGACATAACAGCGGTCGACCGAGGCTATGACGATGGAGATAAGCTCGACACTGCAGTATAGAGAAGAAAAAAAAAAAAAAAAAAGATATGAGGTGAGGTAATAAAAACATTAATTTAATTATTATGAGGTTATATCTAATAGTGAGTGGGAGACATATTTTAACGACTCACCTCATATAATTCAAATTTTTTGATACCAGCGGTTTCAGACAATATCTTGTCCCTCTTCAGTCATAACTGATTATTTTAATTTTTACATTTTATATAAATCTCATTTCTAGTAATTACATTTATTTATGAAACATTTTGATTTATGAATGTGTGTTTTGCTTTAATTGCTGTGTATTCTTAGCTCTTTAAATTGTGATCCACAATTTTTTTTTTTGACTATTTATTATTTTATTAATCGCCACGCATTGTAAAATTGCAGCTATAGATGGCCTTAGATTGATCTGATAACCCACTTTATTAAACAGATTTTTGTACAATGTCCATGTAAGCATTTTAAGCATTTTATTATTTATATGTTTTTTTTATTTTATTTTACAATTAATTGTAAGACAATTTTTTATTCATCATTAAAACTTGAGCAAAATTAAAAATTATTCTATATAAATATGAAATTAAGCATCTTGTTAGCTAATAGATATAGTTTTTTTATTGCTCTTGCTATCTCTTTTGCTGTTGTAAATATTACTATTGCTTTATTTCCATTGCATTGGTTTTGTAATAAGAGAAAAAAAAATTTCAGCTATTTTATTTTGTCATCTTTATTGAATATAAACTTATTTTCTGGTGAGTGTTTAAGTAAATAATGCCTTTTGAAATATATAGTAAACTCCAGATATTTTGGGCTATTGAAAGGGATGAAAACTCAAATCTCTGGCTGGACAGCTCTGAAGTTCCAAGCTTGCTGAAATTGTTTACTATGACTGAGAGAAACAGAAGAAAATTGTTACTGTCACTAAGAAGTAAAAGACAATGGATAAGGTCACAAGGTCAGCATTGTGCAAAACCTTCAGCCTTAATTTCAGTTTTCTTAACATTTCACTCATCTTAAATCAAGTAGCATATACAATTGTTCCTAATGAAGCTGAGTGACCCGGTTCCAGACTATTTACAGGATTTCTGTGGTGTATCCGGGACCTCGGGATATTAGTCAGGCATGCTAACCATTATAGGTAATTAATGATGAAAATGTCCACCGCTGTGGTCTCGAGGGATAGCGTGCTGCCTTGTCACGCAGCGGGGGCCCGGGTTCGATCCCTGGTCGGGGCAGTTTTTTTCTGGGTGAGGTTTTTTCGGGGTTTTTCGTCACCTGTAAGACAAATGTCAGGAAAACTTTAAGGCCCCAACCGGTCCCCGAAATCATATGGCCATCATCATCATCCTTATCATCATCACCATCATCCTTCACCGGTGTGGAAAGCAACGGGAAGCTACCACCACCTCACATTCCCTAGTTAAAGCTGCAAGCATAGCATGAAAATGCTATGATTGCAGTGAAGGACCTGCCTTCGGGCAGAAATACTATGGATGGATGGAATGATGAAAATAATATGCACTAAAAAAGGAATAAACCATGTTTTTCAAATATGACAACAATCAATACTTTAGAGAAAAGTGCATAATGTCAGTTTATTTTTTATAGGAATTTAGTTTTTCTTATAAGCAAGAGGTACTATACCAGGATCCTTAGCCAAATTTGGAATTCCTTAGATTTGGACAGGGTGTATCTTTCTAAAATTGCCATCACTGCCATTAGAGGATCAATTTCAATTTTAAGAAAACCATATTTACACAACTTCTACTTTATAGTATGTATACTTCAATTAGGCCTACAATTTGAATTTTTTTAAAATTTATTTACAAAATGTATTTCATCGATTACAAAAATTAATTGACAGTATCACTTTGTCGTTGAGGCAATCTTCTAATGAGGAAAGTTGTATATAATAAAAGAGACAGCATATATTCTCAATGTCTGTCATTGTTACAGATAGTAGATTTTTGCAATTACATTTTTTAATTTAGCATTGTTAAAATGAAATTTCACAATGGAATGGTCATGGTTATAAAAGTATTTTCATACAGAAATTAAGGATGAGAAACTAATAAGAAAAAAGCAATGTGTCCTGAGTAGCTTAGTTTATAAGAGCACAGATTAAAGTTACAGTAAGAAAAGTTTATTTTATCTAATAACCACAGGCCTGCAAATGTTTTACGGCATGAGATATTTTAATGGTAATAAGTCAAGTCAAATACCCTCATAATGGTAATGTTACTAGTTTTGCGCATCACGTACAGATTTGCACATTCTATTTTAAAAAATGAGAGTGCGTGGACCACAAACTTGTATGCGGTATATGTGCACTGTTCTAGAATATCTAAACACCTAAATATAATGCAATTTTATAATATAATCACTGATTTTATTCATACTGTTTGTCATTGTTTAATTGAGGGTAGATTCATCCTATGACCCTCTCCTGATTACATTACACAGTTTCTGGCAAAAACTGAGAAAGCAATAAGCTCCCAGCACATGGGCCAAATATTACAATTCCATTACCATCAATAACATTACAAGAGAGTAATGCCAACACTCCTTCCACCTCCAGCACACAAGATGATTTCAATTTGTCCCTAGAATCAAAAGACAACAATCCGCATCCTACCAATTAATCAAAATTAAACAATTTGGTATGCAATTGGGTCTTACAATAGAGAAAAGTGAACTTTATTTTCAAGATTTAAAGAGAGACCATCTTTTAGCTTGTTGTACAACTTTTATTTTTGTCTAGACATTGTGAAGAAAAAATTTTAAGAAGTATTTCATAATGGGGGGGGGGAATACAGTTACTGTTGTTATATCCCTGCTTGTGAATGGTCATCTAGGAACAGTTTATGAATCAGCAGATTAGCATTATTTTATCGAGTCTAGCAAAATAAGTCTAAAGGGGCGTTCTTCTGCATTAATGAGAATAAATTAGCTTCAGTCCCAGTAGTTCAGTCAGTGTACATGAAATAAATGTATAAAAACATGTGTACTATTATAGAAAAAAATTCATGATCACAAAATGGTATGTGTGTAATGTGACATTAAGATGTGTTTCATTTTATTGGGGCAACGAGAAGGGTACACGAAATTTCTATGGTTTTCTTGTGAATGAGGCTCTACAGCATGGAAAAGGCACTATAAAGTTACTAATTGGCCAAAAAGAAAACAACCCGTGCCAGGGATAAAAATGTAATAAATCACGAAAAAAAATTACTACCTCCTTTGCACATAAAAATATGATTAATGAAACAATTCGTTAAATTTTTGGACACAAAATGCCCCTTGTTACCAATACATTGCTTTAAAAAAATTTATGTTACTGTCGGAAGAAAAAGTGAAGGAAGACTTTTTTGATGCCCACAGATTCGCAAACTTATTAGGGATGTTACTTTTAAAAACTGCATGTCTGACATGGAACTACAAGCTTGGGAATCATACAAGGGACGTCATCGAGAAGTTTCTGGGTACTGTTACAGATGATCCATATGAGAAAAATTATAAAAACCATGCTCGAAATGTTCAGGGCACTAGGATGTTAATATGAGCTTGAAGTTACACTCCCTCCATTCTCATCTTCAATGTTTCCCAGAGAACAAAGCGAAGAGCATGGTGAGAGAGTTCCATCAATACATAAAAGAGATGGAAAACAAGGTACCGGGTAGATGGGGTAGATGGTATATCTCCAAGATTGTCACTATCTTCGGTGTTTGGTAAGAGAAAATCCTCGGCAGGAGCACAAAATGCCAATCAACTCACTGTTCATTTCTTGCATAAGTGCAGGAGGAAAATAGAGATCCTAAGGTATATTAGTAGTTTTATTTATTTTAAATGGTTTTA
>JASPKZ010005614.1:0-53741 GCA_030220185.1 Diploptera punctata | reverse complement strand
GTTGTTTTAAGTTTCTATCTTCAAACAGTTTGCCAGTAACAAGCAATGGAAATTAGGTCCATTCGAGCGGTCCACCCTGTAGATCTAAGACCATCTCTTCCGAGGACGTCCGACATCTCTTCTTCGTCTTGGAAAATAATGTAAGATTTTATTTGGTAATCTACTTTCTTCCATTCTTTCTACATGTTCTTTCCACTGTACTTGTTGTTAAATATATTTTCTTTTATGGGGTAGATCTGCAGTTCTTCACGGATATCCTCGTTTCTTATCTGGTCCATTCTAGTGCAGCCTTTTACTCTTCTTAAAAATTTCATCTCGGCTGCTTGGATTTTACTTTCTTGTTTTTCGTAGTTGTAATCCAAGATTCACTCCCATACAAAAGACAGGGACAGCCATTGTTTTATAGAATTTTAATTTTGTTGTTTATGGGCTTTATTATTCAATGTTCTATTTATTGTACCACAAATAGCTTGAAACTGATGTGTATTGTGTTCAATATCTTTATCATACCCATAACTGATGTCACATCCTAAATATTTAAAGTGGGATACTTGTGCAATAATTTCGTCTCTAATTACTATTTTTGCACGCAGAGTATTTCTTCCACAAAATGCCATTACTTTTGTTTTACTTATTGAAATTTTAAAATATATAATCGCTACATATTGCATTTAGTTTGTAAAGCAGCCAATTGTAACAGATCTTCATCATGGTGTAGTAAGACTAAATATTTCAGGAAGGCTTGGTTTTCAAATCGTGTCATGAATTCTCAGGCACTTGTGACTTTCTGTTAGTGATGCTACTACTAGTATAGTCGCAAACCCTCACAACAATCAAAATATAGCTTATAATCGGAAGCAATATTTTTCTCCGTGGTGCAACAGACCTCATCAACAGGCTGCTGGTCTCACATTAACATCACAGAGGTTAGACGATCGTCCAACCTTCAAAAGACCGATATGTGAACAGAATGACGAGAACCCCAGCCGTTATAGCTGGTTTTATCCAACTGGAGTCGCTTCTTATTGCAGCTACTCAAATTCCTTACGATTCGGGGTGGGCACCGGACCTATACTGACCGAAGTTCCAAAAAAAAAAAAACTCTTATCTTATGGTGACTCGAACAAGCGGAAATCCCGTAACTCTGCATCAAGGCATCATGCCCTTAACTGCTTGGATACGGCGCGGGAATAATTTAATAATAATAATAATAATAATAATAATAATTTAACAACAATAATAATTTAATATAATAATAATAATAACAACAATAATAATAAACTAATTGGCCCTATCGAACTCGTAATTTTATGGCCGCGTGGACATATGCTCTCCGTATATCCCAACCTCTGCTAATGTTTTCCGATCATCCCCTGTATAAATTACCTATCTCAATTCATGGGTAAAGTAAATCTCCTATCTCATTCTTAGTCTACCACCTATAATAATAATAATATATTATAATAATAATAATAATAATAACAATAATAATATCCATCCATGGTAATTCTGCCCGAGGGCATGTCTTTCACTGCAATTATAGCATTTTCTTGCTATGCCTTACAGCTTTACAAGAGAATTATAGGTGTGGCAGCTTCCCGTTGCTTTTCACACCGGCGAAGGATGATGATAATGATAAGGATGATGATGATGGCCGGATGATTTTCGGGGACCGTTGGGCCCTAAGCTTCCTGACATTTATATTACAGTTGAAGGAAAAACCCCCGAAAACACCTTACCCAGGAGCCTGTCCCGACCGGGAATCGAACCCGGGCCCGCTGCGTGACAAGGCAGCAAGCTACCTCGAGACCACAGTTGTGGACAATAATAATAATTATAATAATAATAATAATAATAATAATAATAATAATAATAATCCATTCATGGTAATTCTGCCGGAGGGCCTGTCTTTCACTGCAATTATAGCATTTTTCTTGCTATGCCTTAACAGCTTTACAAGGAAATTATAGGTGTGGTAGCTTCCCGTTGCTTTTCACACCGGCGAAGGATGATGATGATGATGATGATGATAATGATAAGGATGATGATGATGATGATGGCCGGATGATTTTCGGGGACCGTTGGGCCCTAAGCTTCTTGATATTTGTCTTACAGTTGAAGAAAAACCCCGAAAACTCCTCACCCAGGAGCCTGTCCCGACCGGGAATAGAACACGGCCCGCTGCGTGACAAGGCAGCAAGCTACCTCGAGTCCACAGTTGTGGACAATAATAATAATAATAATAATAATAATAATAATAACAATAATTATAATTATAATAACTTTATTTTACCCTGGCAAGTGTTACGGCCTCAAAGGCCTTGTTTATCAGTCAACTAGGTTAGAAAAGAAAGTACAAAAATTAGTTTTACATTCTAAATTACAATAAACAAACGATTACGTGGTATATTTACAATACAATAATTATCATTTGCATTACTGGGCGCTTTCCTTCTGGTTTTCCTAAATATAGTTCCCATGCTCCTCTTGCATTCCCCATTCGTGCCAATTGTCTTTCCCATCGCAGTCTATGAGACTTAACACTTATTTTTACATCTGGTTTCTCATAAAGATCATCTAGTTCATTGTTATGAAGTCTTCAACATTCACATCTTTGTTCGTCTATTTTTATTCCAACAACAATAATAATAACAATAATAATAATAATAATAATAATAATAATAACACATAATAATAATAATCATCTTCTTCAATCATAGATTAGGTCTGTTGACCCGTTCCGACTTCAGTCCATCTCTTTTTAGGTCTGCCCACATCTCGGGTGCCTTTAGGTTTGTATTTTGTTATTTGTTTTGGATATCTATCTTCATTCATTCTGTCTATGTGTTGCTTCCATTTTTGTCTATATGTATCCATTTTATCAGTTATTTCAAATATTTCAAGTTTTTGTCTTATTTCTGTGTTCTTGATTCTGTCTTCCTTCGTGCACCCTTTAACAGATCTCAAAACATTTCATTTTCTGCCGCCGTTATCCTACTTAGATCTTGTTTTTTATGTATCCAGGCTTCTGAACCATAGAGCAGTACCGGTACTGCCAACATTTTATAAAATTTCAATTGGGTCTCTCTTGTTGTTTTGTTGTATTTAGTGTTCGTTTTATCGTACCACATATAATAATAATAATAATAATAATAATAATAATAATAATAATAATATAATAATAATAATAATAATAATAATAATATAGTAATAGTAATAATAAACTTAGAAATTTATTGTCGCCGAAAGTATAGCTGGTGAAGATACAGATAAACGTTTTAAGTGTAGAGAGAATGTTTGACCTCAAATTTTAGTGGGGAATGAAGAAAGTTTCGTGAAACAAATTCTTATACAAACGACCCTCACGAATCCAATTTTCTACAGAGACTGCACAGCAATTTGGGCAAGTAGGAAAGCAGGAATGAGAAAGGCACCAGATGTAAGGAGAACATAGTATATATTGTCCAGATACAACTGCGTTTTCTTCAACCAGCTTTCCTTGTGCAATGAAATTGTACTATCAAGATGTTATCAACTGATTTCAATAGTGAATTTCAACAAGAGAAGCGTGTGTTATTGAAATGTTTGTCGGTTACAGTTTCACTCAACACATTTCCAAAAATAAAATTGAATTTACGTTACTGCAATCTCCATTTATACTAGCAATATCGTAATCAATGCCTTTAATATAAAATAAGTGTTGTATGCTTTCACACTGACTCCCATAGACTGTTAAGTTAGAATCGAATATGTAAGTTTATTTCGTACACAGAACGACCAACATGGCATATTTACAATAAATTACATCAACATATTCCATTCTTGTTTGTATGTATATATATAATATATATATATACACATACATACATACATACATACATACATACATACATACATACATATGGTATGATAAGAAAAATAAATGCCTGGACGGGATTCGAACCCGGATCTCTGAGTCTGTACCTCAGCGTGATATCCATTACACTACCAGGCGAATCCAATTCAAACTCTTATTTTTCTTATATATGTATTATATATATATATATATATATATATATTAATATATATATAGGCCTACATCATCCTCGTGATGTAGGCTTTCTGGCCTGTTCCGATTCTTCATTCCACGCTGCTTTCTTGGTCTTCTTTGGATCTCTTGCCTGCAGGTATATATTTTCAGGCTCATTTGGTTTGGTATTCGGCTCCCTTCCATTCTATCTATAGGCCTATGATGAATTTATTTTCCTCTGTAAGTTTTAACTTGGTCTAGGAGGGGTGTAATTTGCAATTATTTAAGTATATTTTCACTTCTAATGTGGTCGTTGAATGAGCATCCTTTTATATCTCTTAAAAATTTCATTTCCGATGCACTTATTCTGCTTGTTTTCAAATTCCAACTGAATTTGACTGAAGATGGAAACAATACTATACTTTTGAAACCGGTATCGTGAAGACACGCAACTTTGTGAGGTGAGATGAAAAAACATTTTCTCGAACTCATTTATTAATAATATATATATATATAATATATATATATAGAGAGAGAGAGAGAGAGAGAGAGAGAGAGAGAGAGAGAGAGAATAAACAGTATATATATATATATATATATATATATATATATACTGTTTTATCCTCTCTCTTAACTAAAATTTTGTAATGTACATATTCTATACTAATGTTTTATTTGTGTAACTGAACTTCGCCCGAGCACGAGCACTTGCTCAATTGGATGTCAGTACATAGTACAATATTTGTTTGTGAATAAAATTTGTTATTATATTTATGTATATTTCCCTACTAACTCGAAAAATTTTAATTGGCCTAATGTCAGCTAATTAGAATTAGAATACGAGTTACTTGTTACCACTCTTCAGAGTTGGCTCCCCTTAATAATATGAAACTTGTGCTGATGTTGCAAAATATATTTCAGGAAGAGTAACGTAGGGAAAAACATTGGTTGGAATATTGAAGATAAGTATAAACGCTTCCCTAGCTAATGTCAATCATAAGTCCATCTACCTCGAAAACGTTCATATTTCTTTCACAGTTTTCCTGTTCTGGTTCCGACCTCTGACATAACGCGTCATCCATCTTGCACGAAAATAACAAAGGAAGATTTCAAAATACCATAGCAAGTTTTACGAATACGTCACTAATAATATTTTAATTTCCGACAATCTGTTACAAGTTATTCTTCATTATACTGGTAAAGACAGGAAATCAGAGGCTGTCAGACGTTAGAATCATTTAAAACAAATCTACATTTATATTTTCTTTAACTTTAGTTTGAACATTACATTCACAATTATTGAGACTATACAAACTGGTACGGGGGGGGGCACACCATAGCGTAGTGGTTAAGGCACTGAGCTACAAGCCGGAGGGTCGAGGGTTCAAGTCCCGTTGGGGGTCAGGATTTTTAAACTGACCCAAACTCTCTGGCGGCACTATGGCCCTGGGGTCGACTCAGCCTCTAACGGGAATGAGTACCAGACGCTTGTTCTGGGGGTAAAGGCGGCCGTCACGCAGGGCTGACAACCCGGCTGACATAAAGTGCCGATTGTCTAGAAAAAAGTGGGAGCCTTAACCTCCTACTACCCCAAGGGCCTCCGGGCCTGTTGTGGGATCACTTTACTTTACTTTATACAAACTGGTACAGCCGAACTCTTAAGTTCATGGCCGCGCGGGCATAAGCTCTTCAAACATCCCTATCCTGCGCTAATGTTTTTCCAATAATCCCCTGTATAATCTACGTCCTCAAATCATGGTTAATATTAATCCTCCACCTCATTCTTGGTCCTACGAACTAGGTGTTGTTCTGGTTTTTTTGCAAGAAGCTTCCATTCCTCTCTTTCCTACATGTCCTGTCTTTGCAGTATACGAGACTTGTCAGTTGTTATTATATCTAGATTCCTATAAAGGTCATATAGCTCACTGTTATGTAGTTTTTTTCCTTTCACCTGGCTGTTCATCTCTCTTTGGTTCAAAAAATGTTTCTAAAAACTTTATTCTCAAATACTCGTATACTCCGTATTTTCTCCTCCCTTAAAGTATCAGTCCATATTTCGACTCCATATAACTGGGAGATTAACATATTTTCAGTTTAATATTATTGAGAGAATTTGGGACGACAAGAGTCCCTGTAATACATAATAGCATGCATTTCCAGAATTGAATCTATATTTAATTCCATTGTGCATCTCATTCCTATTTGTAACTATTGTTCCTAGGTATTTTAATTCAGCCACTTCTTCACAATTTCTCTAATTTGTCATTCACTGTCCACTTTCACTATATTTCTAAGTGTAAACATGTATTTAGTTTCATTGATGTTTAATTCCATTACCAACATCTTAGTGTTATTCAACAAAATGTGCACTAATTATTAATTTTTAAAAATTATATTTCATTTTATTCTCAGGTTTTACAATGTCTAAGACATCTCTCTGTGTCCATTTCAAATTACTAAAGCCAATATCCATTACTCTCTATGTTTACATACCCTTTATCCAAGTCTCTTTCTTACATTGTCCTGCCTACTACTTGTGTCCATGTTAATTTTGGTCTTCTCCTTTCCCTTCTTCTTGTAGGAATTTATTTATGAATCTTTTTCGGTGTTGTGTTCTGTCATTCTTTTCATATGTCCAAACCATTTCAATTCTGTTAATTCGGTGTTCTGTTCTGTCATTCTTTTCATATGTCCAAACCATTTCAATTCTGTTAATTTATATAGGTTCTATTAAGATTCTTTTACGTTCAGTATCTATCTTATAACGATATTTCTAATTTTCACTATCCACGAAATTAGAGCCGACCGTCCATATTATTATTATTATTATTATTATTATTATTATTATTATTATTATTATTATTATTATTATTATTATTATTATTAAATAGTGTATAAAATAGGGCTCTATTTACATTATTATTATTATTATTATCATCATTATTATTATTATCATTATTATCAGCATTATCATTATTATTATTATTATTATTACTGTTATTATTATTATTACTGTCTTATCTTTATCATCATAATGTCTAGACCCTTTGATGAGACTGCCTCACAGAGGGTTCTCATTCGCTACCCATTAGATGATATTAGAAATGAGCTAAATATTTTTAATCTTTTAGACAAAATAAACAATCTTGAACTGGAAAGAACATGTCCAAAGAATGAAATATGAACGCATACCAAAAATTATACTCAATTATAAACAAAAAGGAGAAAAGAAAATTGGTTATACCGAAAAATATGAAGATTCAACGTTTTGAGTGAGGATGTATGAGACCGGAACAAGCCACATGGGCTTAATCCGTGAATGTTGATGATGATGAATACATAGATTAAATAAGCATCGTTAAATTCTTACGCACGCGCAATGCAGAACACATTGGGATTTGTATTGTTTCAAAATGGCCGTTTTCTGTAGAATTTATTAACACATTGGAAAAGAAACCATTTGAAAAGCGGTGAGAAAAAAAATGATTTTGGATATTTTCAAACAATTTAGTGGAAATATCCTACATTAGGCTTTTAGGATGTGGTGAAAATGCAAAGTAACAGCTAAATTTACAGGTGAGTCAGCATAGAGCAATATATTCTGCTCGTAATGAAACTTCAAATAAAGGATATCTATCAACAAAGTGGAAAAAAACTTCAACGTCTAATTTGTTAGGCCCATATAAAATGTTTGTCATAAATACATAAGAAATTTAAGTTCCTAATTTTTTTATACCATCCTAGCTTGTATTCAGTCTTATTTCCCGTAAAATAGATGTTGCTTAAGAAAAATGTTTCTATCGATGACAGTTCCTTACACAATTCAGTCATATGGCGGGTAAAGTAGCATCACGGTTCCCCACAATAGAACGGAGTCGGTGAAGTAATTTTTAGACTCGGATTTTTAGGTTCTAAAAATATTATTTTAGGGGCCTAAAATAAATTCTGATCACATGTAAAATAGGTTGTAAAAATATATTTTAGGCAGATTCAGGTTTACTAATTTTAGTACACATTTATCAAAATTATAATATCAATTATTATTATTTTGATTAACTGATAAAGTTTAAAATTTATAAAATTATATTATTAAACATAGTATTCATCCATAGTAATTCTGCCCGAGGGCAGGTCCTTCACTGCAATCATAGCATTTTCATGGTATGCTTGCAGCTTTACTAGGGAATTGTGTAGGTGTGGTAGCTTCCCGTTGCTTTCCACACCGGTGAAGGATGATGATGATAATGATAATGGTAAGGATGATAATGATAAGGATGATGGCCATATGATTTCGGGGACCGTTTGGGTCTTAAAGTTTTCCTGACATTTGTCTTACAGGTGAGGAAAAACCCCGATCAAAACCCCACCCAGAAAAACTGCCCCGACCGGGGATCGAACCCGGGCCCGCTGCGTGACAAGGCAGCACGCTACCTCGAGACCACGCGGTGGACAAACATAGTATATTATAAAATAATTATTAAATATTGACTTTTATTCCTACTTTAGTGTATTTAAAATTGTATACACAGAAAAATAGTTTTTTTTTCTGCAAATGCTCCAGGTTGTCTTTAGACGTTCCTGGTATTCTCTCCTGGCATGGCGTACTTGTAACCCACTTCTGAGGTTGGGGCGCCTGGAAGGTAGGATTATGTTCATTAATAAAAATTAAAGTTTTATATGATTTTCATATTTATTTTAATACAAATTCGGTACAGCTGTTTCAGTACTTTATACCTTCTTCAGACGAATACCATCATTACAAATTAATTTTGTTGTTACATACAGGTATAAACTCCAATACATAACAACTGTAACTACGCAAACCAAATGTAAAGAAACGAAGTTAAAAAAAAAAAACATTATCTTATTATAAATTTAAAAGAGGTGATACATTTGAATCCTGTTGGGAATTTAACAGCCTGTTTATTTTCTTCAATTTATTTATTTCTAATATTTCTAAAAGATCTAGTTTGTCCCTTTGTTGACAAAATGTTTTACATGTTTTGAACAAAAGGAAAATCTAGATCTTTTACAAATTTAAAAATAAATTAATTGAAGAAAAGCGATAGGCTGTTAAATTCCCAACTGGATTTAAATGTTCATTTCTTTTAAATTTAAAATGGGGTTGCATAATTACAGTTATATACTGGAGTTTATATATAATAAAATCATTTGTAATATGCTATTCGTCTGAAGAAGGCACAAAGTACTGAAACAACTGTAACGAATTTGTATTTTAACAAATATAAAAATCATATAAAACTTTAACACATTAATTGTTATTATTGAACATAAAAATGGATTTTCATCAAGTAAACGCCAAATCAATTGATTAGAAAATTGGTAGGTTTAAGTCTTAGACATATTAAATTCGCAGAGATAAATAGATACCTTCGAGGGAAATTAACTCGCCTGATTGTTACAAATGTCACAGAATATAATTTTTCCATTCGATGTGAAATGGTGAAACTCATGTATCCATTGTTCACTTAATGGTGAAACTCATGTATCCATTGTTTACTTAAAGCCTTCTTGGAAGTTTGAACCTTCGGCATGATGCAATGTTCTTACAGATTTAAATGAGTTTTGTTTCCAACTGGTCAATGCACAGCACCCCGTCTGGTATCACATACACTATAAGGAGTGTTCTTGCATCTTGTTTTCTGAAAGGACTCCTGAGGCGTGTTAATTGTTTTACAGCTTCTCGCTTAAGAGTCAAATTTTATTTGAAAAGTATTTCAAGAACATAACTGTTCACTATAGTGAAAAAGAATATGTAAATATTTTAGTTTCTCGGAATGAAATATTAGTAAATTATGATGCGAGGTTGGGAAGTTGTTTTTACAGAAGCGAGGAAATGTTTAAAAACCGAGCGAGGTTTTTAATTTCCGATATTCTGTAAAACACTTCACGAACGTATGTTGTACATTATTTTTTGTGCGATAGTGATTTCAAAATAGAAAACAATAGTAAAATAATAACACCTTTGTTGGAAATATTTGCGTTCATTATAAACAACTCACTAACGTTAACAGTGTGGGCAGTGTTTATTAGTTGAGAATAACATAGGCCGTGACACCAATCAGTCATAAAATGGTGGCAAGTACATATTTGTTTTATATAGTTTCAAATGATGTTCAGTTATTTAAAATACAGTGTTTTGTTTCACATAATGCACATTAACACTACCTTTTGGATATATTTTTATATATACATTGTACGTATTATACATAAAGAGGTTTTACTTCTCGCACGAGGTTTGTAATATGTAATATTACAACACAGTTATTTAGGTTGGCAACCCCGAAATGTAGAAAGTTGAACTTTCAATCACGGTCACCATTGCTGTAAGTACGACAAAACGCACTATCGTGCAATCGATTTTGTGATAAAATATAGGAATCTTAAGAATATAGTCAAAAGTAGGTTCTAACGTTAATTTAGGCATTTTTAGGCACTACAGAACCATCACTTTTAATTATATAAATATATGAAACGTGTAAATACAACTTCATTTTAAGTTATCTCTTAAGGAACAAAATAGGTTTTTACCTAAAATCCGAGGTGTGGTAATATTTTGAGCAAATGTATATTTATACAGTATAACTGGAACTTAGCTCAGAATTATTAAAGTTACTCTTATGATGTCAATATAATTTCCAATGAATACCTTTAATTGTAAAGATTGTTAACTTTGCAATAGTTTATTCGAATATTGATAAAAGTTTGTCCGTTTTGAGAATATTACAGTACTCTGTACTCAGTGTTTCTTGAAGTACCTTCTGAAATGAGGCGACCCAAGGGAACTTTTTTTTTAAAGTTTGTTTGAAGTTGGAAAAACTGATTCAATATCAAAGACATAAGAAAAATGTTTCACAAACAGTGATGATGTTTGCTCTCGCTCTAATAACTTTTGAAAGACGTTAGAGAGGAACAAGCTTTTGTCGGACTGGATTCTTTTATTTGCAGACGCTTTGCTTCAGGCTAGTAGCAGTATGTTCTGTGCTCAGCCCAAGATCTGGCAAACTTTTATTCTTGGATACAGCTTCTGCCTTCAGGGGACTTTATTTGTTTGTGTCTTGCTTATTGGTAGAAGGAAGCCATTACCTGTATCCCAAAATAGGCACGGGATAGCTTCATTGCCTCGTGAGCAGCGGGCCCGAATTCGATCACGGAAATGACAAGTTTCTTGGGTATTTGTTTTTTTCTTTCTCGGGTTTTTCCTCACTCATAAGACAAATGTCAGGAAACTTTATGGCTCCAAACGATTCCCGAATACCACCTGTCCATCATAATTATCATTATCATGTTCACCACATTTAGCGTGCATGTTTGGGTGGATTGTGTATTTCGTTTTAAATGTTCATGTTGCCTCGGAGGAGGCCCCAGACTGAGCCAATCACTAAGTCGGGGAGGCCCTGCATGCCCTTGCGTGATTAAAAAAGTATGTGTATGATGCAACGTTTAAAATCGTTCTCCCTACAGGTTGCGCCAATATAAGAAAGTCCGGTTGGCGTATAAAGCGAGAGGATAAACTAATTGGCACTAGGTTCATGGCCACGCGGACATAAAGCTCTCCACTCATCCCTATCCAGAGCTGATGTTTTCTAATTATTTCTTGTATAATCTACTTCTCTCAAATCATGATTAATGTTATTCTCCACTTCATTCTTGGTCTATCAACTGGGTGTTTTCTTCTCTGGTTTTCCTACAAATAGCTTCCATTCCCTTTTTAATTCCCAATTCGTTCCACATATGTCCATCGCAGTCTTCGAGATTTAACTTTTCTTATTATATCTAGTTTCCTATAAAGATCATGTATCTCACTGCCATGTAGTCTTATCCATTGCCCTGGCTGCTCATCTCTCTTTGGTCCAAAAATTATCTTAAGAACTTTATTCTTAAATAAGTTTACTCGTAATCTTTTCTCCTGCCTTAAAGTAAGAGTCCATGTTTCGCATACATTTAATATCACTGGAAGAATAACAGTTTTATATATTTTCAATTTAATGTTTTTAGTGAGAAGTTGGGACGGCAAGAGCTCGTGTAATGCATAATAGCATGCACATCCAGAATTGAATATATATTTAATTTCTTCGTGAATCTCTTCTTATTTGTAATTACGGTTCCTAGGTAATTGAATTCAGCAACTTCTTCAAAATTTTCCTCATTTGTCATTAACTATCCATTTCCATTATATAATGTATTTCTATGTGTTAATATTATATTTAGTTTTATTGATGTTTACTCCCAGTCTCGATTTCTTAGTGTTACTCAATAGTGTGCATCTGTTGGCCCTTAGTATCACATCGCTATCGCCTAATACTACATCATCAGCAAAAAGCATTAAAAACTTGTTAATTCAACAATTTAAATAAAAGAGTTACACAATAAAATCAATATCGCCTGCGCACTAATATTTTCAACACTATGAGACAAAGTTGAAATAGCATGATCTATGGTCTAATTTATCCTTGGATTATTTTTCAACCCAAAATCAATAGTCATAAGTCCAGTTAAGTCTAGATTAAAATAAACTAGAGTAAATCTTGGCTAATGTAATGCCCTTACTATTTTTGTTAGAATTTTTATATTTGATATGATAAAAAGCCACGATATTTTGAGGCTGTGCGATTTCCTCTGTTGATTTCACAACAGCCATTTGGGAGCTGTAAGTCACGGGTTAAAAAGTAGCTTGCTCCAGTTTAAAGTTGGAACTCACACTACGTGTACGTACATACGAGTGCGGCTAACGGGCAAGTGGGTGGTTTCTGAACTACCTTCTTTAAAGACCATCACCTTGTTTTCTCTTTTGTTTTTTGTTGCTCGCAGACCTTCGTAAATCTTAGCCGACAATACATCAAGTCACTCTGCGCACAAACCCAACCCATTTTACCCTGAAATTCAATAATTGTTTCAAGTTTACAACTAATGAAAGCAGAGATTTAGAATTTAAAGCAATCTTCCGAGAGTGGAAGAAAACAATATCTTATGTTAAAGGGGACTAAAAACACTACTTCGAATATAAAATCAATGAAAATATTAGTTGGAAAAGAATGAACGACAAAGTAATTCCACTTTTATAAGATTCATAATGTGTTCCGTTGAGGTTTATTCAAAATGAATATAAAATTATGGAATATTCACCTGGAAGGTGAATAATGACAAAAACATCAATAATAATAATAATAATAATAATAATAATAATAATAACTCACTCACTGGCTCTATCGCATCCGTAGGTTCATGGCCACGCAGGCATTAGCTCTCCATACACGCCTATCTTGTTTTCCAATCATTCCCTGCATAATATACTTTCCTCAAATCATAAATGTTATTGTCCACCTCATTCTTGGTCTACCAACTGGGCGTTTTACCTCTGGTTTTCCTACAAGAAGCGTCCATGCATCTTTTTAATTCCCCATTCGAACTGCCCATCGCAGTCTACGAGAATTAATATTGTTCTTATTATATCTGGATTCCTATAATACCATGTAGCTCAATAATAATAATAATAATAATAATAATAGTAATAATAATAATAACAATAATTACAAGATCATCGCAGAAGTCCAGATTAGAAAAAATAGATACGTTGAAAGTGGGAAAATCGTGAAAATTGAAAGAATTACATTATAGACAATTGAAGAAAAACTATTAAGTTGGTATGGACATCTCTAGAGTATGACAGTTGATACAATCTCTAAGAAGTTCTTGGAGTGGAAAATAGATAGGAAATTAAGAAACAGAAGACTTGAAGAAGGTTGGATGGACGGTGTTAGAAGAAATACGAGTGATTTGAGACTTACAGGTGAGGATGTTCAAGACCGCTACAACTGGAGAAGACGAATTTCTTGAGGGTTACGCAAACCACTGTACGGTGGATACATTTCGAATTAAAAGAAAAATGACAATCATATTTTTATTTCACCAATCAAACAAATGGACTTGTCTCCCAGTCAATCAGGTTATATTTATTTACAATAATTATTTTAATATTTCTTTTCCATTAAGCAGTTTAATCTCTGGGCCTTACAGGTACTTTTTCGTGCCATACACAACCCGGGCTTTAAATTGACACGACCTATCGGGAGCGGGACTTTAACTGCGGATTACATATATACTTTATTGACCACACAAAGACGTCACCGAATAAATTATCTGCTTAACGTAAGGGCTTCCTCCGGGACAACACAACTTTATGACGAAACACACCATCCACATACACATTCATATTAAACATGGCAAATATTATGATGATTATGTTACCAGTTGATGTTCGTGGAGTGTTTGGGCCTTAAAGTTTACTCATATTTGTCTTTATAGGTGAGGAAAAATCCATCACCTAGGAAACTTGTCCCGATCGGGGATCGAACCAGGACCCACTGCGTACGAGGCAGGAACGTTACCCCGAAACCATAGCTATGGGCATTTTTATATACTTAAGTGTAATATGGTTACCGACACTATATAAAATGTGTTATTTATTCTAAATTTAACAATAACACTTTCTGAATACCATTTATGATGATCTGGGTTCGATTTCGGGTCCTTAAAGGGAATTATCCCAGTGGTCGCCCGTAGATTGCAATATAGGTTAATTTTATATTTATCCTGGATCTTCGATAGGATCTTTCACAAATTACGCAATTTTTAAAATGCAATAATTAAGTTAAAAATGCTTTGGAAAAAAAATAATTTTCATTTAAATACACTCCCACTTAAGTGCGGAAAATAATATCAGGCATATGTCCACCTTCACTGCCTCAGCATGCAGTGACTCGGTCTATGAAGTTCGTGATGACCCTTTCACAGACATCTCTGTTGACGTCGTTAATAACACGTTCAATTTCTTCCTTAAGTTGGATACCTGTTTGTGGTTTGTTCACCTAGAGGTTGGACCTGCCAGACCTTTCACAAATCCCGCGAGACAACAACCCTACTCCATGAAAAATCCCCTTAGTCTTTGATCTCAATTCCTGGCGGAAAAGGAAAACTCCGAAAATAAATCCCGGAAGAGGACTCCGAGTAGAAAGTAGACTTCTAAGAGAATGGGACCCCACAGAAAACCTCTGGTCCTCCAGGTTGGAGGTTATGCGTCGGGCTGGAAACCCACCATGTAAAACGATATTTCTCAATAATCTCACGTGATTAAGCCGGACGGAATTACAAGATGACGACTTGGATTATGTAAAAAGAGCAAACGATTAGGCAGACTATTTAACTCATGCCCCAAATAGGAGTCAATAACCAATCACATTTCAATGCTTTTTATTTACAACCAATCACAGTCGTTTCACCTCGATTTTATCAGTTTCATTTTATCACCGTAAAATCAAGCTCCTCCTTTTTAACATTCTGAACAGGTCATAGCATTATTTTTCAGTTTGTATATATATAGTGCACGAATGTAACTTTATCGTGGATGCGGGAGATAATATTAAAACATTTGTAGCAATAGATTATACCACAAAAAAACACTGTTTGCACTTTCTTAAACGTATTTTTTCCCAGGTAATAAAGTTCCAGAAAAATATAATTGACATATTTACATCATAAATTAATTAATATATAGTTTGACGTGTTTCATTTTTTCTCCACTAGGTGTATTCTTACAATACTTTGGCAATAATTAATATGATCTGGTTGCAGTGATAAACAAGTGAAACATAACGTTTCTCATTTGTTTTCAACATGGCCGTTTACATTAAATATATAAATATTTTAAAATAACTATATTCAAATAATGATTTGTGAGTAAACAGCTTAATTTTATTCGTTAAATAGTCCTAACAAATGCCACTCTTGATTTCCAAATTCTCTAGATACATTCACTCCTCACTTCGCGAGTCGTGAATTTATCGATAATTTGGAAATCACTCGTGGCATTACTTATGATAAAAGACCATTTTTATTATTAATTTTATGACCTTTAATTAAAAAAGATAAATAAAGAGAGGCCCAAACTTTCAGCAAGTTATTATTATTAATATTATTATTAATTGTATTATTATTACGATTATTATTATTGTTATAGTTATAATTATTATTATTGTTATTGTTATTATTGTTATTATTATTAATATTATTATTATTATTATATAGTAAGAACTGGTATTGAGTGTGGTGTACACAATAGTGTTTTGTGCCAGAATCTAGAAACGTCTGTTAGTCTGAACATAGGATCTGAATGTAATTATAATTATGATTCCAGCAAAGCCTCTTCTGACTTGATGGATGTTGAATATGTCAGACAATAAGACATCAAGACATCGACGTACATTCCACTTGGCCACACAACTTTACGCCAAATTAACTTCCGACCGAATTAACGTCCGGCAACAAGATATTGTCAGTCTGCAAGTTTCCGCACCGCCACACAGAGGTCCAAAAACACGACGGGGATATAATGTAGGAATTTAATGGTGTTAGCGACTATCTGCAAAATAGAGGTCGAATCCGCCTGTCAACTTGGAAATGGCTTAATGCAGGGATGGACAGTTCGTGGCTTTTTGTGGGCATAACATTGCTCTTCTCGGCAAGCTAACGGTAACAGTCTATAAAAACACATTCAAAATAAAAAACGAGATGCATAAGTTTGAAAATTTGCATAACTTACAGAAATTGCCATCCACTAGGCTTATATTATATTCATAAGGAGATTAAATTTATAATTTCATAAAACTGGTATCAGTTCTTTCTTTCCCTGAAATTTCTCACGCACTTAGGTCTACACACAACACACACACACACACACAAACATACATCAGTTGTTTAAAGTCTTTGACATCGTCCGATTCCTAATAACCAATTTTGTCGGTCCATCCAATCTCGTGGTTGATGATGCTTCTCCTTCCCTGACTCCAGGAAGTTTTAGGTCTTCCTCTGCCTCGTCTTCCCTCAGGTTTCCATTCCAAAACACATTTTGGTAGTCGATACTCTTCCGTTCGCTGGACATGCCCGTGCCATCTTAATTGCTGAGTTTTAATATACTCGTAATTTAAAACTGTGTCTTCAATCATCATTTTCTCCCTCATAACTGAGTAATGTTTTCTCTTCTTGAAGTTCTTGCTGTCCTTTGTGGTTATATAGCCTATATCAGTTTCATGGATTAAGCCTCATGAAAAATGTTCCGGGCTTAATATTTAACGTAGTTGTGTCATCTTGTCTACTGTCTTCCAACATTTCTTCTGCCTTTGGGTTGTTTTTCATTATCAGTTTTGGCATGCGGTAGTCTTTCATTCATGTCTTGGTTTTTTTGAGGGCTTAACAATACTCTACTCGGCAACCTAACGGCAATAGCCTATAACATTTTATGCAAAATAAAAACAGGATCGATACGTTGGAAGATAATCATAGAGAGGTTGCTGTCCCAATTAATAACCATCTGACGCTATCGAACCCGTTACGTTCATGGTCGCGCTGACATAAGCTCTCCATACATGTTAATGTTGCAATCATCCCCTGTTTAATCTACTTCCTAAAGATGTTGGTTAATGTTATTCTCCCATCTCATTCCCTGTGTACCAACTGGGCGTTTTACCTCTGGTTTTCCTACAAGAAACGTCAATGCCACTCTTTTATTCGTGTCATATGTCCAGCCCACGCAGTCTACGAGACTTAACTGTACTTATTATATCTGTTTTCCTATAAATATCATGTTGATTACTGTTAGTTGTCTTCCCCATTCACCTGTCTGTTCATCTCTCTTTGGTGCAAACATTTTCTTAAGTACTTTATTCTCCTCCCTTAAAGTAAGAGCTCAGTTTTGCATCCATATAACTGGGAGTATAACTGTTCTGCATATGTTCAGTTTAACTTTTTTTTAAGTTGGCACGACAAGAGTGACTTAATTTATAATTCCATTAAAATTACGTACAAAATAAATAAATACATAAATTAATTAATTTAAAAGGGGATTCATACATTTTAAAATACCCATACAGAGATTGCTATAACCCCTTAATAGGCCAATGACATATATCATAAGGAGTTGAAATATCAAATTTGGTAAAACCCTATTGAACTTAGTTCTTTCTTTCCCTGAAACTTCATATCTCACGCACGCCCGTATGTACTTATTACTATTATTATATTACTACCACCATTATTAAAATATTACTATTATTATCACAGGATACCTAAACGTCCACTCAAAAGACTTCTGGATGGTGTTTCTCTTGATGCCGAACAAATGGCCTAAATCCGTGAATGTACTATGATGATGATGATAATACTATTATTATTATTATTAGCATTATTATTTTATATTCAATAGTAAATTATATAAGATAAAGCATTAAATTGGTATGGGCATATATGACGAATGCAAGAAGAAAGGTTGCCCAGAAAAACGTGCAATGATGTCCACCTGGAAGAAGAAAGAAAGGAAGGCCTGGAAATTCGTGGATGCAAGAAATAAGAACTAGAATGAGAACAAGGGGATTGGATAATATGGATTGGATGGATAGAGATGAGTGGAGAAGGAAAATAATAAAGCACAAAAATATGTGTAATCATTTAAATTCTGTAAACAAATAAAATTATTATTAGGCCTATTATTATTATTATCATTATTATTATTATTATTATTATTAATATTAATACAATGACATACGGCGCAGAAACATGGGAATTGAAATCTAGAACAGTAAATGAATTAAATTCTGCAGAAATGGATTTTTGGTGGCGTTCTGCTGAAATTTCTAGAAGAGATAAATTAAGAAACAGTGCAATTAAACAAAATATGAATGTTCAAACTTCAGTTGTGGATTTCATAAAAAAACAAACAAAATTGTATGGCCATGTAAAAAGAATGCCAGAAGACAGATTCCCAAGAAGAATACTAGAATGCGTGCCACCTAGTAAAAGAAGAGGACAGCCAAAAATAACATGGATTGAGGATGTTTTGAACAGCATGAGATAAAAAGGATTGGACGATGGAGATTGGAATGACAGAGATATGTGGAGGAGAATGACGGTATATTAATTGGGCGCAGGAAGGTGTGAAACATTGTGAAACCTGCTAAATAAATAAATAATTATTACTATTATTATTATTATTACTATTATTATTATTATTACTATTATTATTATTATTACTATTATTATTATTACTATTATTATTATTATTACTATTATTATTATTATTACTACTATTATTATTATTATTACTACTATTATTTTATTACTATATTATTATTATTAATTATTATTATTATTATTATTATTATTATTATTATTATTATTATTATTACTCCGTCATGGCCGTCCCCAAATCCGGATGAGAAAGGATGAGGGGGAAGAGTAACAACCTCATTAAAAAACAGGGTTCACTTGCTCCGACTGATAGTACTCCGTAAGGGCCCCTAATCTGGGTTAAATGGTGAAGACCTCAACGACAGAGTCGGCGCAGAAGGAGTCCTTCGAATACGGCGGATCTGGGGGGAAGAGGCAACTTTCGTCTCTAAGGTAAATAGAGAAACGCTGCCCTTGCGGCGAAGAGGGATTTTCAAAGGCTATAGGAGGGAAACCCCAATAGAAAATTTTCCCGGTCCTCCAGGTTGTGGTTTATGCTGTAGGCCAGCTCCCCACACATAAACAAAAAAAAACACAATGCTAAAAGACCAAACGAATCAAAGCAATAAATATCGATGAAATATAAAAATTTAACATTGGAAGAAGGAATTCAAATAAAGCAAGTCAAACAAACTAAATATTTGAGAATAATTATGGATAACATTGAAGGTATAGGCCAAAGAGAACATAAAAGCATAGAATTTAATTGAGTAGCAAAAAATATCGTCGTTAAATTCCATATGGTGGGATAAGCATATTTGGAAAGACACAAAAAAATATATTGGTAAAACATTGGTGGAATCTGTTGCAATGTAAGGGAAGTGAGGTATGGACAATCAATAAGTACTACAAGAAATGGATTATTTTACGCAGAAGTTTTCCAGAAAGTCAAAATAGAACATGTCACAAATATGGAAATTAGAAACATAATGGAAGCAGAAGAAGATCATAATTGAAAGAATTGAGGGGAGGAATTAAAAGAGTTAGGACATATTTTAAGAATGGAAGATGAGCAATAGCCGAAACTACTATATCAATGGCAATCGAGGAGAAAGAAGAAAAGAGGGAGACCAAAGTTAACATGGAAGGAAAACATGAGGATAATAATGCAAAGCAAGAGACTAAACATTGAAGATGCCCAAGATCATAGGCATTGCAGGTTTGGCACGGGAAGACGGCAGCAGCTGTAAAAAACCGGAAGATAGATACATAGATATAATAATAATAATAATAATAATAATAATAATTATTATAATATTATTATTATTATTATTATTATTATTATTATTATTATTATTATCATAACTTTTACTATTATTATTTCAAGGCCCCTATTATTATTAATATTATTATTATTATTATTATTATTATTATTATTAATATTATTAATTTTATTTTATTATTGTTACTATTGTTACTATTATTACTATGTCCCACCGCTGTGGTCTCGAGGTAGCGTGCTGGCTTGTCACGCAGCGGGCCCGAGTCCGATCCCCGGGCAGATTTTCTGGGTGAGGTTTAAATCGGGGTTTTTCCTCGCCTGTAAGACAAATGTCCGGAAAACTTTAAGAAAGGCCCCAAACGGTCCCCGAAATCATATGGCCATCATCCTTATCATTATCATCCTTACTATTAGCATCATCCTTCACACCGGTGTGGAAAGCAACGGGAAGCTACCACACCTACACAATTCCCTAGTAAAGCTGCAAGCATAGCATGAAAATGCTATGATTGCAGTGAAGGACCTGCCTTCGGGCAGAATTACTATGGATGGATTATTACTATTACTGTGTTACTATTATTATTATTATTATTATTATTATTATTAGTATATCATCATTATTATTATTATCATTATAATAAGTATTATTATTATTATTATTTTTATTATTATATTATTATTATTATATTTTATTATATTATTATATTATTATTATTATTATTATTATTTTATTATTATTATTATTAGTGGACTACACAAACAGAAGAAATGGAAGGGATGAGTACCATTGTAATACATGACAGCAGGGGACAAACACATTGTGTAATATTCCACTGTACACAGGATCCAGAAGGATGTCATTGAATAGCTCTAGCTCCTTTGCGCCACAGAATCGTCCCCTTATATGGCAATAACAGGATATCTTCGCTATTAAACAAAAGGAAATGATAATGATATCCATAAACCATTTCTTACGGCTCTAATTAAACGAATAAGAATTGCCATTTCTGTAACATTAGAAGCTGCATAAATGCCTTCTACGGTAATAGGAAATGCAGTAAAAAATCAAAAGATTTAAGTAATGCCATGTGTCTTCATTAATAACAATACGCGAAACATAGAGAAGATATTACAAAGAACTCTAAATGTTAATGGAACGTCTCTCAGACTCGACTAAAGAAAATTTAGGTAATTATCAATAGCTTGAAGTCGGATAAATTCAATGTTCTAATATTATTTGCAAAAGATTCAAATTAAGAAGTCAACATGTTAGAATGAACCAACCTATTAGCAATACAAGCTGATATTAGAGCTAAACTTGAAAATAATTACAATATTGGATACATTCACTCGTTCACTCTTATTTTTTTTCTCTCTTTATTTCTCTAGTTCATCATTCCATTATTTCTTTCATTCCCTCTCTATTTCTCTATCTTTTACCTACTTTATATTTCATTTTCCCTTTCTCCCGCATCCTTTATTATGTTTCTCTTCCACTTTGAATATTTATTTCTCCCAGTTTCCTTCATTTTCTCGGTTTCATTGTCTTTCGTTGTCTCAACATCCCACACTTTTTCATTCTCTCCTCCTTCTACTTTATTTCATTTTCCATATCTCTTCTCATGCTTTTCGTTTTCTCATCCTCCCTCATTCATTATTATCTCTCTTTCTCCCTCCTCTTTCTTTCAATCTCTCTCTACTATACATCTTCTTTAATTATCTTTGTTCCCACTATCTTTCATTTTCTCTTTCTTCCACTTTCTTTCATTCTTTCTTTCTTCCATTTTCTTTAATTCTTTCCTTCCATTCCATCTATTTATTTTCTCTATCTCCTCTAATCCCACTTTCTTTATTTCTCTCTTCCTGTCATTATTGCATCTCTCCTTCTCCTTCTCTCCCAATTTCTTTCATTCCCTCTTCCATTTTCTTTCATTCTCCTTTTTTTTTTTCATTTTCTCTATACTATTTTTCCCTCTTTCTTTAAGTCTCGCTTTTCTTCCACTTCATTCCATCTTTTCTTCCTATCGCTAATCTTTCATTCTCCATTTTCTCCCACTTTCATTCATTCCCTCCTCCTTCTCCCGTTTACTTTTATTATTCCTCTTTCTCTCACTTCCTTTCTTCTCTCTCTTCATCCCACTATATTTCATTATTTTCTTCTCTCACTTTCTTTCATTTTTTCCCTTCTTCCCTTTTTCATTCACTCTCTTCCTCCTCTTTCTTTATATCTATTTTTCTCGATTTTTCTGTCTTTTTCTTTGTCTTTTTCCTCCTGTTACTTTCATTCTCTCTTTTTTCCATCTTCCTTTCTTCATTCTGTATTTCTTTCTCCCTCTTAATTTAATTTTCTTGCCTTATCCACTCGCTACGACACAAATATAAATTTAGCATGAAAGATTATCTGTGCAAGTTTTGCAATATATTCACAGATATTCAATATGCGCTCCAATTTGGCAAATGCCTATGGAAGTGAAACCTGGAATATTATACAAAATGGTACCAAATTAATATATGTATTAGAAAGGAAGATGTATTCGCCTGTCGCGCCGTGGAAAAAAAAAATCAATACTTGAATCACAGATTGTTCCTTTTTTGTTTAATCCATTTTGAATTACCCCGTATTTTAAAACCAGAGCTTTAAGGAGATTTGCAAGTCCTTATAATCTCAGCCTTCGTAATTATAAGATCATAGTAGTACGCACATTAAAGAAATGTCGCAAGTGTAACCATTTGCATGGCTGCAAGCAAGCGTTGAGTTAACACGCCAAAGGATGTTTTCATTAATACATACGAAACAGCTTATGGAAGTGAATTCGAGCCCAGCGTCATTACATTGCATTGCAGTATGTGTGCGAAAGAGACAGAAACAGTAAGTATAGATCGATTCAACAGGCGCAAAGCTTCTGGGTACAACCAGAAGTTGAAACCTCATATCAACATCAAATTAACGGCCAGTGGGTCCTGTAAATGACCTCAAGCCCACAAAAGCAGCTTAATGAGAACTGGAATTATACTTCCCTTGCTCCTCTCTGCCCACGCCCCTCAACAATTTCTTTTCGTTGTTGTATAGAAATCAGGACAACGGTATAGAGAACTATAATTAAGGACAAGTTGTACGAAGTTTGATGGATTCTACATTACATAGAATTATTCTTATCTGTGATTAGTATGCTAAGGGTTGACACACTTTCAACATAACAGCTTTAGTAAACATTGTCGTAATATACTTGTTATAGGCCACAACGGGCTTTCCGTATTCTATAGAATTCCTTTAGTTGTCGCCAGGAAATTTGTGATTCATTAATTATATCTCGCTTCGGATCTCTTTAGAACATCACGCCCCATCTAGCGATAATTTTTAAATACAATGGTTGGCATTTCATACATCAATATAATTAGGACTTCTTTTTTTCTTCATTTTCTTCTTCTTCTTCTTCTTCATTTTCTTCAACTTCTTCTTCTTCATCATTTTCTTCCTTTTTTTTCAATTAATTTTCTTCTCGCTTTCCAATTCATTTTCTTCCTCTTTCAAATTAATTTTTCTTCCTCTCTTTCAAATCATTTTCTCTTCCTCTCTTTGAAATTCATTTTCTTCCTGTCTTTCAAATAATTTTCTTCCACACTTTTTAATTTCATTTTTCCTTCTCTCTCTTTCCTCTTCATTTTTCTTACTCTCTTTGTCTTCATTTTCTTCATACATTTTTCTCTTCATTTTCTCTTCTTTCTTTCCTTTCCACTACATTTTCTTCCTCTTCTTCATTTTCTCCCTCTTATTATCAATTTTCTTCTTTTTTTATCACCTTCTTTCTATTCTTACTATCTTCCTCTTCTCCCTCTGTTTCTTCTTTATCCCCTTTCTCGTCAACTTCACCTTCCCCTCTTCCTCTTTTCCCCTCCTTTCCTTCTTTATCTCCATCTCCCCTTCCTTCCCATTCTTCTTAATGCAATACTTATGATTAAAAAATATTATTCTCTTTCAGCTATCCGTTTTATTTTATGGCAGTCATGGTTTCATGTGATTCACGTCGTAGCATAGTTGTTTAAAGTAATACGCTACAAACAGAATGACCACGTGTTCCAATCCCGGTAGGTTTATAAAGTCTAGTACTTGTTTATATATTCTAGTAGCACTATAGCTCTTGAATTGACTCAGTCTCTAACGGAAGTGAGTTCAAGAATATGTACTGGGGTAACAAGGCCGTCACGCAGGGCTGGAAATCCGACTGGCTAGACAGGTGTGAGCCTTCCACCATCCCAAAGTCCTCCCTAAGGACATCAGTGGGATCACTTCTATAGTGGCAATATTTCTTTACAATATTCCTTACTGTACTCATATTTTTATCTGAAAAATATTGTTGTCCTTAAAAATTGTTCCAAGGGATTCTGTTAATGGAATTCTGTATGTAACTTTTTTCTGTCCATTGAGTTTGATGAGTTACTGGCCTCTCTTCTACATCGAATAGTAAATTCCCAACGGCGACAGTTAGAACTGCCATGGCCTACTGCCTAACCCTAGTCATGTGTTATTACGTTTGTAATTAAAAACTTACCATCTTTAAAAAAGCACTACTTACATGTCTACAGGCTAAGACTGAAGGGACGTTAGCGTATCCGTAAGAGTCTGTTTAAATAAATAATTCGTAATAAAAAACAAGAAGTTAACTGCAGGCTGTTTTGATTAGGATAGCGTACATTATTCATTCCAACGCACAGTACAGTGGTCTTCAGGGAGGCTTAAGAATTCAGACACTCCCTGCTCAGTACCCTCGGTTCGATATGAAGTTCTAAAAAGAAGTAAACCTCCAGGATTACAACGTCCAGGAAACATCTCTGAAAACGAGAAATCTGCAGGGAGTTGAGGGCAGAATTTCATCTCGAAGTTAAATTTTGGAATAAACTTGAATATTTCATATAATACCGCCATAACATGACGGTTCAGTTTGATTTTTACTTTATTCCTACCTGCCCATAATCTATGTTAAGGAATAATATCTATGTAGGTATTGTGGAAGCAAACCTCAGTTAATTATCTATTATCTGTATTATAATATATATATATATATATATATATATATTATATATATTCTTTCCACAGAGCTCTCTTCATCTATTTCAGTAATATATTATCCCTTAAATTATATAGAGTAAAATATTCAACAAATACCTTGGCAGTGCCGTCGTCCTCAAATAGGTTAAATATTTCATTTTTAAAACTACCCTCTCAGAAACCGATTTTCATCTTAAGCATGTTGTACTTCTGCTTAATATGGAGCTGGCTTCTGAAAGTCCTATAGTTTTAAAGAAGAATTTGGAAATACGAGTAATTACAGCATGTGACATGGTTTTTATCTAAGTTCCAACCATATACCATGCGCATGTGCCAACAGACGCGAAGTGGTTTACACTATGGAATCACGGGGGACGCAGCCAACATATACACGACATTTTAACTCGCGTCAACGGAGCTAAAAGCTAACCTACCGCAATTCAAGTACTCTAACCTGTGAAAGAATGCACGCTGGTAATGTAAGTTAATTAGTAAGACTATGTTGGCTGCACTGGAACACACACTATTCGTTAATATCAATATGGTTGCCACGTCTTCATGTAGTTCAATAGCGTGAAAAATTTCAAATAATCGTTTAGAAAACGTAAAAATTATTGTAATGGTGGCAAAAATTTGAAAAATGAAACCCTAAGAATAAAACTTGACAGGATTCCATGAAGTAATTAAAAAAGTCATATCACTTGTAAAATTTAGCCGAAAATGTTAACCTAGTTGAGGACGATAGCACCTGCCAAGGTATTTATGTTAATTATTTATTTTATGACTATTCACTTCAACAGAATTTTAAAGTAAAGTAAAGTAAAAGTAAAGTGTTCCCACAACAGGCCCGGAGGCCCTTGGGGTAGTAGGAGGTTAAGGATCCCACTTTTTCTAGACAATCGGCACTTTATGTCAGCCGGGTTGTCAGCCCTGCGTGACGGCCGCCTTTACCTCCAGAACAAGCGTCTGGTACTCATTTCCGTTAGAGGCTGAGTCGACCCCAGGGCCATAGTGCCGCCAGAGGGTTTGGGTCAACAGAATTTTATTAATATTAATTCAATTATTTTCTAATATATGTTTTTTATGGCAGTACTTCACTAAAAATCATGAAAGTGGAAATGTGAGATAAAGATCAATAGAGTATACAAAAATCGGAAAAATATTGTAATGTTGTTAGCAGTTTTTGGGATTTCAAGATATCAACTAATTTAAATTGAAATAATAAAGCAAAAAAGTCCGTAACGCAGGAACTCGAAGTAAGCGAATTTGTCAGCAAATCGAATTTATGGTCCCTTTTCACTGATTTACGAATATAGCTATATTTATTTTTGGTCCCAAGTCTCAAGATTTCCAGGCTCGCAAAAGATCCTTAAGGCCTCTAAGCAAATTTTACAGACATAAACGTCCTATTAGATGTCTCACTGGTCGGTGTGTTGACCGCAATGCCATCCTAACATCACTGAGCAAATAAGGTAACTAAAAGTTAATTTGGTCTAGTAACTTCTTACAAAGGAGAGGCTATGGCTCACAATGGGCTAAGCAGTTACAGATAGATATCGTTAAAATAGAGAAAACTCAATTTCTGATGCCAGCTTATTTAAAAATGTTAGACTGCAGTGAAAACAATTTACATTTTCTTGCACGCTCAAAGGAAAAATTGTTATTCGACCAATAATAAACTGTCATACATCTGCTTTGTTTACATTACACAACTAGAACCAATATCGAAAGAGGTAGAGTGACATAAAAAGGTTGCTGACTGACAAGACCTGTCGCACCATCAGAGGAGAAGATGAAATTAAATGGAAAAAAAGGAACAAAATAAATGACACGAGTGTGGATAAGTAGTAGATTGAAGTTTTTGGAAGAAGACTACGTGATAATCTCGGAGGAAAATCTGACCTGGCTCCGATTCGTCCATCACATGGATCATCGAGATAAGAATTCGAGGTGTGTGTCTATTTAACACGTGGATCAATGAATCACCTCACATTCTACCTAAGTGATTAAAAACGGAATAAAGTGTTCTTTTGTTGACTACTTAACTCATGCCCCAAACGGGAGCCAATGACCAATCACATTTCAATGATCTTTATTTACAACCAATCACAGTCGTGTTACGTTTATATTTACCAACTAAAGTTTATCACAATAAAGAATATACATCCTTTTTAACATTCTGAATAGGTCATAGCATTATTTTGCAGTGACTGACTCTCTAAGAAATACGGCTACTAGACTGTATATATTAGTGGCATGAATGTCATCACATAACCGCATGCGGGAGTTTAATATAAAACCTTTGTAGTAATTGATTATACAACCAAAAAAAGGATATCAGAAATTAATTAATATACAGTGATGTGTTTTCATTTTTTCTCCACTAAGAGTGCATTCTGACATTAATGCATTCCTTTGGCAATAATAATGATTTGGTTTGCAGTGATAAACAAAACAAGCAAATTAAGCGTACCAATCGTTTCTCATTTGTTTTCAAACATGGCCGTTTACATTAAATGTATACATATTTTAAATAACTATATTTAAATAATGATTTGTGAGTAAACAGCTTAATTTCATTCGTTAAATAGTCCTAACAATGCCACTCTTGATTTATCGATAATTTGGAAATCGCTCGTGGCATTACTTATGATAATTTTTTGGTGTCACGACGAATAAAAAAAAATGAACATGCGGGTAATCTGTTAACCTTAGCTAGAAAATGAAGACAGTGAAACTTAAATTTGTCTGGCTTTACTCTCAATCATGTTGAAATATAGCAAAACTTTTTCAGTCAAAACGTTAGTAGTCTTCTTTATAGCGACATTTTTATTTTCTAGATCCACGGGAGGTCTTTAGAGCAAGGACACCTTGCAGAAATAGCCTTGTTATGTCTTGTCTCAAACAGAGGTGACAGGAGGAGGGAGTGATGAGGGTTGTGCAAACCGTTTAAAAACTACCCCTCCTCGTCATTTTATCCACTACAACCCACTTCAATCCAAGATATGCACTAAAAACCCTAGACAATGCTTAATTTCTTATACAATTTCAAGTTAATATCAGTGATAGACTTATAGATACAGTAACGATTTTTTTTAATGAGGAAGTTAATGTCATTCATTAGTGTCGCTGGTGTTGAAATGGCAGTCACATTTTGCCGAGATGACTCTTATTTTCAGGCTTGAGATTATTTTACGTACCATAAATCTACAAAGAAACGATTGTTTTTTTCTTTCCTTAACGAAGGAAGCCATGCTTAAGAATTTTACGTCCTCAAAAATCCGTGGGATTCCGTTGCCACCAAAACACCTACACAAATTAAATAAAAAATAAAAAATATATATTATATATAATATATATATATATTATTCTTGCAGTATATATACAATGCAATAAGTAATACACCTCAACTTATGTCCAACTCAGGGCCGGGTCGAGGGATGAGCCCCTACATACAAAATGTTTACCGAAATGAGTGGCTGATTTTTCGTGTGGTTGGTACGGAACATCCATACACGTATTTTAACACATATGAACCTTGGTCGGAAATGCATGGTTGTGGTCTACACAATAAACCAGCATTTAAAATTGTTGAACACATTGTTGTTTATTTATTAATTTTAACCGCTGTGGTCTCGAGGTCGTCGTGCTGCCTTGTCACGCAGCGGGCCCGGGTTCGATCCCCGGTCGGGACTGTGTTTTCTCGGGGTTTTTTTTTACCTTACCTGTAAGTACAAATGCCAGGAAAACTTTAACGCCCAAACGGTCCCCGAAATCATATGGACATCGCATATCATCAACCATTCATATTCATCTTAGATTAAGCTTAGGATTAGGGACTCTCCTGGCGCACCCACTTCATCATCATCACATCATCATCACCCTGTCGTATCATCGGGACAACGAAACCCCGCCTTCCAGGCGCCCCAACCTCAGAAGTGGGTTACAAGTACGCCATGCCAGGAAAGAACATCAGGAATGTCAAAAAAAGACAACCTGGGGCATTTTGCAAAAAAAAAAATGGAAGGTATTTCATGTTATTTTACAGTAATTGTTGGAAAATGGGCGACCATTGACCTGGATGCACAGCTTGTAGAAAGGATCGTGGCAGCGGCTGCGGAAATCAGGGAGCATCCAGTATGCTTCTTAGAGTTCATCAGTCCGAGAGACGCGCAGAGCTGTCGCAGCCAGTTCAATGGTCGCCATTTCCATCAATTGTAAAAATAACATGTAATACCTTCCATTTTTCTTAGAATTAATAAATAACAACAATGTGCCTTCAACAATATTTAAATGCGCGCTTTATTCTGTAGACCCACAACAATGTAATTTCCGACCCAAGGTTCATTGTGTTAAAATACTTGTATGGTATGTTCCCTACCACAACACGAAAAATCCTGCACTCATTTCAGTAACACGCTGTATATGTCTAGAAAGTCTGTAAATTGACAAGGGTGGTCGGGCCCGACCAACGCCTGGCGCAACGTCAAGGAGGCTCAGATGAACGAAATTAATTAAATGGATGAGATGAGTATGGAGAAATGGTTAATGAAATTGCGGCAGGGGAAAAACGGGAGAAAACCCCAAGAAAAACCTACCCTAGCTCCCGTTTTGTTCACGACGAAACCAAAATGGAGTGACCGCGACTCGAGATCGGACCCATGTTGGTGAGAGGCGTCGAGCGTCTAAAAACCGCTTTGTGCCACGGAGCCGCCTAGTAGGTGAATAATTACCCGAGAGAATATATATGTTTGATATGAAAAAAAATGTGAGAAATGCCTTCAAATGAAGATGAGACGTTTAGTTCAAAGTAACTAAAATCAGCACATTTACAAGGCAAATATATGTATTATCATTGTTTCTGACAGTGTAGCCAACTTATCACAAAACTCACTAAAAAACAAGTGAAGCTAAACTAATCTGGTACACTAACTCGAAAAACCATTTTCTCAACCCAAACTTGCCCACTTAACACTAACATGCCACTTACCTAACTTGCCCACTTAACACTAACTTGCCCATTTTTTCAAACCGTAATTTTCCTACTAATGTGAAAAAAACATGTTGGCAACTAGCTCTAGCGGAAACATATGTTATCACATTGACCAATATGACGCAAACAGTCACTTATTCTCCGGTCGAATATTCACAGCTGGCACGAGGTGTAGAATAACCTAATCCGTCGAAAATCGGTGGGTAAGAACGCGAAAGATCTCATAATCAGAGGTAGGCCTATAGATTTGTTATCATTTTCAGTTCATTATTTTAATACTTACTTACTCATTTTTTTTTAGAAAGGGGGGAAGGTAGGGATGAATAATAACCAGGAATGTCCACCAGGAAAGTCTTCAATATACGGTACGATTAAGGTAATTAAACAAAAGAACAATGTACATAACTTTTCGCGTGGTGTTTCATAAATTGACAAACAAAATCGTGCGCGTGTCGTGTAAAAAGAATGACAGAAGACTGATTCTTTCAAGGAAATATTAGAATGAATACCACCTGGTAAATGAAGAAGATGATGGCAAAAAATAACGCGGATTAATGGTGTTTCAAGCAGCAGGAGGAGAAAAATACTGGATAGAAATTGGAATGTAAGAGAAATGTAGAGAAGAATAACAGTAGTTTAATTGGGTCCAAGGAGATGTAAAATAGTTTTTTAAAACTATAAAATAAATAAATATCCTGAACTCTTGTCCAACTCAGGGTCGGGTCGAGGGATGAGATGAGATGAGATGAGCCCCTATGAATGACAAGGGTGCCGGCCGACCACGCCTGACGCACCATCACAGGGACAAATGAATGAAATTAAACGAAATGGATGAGATGAGTGGGAGAAATGATGGAATGAAATTGTGGCAGGGGAAAACGTGGGAAACCCCGAGAATTATCTGTCCAAGTTCCGTTTCGTCCACCACGAAACCCACCTGGAGTGACCGAGACTGGACCTCGGGACCCCCAGCGGTGAGAGGTGAGTATCTAACCGCTTGCGCCACGGAGCCGCCTATTTTAAAAAATGCAGTCCACTTCATTATGTCGTGCGACGTAGCCGAATGGTTTTGCGCGTAATTTCTTTCCCAAGAGCTATGCTCATACGAGTCCCAAATAGAACTAATTTTCTCATGAAATGTCGGCCTTTTATTGGACGTAGAATAATGAAGAATTTGTGCACTTACAATAAGTAGCAGACTCCAGATTGAGATTACAACAACGGCTGGGAAACTCCACATTCTGATCACATGTCACACCCATACTCTGTAAATGTGGAAGTCAAACCAGCAGCGGTTGGTAGCTCAAAAGGTCGTCCATGTTTGTTGCTTCATGAATTTAGTGATGTGTAGTATTGTACATTTTGAAGGGGACAAATAGTAGCGTAGAGTTGGTTATAACAATATGGTAAGCTAGAAGTAGAGGAATTAAACTCAGCAATAGATAAATACAGACAACTGGAAAGAGCATTTGGCAAGGGTGACTGAGAATAGAATACCAAAAGCAGCATACAACTACTCACCACGAGGAAGTAGAAGTTTGGGAAGACCAAGGAAAAGATGGAAAGAACAGCAATTTGGAGCCGGAACAGGCTATTAAATAAGCCTAAACCGTGAAGAAGAAGAAGAAGAAGAAGAAGAAGAAGAAGGTAAGCTAGAAGATACAAGATTTGAATACTGATTTGATTCAACTGAGCTAAAACATTCTGGCGGCGTCATGAGACTAGAGTTGACTCAGGCTGCAACTTAAATAACTACCAGACTACGTTTTGGAAGTAAAGCTGTCCGCCACACAGGGCTAACAAACCGGCTGACATCTCATGCCTCATTATCTAGATAAAGTAAGCCTTAATCTTCTACTACACCCAGGCTTCCTAAGGCTTGTTTGAGACACTACTTTAGACATTTTTTTTTTCAAAATCTAAAACAATAGGCTACTCTAGAAGATGTTTAAAGGTTTTAAAGACCATTTCGTTCGGCTTAATCATGTGAGATTGCTGAGAATGATCTTTTTACGTGGTGGTTTTCCAGCCCTACGCACACAACCCCCAGCCTGGAGGGCCAGAGGTTTTACTGTTGATGCCCCTTTCCCTTACAAGATCGCCTTCTCCTCTCTCGGCTGACGAGAGTCCTCTTCCCGGGTTTATTTTCGGAATTTTCCTTCTCCTACTAGGGTGAAGTGTGTTGGGGCTTTTTATCTACAGCCATGTCTAGATCCGCCGTATTCACTGAGAAACACTGAGGAACAAAGTTAGGATGGAGACGCAGCTAAGATCTTACTCAACAATGGCACTACCAGTGGCGAAGTATGGAAGTAAGGGCCTGGGTCTTGAAAGAAAAAGAGAAAAGTAAGATTCAGGCTGCGAAAATGAGCTTGCTACGGGCGGTAAAAAGGTTGTACAAAAGAAGGACATATTAGAAATGAGAATATTAAAGAGGAACTAAAAGTACAACCACTTCAACAAATAGAAGAACACAAGAACAACTGGATAGAGTATCTGCAGAGAATGCAGAGGATAGGATATCAAAGGTGGCATTGATGTGTAACCCTGGAGGACGAAGATCGGCAGAAGACCAAGAAAACAGTAGGCTAAATAAATGTGAGATCGGAACAGGCAGAGACCTAATCCGTGAAAGAAGAACATAATGATGATGATAAAGACAATTTCAACCTAAATCAACATTTAAATCATTTCGATTATTGTAAGTAGCTATTAACCCAAATGAGTATCATATTCGGAAAAAAGACTGCAATTTATTCATAATGCGTGTGCGCGTTATATATGCAACTCCCGTAAAATCAGATCACATAACTTCAGTATTTGAAATGTTTGTCTTGTCTTCGATTGGAAGACAGGCGGAAGATACATTGCCTCTATTTCTTATACAATACTTTGTCCACCTCATCACCCCCTCATTCACTACCTTCTCACCGTAACTTAAACATACAATCGAGAGAAAATTTAACCCTAGCTGTTTCTCTATATCGAACATCTTACTTTTCCACACCCTTCCTTGTTTCAGCCACCCGATTGGAATTCTCTTCCCTCATATATCAAGAACTGCCCGATTCAAAAACTGTTTAAAAAATCACTTTTGACGACATGATTAGATCATGGAAGCAAATGACGACTGGGGGAATTAACTTAGGAAATATAGTAATAAAATCAGTAGCCTTTGCAGATGACCGGATTTTAATAGCAAAAACAGAGGACGAACTACAAAGAATGCTATATAATCTAAGTTAAACATAGAAAAAATACAACATGGAAATATCCTCACAAAAATAAAAAAAAACAATGGCCTTCAAGGGCGCTCATCCAGTTTGGACAAAGATAACATTAGAAAATAAACCAATAGAACAAGTAGTAACATATAACTTCCTAGGTTGCGAAATATCATACACAGCGGAAACAGATATAAATAACAAACTAAGTAAGTTTAATTATATAATAGGAACACTAAAAAGAACTTTAAAAATAAAGCAAGGAAAGACTCTATAATGAAATTATACAAGACAATGGCAGTGCCTATTATTACTTATGGATCCGAAACATGGACAGTGACAACACAACAATCTGCCAGAATACAAGCTGCTGAAATGAGATTCCTCAAACCAATAGCAGGATATCAAAGAACAGACAAAAAAAATAACACAGAAATAAGACAACAACTAAAAGTAGAGGAATTAAACACAACAATAGAGAAATATAGAACAAACTGGAAAGAACACTTGGCAAGGATGACTGAGAATAGAATACCAAAAGCAGCATACAACTATTCACCACGAGGAAGAAGAAGTTTGGGAAGACCAAGGAACAGATGGAAAGAACAGCAATTTGGAGCCGGAACAGGCTAGTAATTAAGCCTAAACCGTAAGAAGAAGAAGAAGAAGAAATCACTAAATATTTGCCTAGACAACATAATATATAACTAACTCACTGGCACTATCGAACCTAGGTTCATGGCCGCGCGGACATAAGCTCTCCATGTATTCCTATCCTGAGCCAATGTTTTCCAATCATCCCCTGTATAATCTACCTCCCTCAAATCATACTTAATGTTATTCTCCCACCTCATTCTTGGTCTATCAACTGGGCGTTTTCACTCTGGTTTTCCTACAAGAAGCTTCCATGCACGTCTTTCATTCCACATTCGTGCCATATGTCCTGCCCACGCAGTCTACGAGACTTAACTGTTCCCATTATATCTGGCTTCCTATAAAGACTGTTATAACAGCCTTCTCCATTCACCTGTCTGTTCATCTCTCTTTGGTCCAAAAATGTTCCTAAGAACTTTATTCTCAAATACTCGTAATCTCCTTTCCTCCCTTAAAGTAAGAGTCCACGTTTCGCATCCATATAATATAACTGGTAGAATAATAGTTTTATATATTTTCAGTTTAATGTTTTTTTAAAGGAGTTGGGAAGTCAAGAGTCTCTGTAATGCATAATAACACGCATTTCCAGAATTGAGCCTATGTTTAATTTCTTTGTCCATCTCATTCCTGTTTGTGATTATTGTTTCTTAGGTATTTGAATTCAGCCATTTCCTCAAAATTTCCCTCATTTGTCTTTAGTTGTCCATTTCCATTATATAATGTATTTTTATGTGTGACCATATATTTAGTTTTATGTACTTCATTAGGTATAATAAATAAGAAATAAATCAATACAATTGTGCGTCTAATCATGATATTTATTAAATAAACTTGCCCAAGTAGGATTTTCCAAAAATGACAATGACAAAGATTAAGAAAATATAAAAATATACAATAAAGAGAAAAAATCAAATTTGGAATTTGTACATTAGGTACAGAACAAGAATGAACTACACTCCAGTTTGAAATATTTATACACTGAAGGAAAAGGAAAATCAAGGTCCAGATTTTGGAGAATGACGTATAGATGATTTTTCAAGTGGAGTAAATTTAATAATAAAAACGTAGCGTGAATTAAAACATTACTTACCCTCTGAATGCATTTTTAGAAATTATGGTCTATTTGTCTCTCCAATTTCATGGATTTCTAGTGGACAGTTAAGTATTTTTCATCATGTCCCTTTTGAAATTTTTTTCTTCCCCTACCAAACCTTATTTTTCATTCTTTAATTCACTTCCTTTCTGAAGCTGGAGGAGGGCTTCTTGTTTCGCTGTGATAGAGGCTGCTGGGAGGGAGGATTGAGTGCTTTGCTATGGCTCATATTTCTTTCACCTTGCTGGCCGTGACATGACAGCGCTGAAGATGTCCTGCTCCCCCTGTCACCGGTAATGCATTCCCACAACAATAAAAGTGTTCCCTTCTGGAAAGCTACAAATGTGATCTCCAAGTCATTTAACAAAAAAAGGGAACTTCGGTAATTTACAATTAAACCATGAATAATTCACTTCAATACAAATAGAAATGGATACATTGAATTTTACAAGACATACCTGAAAATGTTAGCAATTTTACACTTAAAAAATATCGTTCTTAACTTCGAATATCTGAAAGAAACAAACTGTTAAGGGATATATATTTATTGTAAGTTCTATTTTAATTATTATTAAGTGCACTTATGAGTAATAATATGGATAACCAAGTTACATACGAAGAGGAAAAAGATTTTAGTAAAAAAATTATAAAAAAATTATAAAATTTAACAGAGTAACAGGAATAATAAATAATATTTTCAAGCCAAACACAGCATAGCAACACACACGAATTAAAATTTGTAAAACGCTGGCCAGACCCATGTTATGTTACGGCAGTGAGATCTGGACAATTCGCAGTGTACACGAACAAAGACTAACTGCGGCAGAAATGAAATTTATGAGACGTACTGCAGGTTACTCAAGAACAGGCCATAAAAGGAATTCTGAGATTCTGAGAGAATTACAAACAGAATCAATCATGGAATATGTACAAACACACAGAAACAACTGGAAATCTCACGTAAGAAGAATGAGTAGAACTAGAATACCATGTCAAATCTTAAGTTACCAGCCAACAGGCAAGAGATCTTTGGGCAGACTCTTCAAACGTTGGATTGAGACCATAGCAGACCCCTTAAGTCTACCACATGAAAGGAAGAAGAAGAAAAGGAAGCATATCAACAAACTAACTCACTGACACTTTCGAACCCGTAAGTTAATGGCTTCAATTATGTTACTATCTTCATTTGCTTAATGTGTCCGCTTTCAAATCTTGTTATTGTAGGGTGCAGTTCTTGTCTGAATTAGAAGTACAGTATATGGCTGCTCCAACTTGTTCTTTATAGCACTCATGTTGTGGTGGTTGTTACCAGATTTAATTTACTTGTTTCTTTGCATTTGGAGATAACTTCATCTTGTGAGTTTCGTGAAGTTGTTAAGACTAATGTAGCTAGTCATTTAGTACAAATACAAGATAAAATACTAACTCACTGGCACTATCATGGCCGCGCGGACATAAACCCTTCTTACATCCCTACCTTAGCCAATGTTTTTCAATCATCTTCTCTATAATCCACTTCCCTCAAATCATGATTAATGTTAATCTCTCACCTTATTCCTGGTCTACTAAATGGGAATTTCCCCTCTGGTTTTCCTATAAGAACCTTCCCTGTCCCTCTTCCATTCCCACTCGTGCCACATGTCCTGCCATCGCAATCTACGACACTTAACTGTTCTTATTATATCTCATCAATATCATCATCATCATCATCATCATCAATAGTACAATCATGAATTTAGGCCATTTGTTGACCTGTTTCGGCCTCAAGAGAAACACCATCCAGAATATTTTGAGTGGCGTCCTAGTCTTCTTCTTCCTGCAGGTTGATATCTTAACATTTTGTTTGGGTATCCTGTGATCTTCCATTCGATGGACATGTTGCATCCATCTTGACTTATAATCAGAAATTTTGTTTCTAAAGGTTCCATGTGTAATTCTTCTAAGATGTTTTCATTCTTATTATATCTAGTTTCCTATAAAGATCATGTAGCCACGGCTAAGTAATTTTCTCCATTCACCTGTCTGTTAATATTCAGTAATAGCAGTAAAAATAATAAAATTAGTACCTAATAGGTGTCATCATCCTCAAATTGGTAATTATTTTTAAAACCTATAACTACAGTAATTCAAAATTTTCTGCTGATGAAGGATCCTGTTGAAAAAGGAAATAACGATGTTGTGCACGATGGCACATAACAGGTACTATTTTAAGGTCTTCCGGACTGAATGGCCATAATCCTGTTTACAGAAACTCGATGTTTCGTCTACTACTGCAGTAGACATCCTCAGAAGCTTCTGCGTGCTCTCTGTGAACTCCTCAACTGTTGGCTGCAAAAAGTTGGAAAGTTCGCAGAGAGCATGCAGATTCTCCTGAAGATGTTACCGCAGTAGTAGGCAAAATGTCGAGTTTCAACAAAACTCGACCACAACCGTTCAGCCCGGAACACCAACTAAACTGGAATATAGACACCGGCCGTGAAACCCTACAATTGTACACACATTTATTATTTTATATTATGGTTAATAACGCAATTGAATTTCATTAAAACGTTAAACTGAAATATACGAAACTGTTATTCTACCAGTTATATTATACGGATGCGAAACATTGATGCTGATACATATAAAGTAAATATCCTCAACTCGTGTCCCACTCGTGGTCGATGTGAGGGATGAGATAAGATGAGTCCCCTATATAGGGGTCTGTGAATCACAAGGGTGCCGACCGACTACACCTGAGCACCATCACGGGGGCAGATAAACGAAATGAAATGAATGGATGAGATGAATATGGAGGAATGGTGGAATGAAATTGTGGCGGGGAAAAACGGGAGGGGGGGACCGAGAAAAACCTGCCCAACCTCCGTTTCGTCCACCACGAAACCCACATGGAATGATCGAAACTCGATCTCGGGACCCCAGCGGTGAGAGGCGAATGTCTAACCGCTTGCGCTACGGAGCCGCCGCTGATATACAGGGCGTTGCAAAATAACATCGACAACGGAGGTGAGAAAGTATATTGAGTTATGTTGATATCTAATGTACCAATGTCCGGAAATGATTAGTTTTCACACTATGACTAGTTAATTATGTCTCAAGATCAATGTTAGTTAGTTCGAAGGATTTGAAGACATTACATGACAACATCTCACAGATACGTAACCTGTGATACGTGGTTTCGCAACGGAATATGGCTGCAACACGACGGAGCTCCAGCTCACTTCGATGCCAATGTGAAGAGGCATTTGGATACCACATATCCAGGTCGATGGATTGGCAGAGGTGGACCAGTCCCATGGCCTCCGAGATAACCTGATCTTAACCCTCTCGACTACTTTTTGTGGGGCGACATGAAACAGTCTATCAGACTCCAGTAGAGTCAAGTATGGATCGTATAGTCCGATCCACTCTGCTACAGAAATAATTCAAACGAGGTCATGCGTATTTGAACGTGTGCGCCATTCACTACACCGCCGATGTACGCTCTGTAATGAGATGGGAGGTAGATATTTTGAAAACCTGATGTGACTGCGACAGTACTATCAAGTATTGGATCTTGAAATCTGACTAACGGAACTCTTGAGAAGTTAGCTACTCATGGTGTGAAAACGCATCATTTCCGGACATTGGGACCTTATTAAAAATGATCAACATATCTCAATATACCACCTCACTTCCGTTGTCGGTGTTTTTTTGCAACACCCTATATATAGTTCACCGCTGTGGTCTCGAGGTAGCGTGCTAACTTGTCACGCAGCGGGCCCGGGTTCGATCCCCGGTCGGGGCAGTTCTTCTGGGTGGCAAATGTCAGGAAAACTTTAAGGTCCAAACGGTACCCGAAATAATATGGCCATCACCATCATCATCATTATCATCATCACCATCATCCTCCACCGGTGTGGAAGCAACGGGAAGCTACCATACCTACAATTCCCTAGCATGAAAATGCTATGATTGCAGTGAAGGACCTGTGTTTGGGCAGAATTACTATGGATATATATATATATATATATATTATATACATTATATATATATATATAATATCCTATATCGGATTCAATTAGCACATGAAATACAAATATTCAATAAACGAACAAAACAGGGCCATACATTCAACTAACCGAGGAATTCCTTTAGTTTACACAGATTCTGCGTGACGGACTTTTCACTATCATCCACATAATGTTATTTGAGTTGATGTAACATTGTATATTACGCAGGTAGGTCTATGTTTCATGACAGAGGGATTTATGAAGTGAAGCGTCTTTAATACCTGACTTGGTGGAGTGCATTGTCCTCACACCACTGACAGCGCAGATAGTGTTTGTTCGCATTATATGCTACCAGTACTCATTAAACAAGTGGAATATTCCTGCCAGCTTTGTGCCTTGTCCTATCCTGATAACATTAAGTTTATTCCTGCAATTATAATGATTCAAATTTCCAGAACTATGTTCTTGAAGCTCCTATGCTACATGACCCGAGTATTATACCCCAATTTCGTATTTTTGGAAAGATTAAAGCTATTAAGATCTATCTCATTAAAAAACATTAGCCATAGAGGATGTGATGAAAATAATAGCAGAATTTACAGGTCAAATTATGGTTAATGCTATTCTCCCACTCATTCTTAGTCTAGCAACTGGGCGATTTCTCTCTGGTTTTATTACAAGAATATTTCTTGACCGTCTATCATTTCCCCATTCGTGCCACATAACCTGCCCATCACAGTCTGTGAGGCTTAACTCTTCTTACTTGTAGCTCACAGTTATGAAGTCTTCTTCATTCGCATGATTAGGTGTAGGAATTCAGCTGGAATGAAAATTTAAAATCGCTCTAGCGGTCGCATTTTTCGATAATTCGCAACAAAACTCAGAATATGCTATTAAAATAAAACGACAAAGTATTCTCAAAAAATCACCAGAATCCGACTTTTAGAAGTGGGGGTTTGTCTAAAATCGAAATTAAAAATCACTCTTTGTTTTCACTTTGGTGCGACACTTTTAAATAAGCTGGCATAAGGAATTAAGTTTTTCCAATTTAACAAAAGAAATATAGGCCTATATTCCATTAAGTTTTTCCAATTTAACAAAAGAAATATAGGCCTATATTCCATAAATTGGACCTTAAATTCGTCTTCTGAGGAATTCATATAGTTAAGCATTTCCTGCCTAACAGAATTATCATAAGTAATGCCACGAGTGATTTCCAAATTATCAATAAATTCACGACTCACGAAGTGAGGAGTGAATTTACCTAGAGAATTTGGAAATCAAGAGTGGTATTTGTTAGGACTATTTAACGAATAAAATTAAGCTGTTTACTGACAAATCATTATTTAACTATAGTTATTTGAAAATATTTATATATTTAATGTAAACGGCGATGTTTGAAAACAAATGAGAAACGATAGGTACGCTTCATCTGCTTCTTTTATTTATCACTGCAACCAGATCATACTATTTATTGCCAAAGGAACGCAATATTGTAAGAATGCTCTCTAGTGGAGAAAAAATGAAACACATCAAACTGTATATTAATTCATTTCTGATGTCGTATGATGTAAATATGACAATTATATTTTTCTGGATTGTTACCTGCGAAAAAATACATTTAAGAAAGTGCAAACAGTGGTTTCTTTTTTTGGTGGTATAATCAATTGCTACAAATGTTTTTATATTAACTCCCGCATGCGGCATGTGTTGACATTCATGCACTATATATACAATCTGGTAGCCGTATTTCTCACAGGCTCAGTCACTGCAAAATAATGGTCAGACCTGTTCAGAATATTTAAAAAAGAGGAGCTTTCTTTAATATGGTAATTATAATACTGATAAATATTTCGTGAAACACGACTCTGATTGGTTGTAAAACAGAAATCATTGAAACGTGATTGGTCATTGACTCCCATTTGGGGTATGAGTTAAATAGTCTTAAAATTCCACCAGATGCACAACATTACATTAAAATCTGACATAGGCGTAACTTATGATAAAACCCTGATGTTACTGTTTCCCGCCATATGATTGAAATGTGTAAGGAACTGTCATCGATAGAAACATTCTTCTTAGGCAACATCGCATTTTACGGTAAATAAACTGAATACAAGGTAAGATGGTAATATAATCAGAACTTCCATTTCTTATTTATGACAAAAAAATAAATATGGGCCTACCTGAACAGACGTTTTAGTTTTTCACGATGTCGATAGATATTCTTTAAATACAGTTTCATTATGAGCTGAATTCATGCTCCATGCTGACTCACCTGTAAATTGTGTTTTTTAGCACCACATCCGCAATGGCTAATGTAGGTAATTTTTCACTAAACTTTTCGAAAAACTCAAAATAATTTGTTTCTCTCCGCTTTTCCTGTAATTTCTTTTCCAAAATATAGTAATATTATATACAATTTTGAAACAACCGAATTTCCAACGTATAGGCCCTACTGGGTAAGAATATAATGCTTATTTAATCTATTGAAATTGTAATTATACGTTATAAGATTCTCCTACATAACTTAGATAGACATGAGCTAGATAATAATAGTTTTACTATTTTTATTTCCTCTCTTTCATGTTTTAGAGGACTATATTTTCTTACAAGCTTAAAGCTAAAATCGTTATTCGACCAATCTAATTGCAGTCATACATCTGCTTTGTTTACATTACAACTGGAACTTAGCTCGGAAGAGGTATAAAAAACAAAGAAGGGGTATAGTAACTTTTTTATTTGTAAATATAGTATACATGACTGGTATAATCTACTCGTAACAACCTTCAAAAGGTCATTTCGTTAAATTTAGTCTACCGCTATGCAGGTATTAGAGAGAAACAAGTTGCCAGACAAAACCGCACTGGATGACAGGGTTGGGGGGGGGAGGTCTGTTGACTGGAACTAATGAAATACATATAAATAATTTGACATATGGTACATGGTTACAAATATCTCACTAATAAAACAGTAGCAATTTCGTCACCATTTTTTGTCATTAATTGTGAAGGTGTTAGTTTTGGAGGAAGTGACTGACTAACCTCGCCAGATGGCAGGCGTGTCGCATTGCCACAATCCACACACACAAGCTAGTCTGTATTTATATGCCATTCATCGGGATTTTAATATCACGCAATCTGTCACTTTGAGAAGCCTCAAGCAACTTGAGGAATGAAGCTGGAAGGGCGGCAGCCTCCAACATAAAAAACGCCAGTATTATTATTAACTCCACAAATATACAACCACCTCAACATTAACCTCAACGCCTCAGGTTGTTTTTAGCATTTTTTTATTCTTTTGTTTTGTTTCTTCATGACCAGGGATGTTCAGAATTTAGTTTTTGCACGCGATCATTTTTACGCTTCTATTTTTCTTGATAATTCGAAGCTAGTGTTCTATTTAATGACGATCTCTACCAATTTAGATCATTAGCCTCGCAATTATAACTTGGCCGTGAAATAGCCGACTTTTTTTAGAGGTCTCTAATTAGTCGTTACCTTCCACTTCGGAGCCTGAGATACGGGGTTTCAATTATTCATCTTAGATCTGGATATATGTCCCCTCCTTGTATTAAAAAAAGAAAACTAATTGAAAGACTATAACAATATGAAAACAATGAACGCGTCACGCAATGAATTGGATAAACTAAGAAAAATTCTTCAACAAGTGGAATTTACGGTGCAATTTTGATGGGTTTAAAGTTGTGAAATTGTTTAGCCCTGTGAACTATATAAATTATACAACGAAGCAGATATTGTTCAATTTATAAGAATTAGAAGTTTGGAATAGGCTGAAAATTTAAGGAGAATGAGCAAAAGTATAAAAAAGTGTTAAATCGAAAACCAAAAGGAAAAATAAAAAAAATACATGGAAGAATTGTGATATTGGAGGTTACGAACTAGAAAAATGAAGAGAGAAGACAGCATGAAGCTATCTAGTCAGTGATGCAGTTGATGATGATGATGATGATGCTACTTTGATAGCCACACTCATTAAGCACATGAAATAAATAAATGAAAGCATCAAAGCAAATATGTTGGCCTTTTAACGTCCGTCTTAGTATTCGGACGCTAATTATCTCAGCCGTCAAAGAGTGTTATTAAATAAATAAAGACTGATAAAGTAACTAATTTTAATTGCTGTTATTAAAAAATAATTTTATTCCTGATTAAATATTGATACAGTAAAAGCTCCTTATTCGCGGGGATATGTTCCGCAAATATGCCGCGAATATGTAATGGTAATTAGCATGGGTATAGAGGGGGATACGTTCCAAGGTTTCGAAATAAAATAAAAATTATCAAAATAAAATCATTAATGAGATATTTTGAACATTTTCTACTAATTATTAATGTCAGTCTTAGGCAAGGGCTTAAAGAAGTTAGTAATTTTTTCCTGTTTTGCCGCTTTTGAAAGCTCTTTCACTTCAGATTGATGTTGAGCTGTGATTTCAGCGATAGAATTTCTTATTTTGTCTTCGGATTTCGACTAACCAACGCGTAAACGGTCAAGCATTTGTATTTTTACTTTAAGCGGCAACATTACTTTTTTTTCCGCTTCGGAACTAATTTTCTTTCCTTTTACTAGACATTATAAATTGGGCAACAAAGCAAAAGATACACGTGTTATTCAATCAAGTTATTGAAACGAATGAGAAGTTGAAACAATAAAACACCGATCGTGGCGAGGGCGGCATTTATAACGGACATAACGGCACGTGAAATACGACAGCGGTGGCTTTTAGCAACGAACTTTAGGCTTAGTAACAATAAGGTTTGCATTTCTTTAATATTTATTTGTCCATTTGGTTTGAATCGCTCTTTGTAAAAGTCTTGGCACGTGTCTGCAGTAAAAGAAGGTGCTGAAGCGTTAATAAATGTTAATATTCATTCTAATATACCGACTGGATCCGCGAATAAAATATAGAGTCTGTGTCACAATTTATTAACCCACGGATAATGAAAACTCGAATAAGGGAACCGCGAATAAGTAGCTTTTTAACCGTGTTTCAAAAGAGTTCATGCTTAATTTATATTTTACAATTATATTAAACAATGTAGATTCTTATAAACACATTTTTATTTGAAATGTTTTCTGACAAGAAATATAACTACTCTTCAAAGTAGAGAGAGACCATCAGATTATATTGTCTCGAACAATCTTTCAAGTGAGGGTTATTATTACAACGTGACTGCCAGTCTGTGGTTGTTTGATGTGAAGATTTCATTGAGATGTGCTTTTACAGCTTTAACGTTTTCAAGTTTTCGAAATTTCACGCAAGGAATGGCCAAGTATCGAAGGAGATTGTAATCCGAAGGCGCAAGATGAGGGCCATAAGCTGGGGTTTTAGCAGTTATCTTCCTCCAAATTCCTGAACTTTTGCTATGGTTGTTCGCGCAGCATGGGTCTCGCATTGACCTGCAAGAGAACTCTATTTTTGGTTAACTAATTCTGGGTATCTCCGCCTGAAAATTTCATGAACTCGTTCCAGTTGTTGAGAATAAACATGCGCATCGACTGCACGTTCTTTGGAAAATCTCCTAGTGAAACATAACTAGGCTCGGAAGTTCAGAGCCTATAAAATGCCTATAAAAGACCTTTAAAAATACCTAAAGATATCCTACAAAAGACCTAAAAACTGGAAAAAGAACGTAAAAAAATGTTACGGTTTGCTAACTAGTGGATAAAGATACCTCGCTACCTTCATCCTCTGCTCGAGGTAATTTTCACAAAGTTGGCAATTTCTTAGAAAATATGAAGTCGAAATACAATAGTTCAGGCTATCAGTAGGCTGGTGGTTAAATATAATGTAATATTTTTCAGAAGGCTCAATAGTTTCTCGCAGAACAAAAGTGTTTGGAATGTGAAAAGTCTTTAGAAAGTAAAACTAGATAGTGTTTTCAAATGAAGTTGGAACTGAGACCAGACTCTGCGGATCTCTGTATATACAAATGGTATAAATGTAGTCAAAATAAGGTAAGTAAGTTGCAAAAAAAGGCCGTAAAGACCTAACAAAGGCTAAAAAAGGACCAACAGGCTAAAAAATTCGAAAAATGGACATAAAGAATAAATAAAACCCACCATTTTCTGACCTATAATGACCCAAAATATATAGCTATATATTATGTTTGAGCCTCGTCTACAGATATAAAATAAGAAAAGGGCTTTTTTTTTCAACTTCCGAGCCCTACTTATGACACAACCTAATAAATTAAGAAAGAATCAGTAGTCGTTCAGAAAAAAAAAATTGTATTACTCCAACCTTATTAAAGGAATTCGAAAAAACAATATACACTGTAATATGGAACCAACACATAGGCCTGCCAGTATCCCATTGTTATTATTGACAAAACGTACGCTCGGGAATCTTCACGATAAAAGATGGGGACTTGTACTGGTTCGAATGGCCGATGAAGCATAACATAATATACACTGTAATATGGAACCAACACATAGGCCTGCCAGTATCCCATTGTTATTATTGACAAAACGTATGCTCGGGAATCTTTCACGATAAAAGATGGGGACTTTGTACTGGTTCGAATGGGCCGATGAGCCAACATTTTCTCATATAATTCGACCAGTATGGAACCGGTGGCCCACCAGCACCGAAAGAAATTCGTATAACGCTCCAGATTGAGAAAGCCAGCCATTACAGCTGAAGGGCTCGAAATACTTATCATGTGTCATCCACCACTGTAAATGTCACTTTTTTGTATATTGTTTTTAGGTATCGCCCATTCTCACCCTCTCATTGGGTCTTACGTGTCCTCATAACCCTACAGATTCCAGATTTTTGTGAACCGAGTTTGCTTAAATTAAACACAGGCGTTCTGGGTTATCATGGAACACACACACGCGGTGTGTGTGTATATATATATATATATATATATATAGCTAGATTGGCATTGAAAGATATTTTCGCGCTACCTCTTGTGTGAATTGAGAATACTACATGTATAAGAAAATTGTATGTTTGGCTTGGAATTCTGGGTAGCTCAGTTGGTTAGAGCGCTAAAGGTACAGACTTTAGACACTCGAGTTCAAATCCCGTCTCAAGCAGTCTTTTTTCTTTTCATATCATATCATATATATATATATATATATATATATATATACCTATAAGTAAGGTGGGTGTTGGATGTGAGTCCCACGTTGTAGATATATGATTGTAATAATTTAGATCACTGTTATTTGCCACGGCATTGATGACTCCCTTCAGGGATTGGGCGGAAGTTTCTTACATAAACAAATAACGACACTTTGTTAATAGTTAAATTAAATGTTATTTTATTAAAGTTTTCACTTCTGTTTAGATGGCATCTTGTAAATGATCAATAATTTAAAAGATTCCGGCTTAAATTAATAAATTTCACTTACAGAAGATTATTACTTCATATATGTAATAGATGACTATTTCCAACGGTCATTTTTAACTAACACTTTATTTTTCACTTTATGCATTATTTATACTCCATATGAATTAAATGTATACCACAATATTATTTTCCATAACTTTTGACATAATTTTGTCAACTGATATCAAGAAAATGACGCTAATTATCTTATTTTCGATGACTCATTATTTTACCACGTCCAACTTCTTTCAAGTATTGTATCCATCTTGTTGTTCTGGGAAAAATCCCATTTTCATTTCTGTTATAACTTGGAAGTTCTGATTGGTCCAACTTTAAAGGAAGGTATACTACTGGCTGACTCCATTCCAATTTGCCCCAATCCTATTTATTTTGTTTATAAAAATACAAATTCAAATACTTCAAGTATTTTTACATATATTAAATCATTTGAAATATATGTAACTGTATTAACAGTTTATATTGACCCAGTTTTGAATTTTTTATATACTTATAAAAAAATTGAATTCTCTAAATCAATCTTATTTCCATTCTTAATAGAAATAAATATAATTATATTTAAATATTAAATAAAAACCCCTTATTATTTTTATACGGGAATAAATATCCGGTTTTACAAGATAAGAAAAATAAATGCCTAGACGGGATTTGAACCCGGACCTCTGAGTTGATATCTCACTTACGCTACCAGGCGAATCCAGAACAAACATTTTTCTTATATATATTCTCTATTATTTCCAGATATATATCGGCCATTCGGTAATTTATTTTAATCCCCTCTATCACTTACAGCCAGTTTTCTATATTTTAAATCATATGTGCACCAAGTTTGATTCATATTGGTAGTTATTCGAGAGTTATGCTGGTATATACACACACACATACATACATTTTTAGTGGAGAGTGAAGTGAAAACTGCAAATTTTTGGGCAAAGTAAGGAAATTGAGGGATAGCAAAATGGAGATGAATGAGGAAATCATCATCATTAATAACAATCAGAGATTAGGGCCATGGCCTGTTCCGCTTGAGGATAGAAATTGGTCCCTCATCTCTTCTTAGGTGGTCCTGAATAACTTCGCCCCTGTTGGTCTGTAGTGAATAGCTGTAGAGGTAGTGTTGGCATTCTAAGGAGGTATTCAAGCAAATTATTTTGGTATATTTTTGTATATTTCGATGGTTTCGGTTACTGCTGGTAAGCATGGGGACATCTGTAGACCACTCATTAATAATAAGAACTTCAAAATGACATTTGTTTCCGATCATCACTTGTATTGCTGTATATAGTAAGTCGTCTTAGTTTAATAGACTTCTAGTGAATTTGCTCTCTGCGTTGAGTGGGGGTGGTATGCACGTGTGAGTGAGGGTGAGTGTGTGTGTGTAATGTGTGTATGTGCGAGTGTGTGAGTGTGTGAGTGAGAGTGAGAGTGAATGTGTGTGTGTGAGTGTGTGTATGTGTGTATGTGTGAGTGTGTGAGTGTGCGAGTGTGTGAGTGAGAGTGAGTGTGTGCGAGAGTGAGTGTGTGCGAGAGTGAGTGTGTGCGAGAGTGAGTGTGTGCGAGAGTGAGTGTGTGCGAGAGTGAGTGTGTGCGAGTGTGAGTGTGTGAGTGTGCGAGTGTGTGAGTGTGCGAGTAGTGCGTGTGTGTGAGTGCGTGTGTGTGAGTGCGTGTGTGTGAGTGCGTGTGTGTGAGTGTGTGTGTGAGTGTGTGTGTGTGAGTGTGTGTATGTGTGAATGTGTGAGTGTGCGAGTGTGCGAGTGTGCGAGAGTGAGAATGAGTGTGAGTGTGTGCGAGTGTGAGTGTGTGAGTGTGCGAGTAAGTGAGTGTGTGTGAGTGTGTGTGTGTGTGTGTGTGTGTGTGTGTGTGTGTGAGTGTTTGTGTGTGTGTGTTTGTGTGCGAGTGTGTGTGTGTGAGTGTGTGTGTGTGTGTGTGAGTGTGAGTCTTTGTTGGTTCTTTTTTTCATATGTTCTGTAACTAGTTTTTTTTATTATTACATAAAGTAAGAGATTTTATTTTTTATATCAGTACACATGACATTTTTATGTATTGGTGTAGATGTGTATTATTGTGAACGTAATGCAGACGTAGAATTACATATATTCGTTGTTTTTATTTTTTAGTGTAGGTGTACAGCCATTAAGGTGTCCCATGATTCCCAAGACTTAGAGGAGTTTTTTTTTTCGCAAAATCAAATAAGCCTATCATCTATGTTTTTTTTTTCTGTTTGAACTCAAGAACTTAAATAACACATATTATTGCGATTGGATCGTGACAACCCGTGCTGACTTCATGCCAAACAAAAGACATTATAATTTGTACTGGCTTAACATAGAAGGATTCTAGTTTATTTAGCAAATAAAACATGAATATGCCTAAAACGCATAACTATTTACTATTTTACATTAAAATATATTATTCAAATTTCGTTTGCCTTATAGCAGGTACTGACATGTTTCGAAGCCAGTCTGCACAGTTGCCGTGAACCTACGTACACTAAATTGTACTTAGAATTGTTTTAACATTATACAAATAAATTAAGAGGGCACGCGTTAAAAATAAAGATTTACGGTAGATTTTTGGGACACCCTAACAGTCATGTATAAAAAACTCAAAGCGCGACAGGCCTAGAAGGCCCTTGGCCTAACATACGACTGCTGGCCTCACGTCCACATGTGTTAATCACAGAGGTACACGATCATAAGCCAGTGTGGAGGTAACATGTTCTCAGCATGTCGGGTCCCCCAGCCGTTATATCTGGTCTTCTCAACCTGTAGTCGCTACTTATTGTAGCTACCCAAATGCTTCATGATACATGAGAAAATGTCTTGCCCCATGGGGACTCGAACCAGCGCCAAGTCCCGTAGCTCTGTTCCAAGGCATCTTGCCTTAACCACTCAGCCACGGCGCGAGATAATAGTCATATTACATATATATTTAAGTATACGAATATATTTTTCTATTCGTGGAACAGAATATGCACCTACGGTCAAACAGGCCCATGCGTAATGTAATGAAAATGTGTTTCCTTTCTTTAATAATACTATAATACATAATAGGGGTATATGGAAACCGGCAATATTTCTCAGAGTTGGATAATGACGGTGAGTTATTGGATACCCCTCGTGTTGATGATTACAAGTATGCGTGGGGTTGATTATTTCCAGAAGAGCTCTTGCTATAAGATATGCTTGAGCTGAGTAGAACCCACGTGTCAGGAAGACACCTTCCAGCTCTAAACATGAGCTCGTTAAAAAGTGTTTAAGGTTCCAATATATTCACGTCTTCTCCATTTCCTTCAATGTAACCCATCACAGTTTTTATTCGTAAAAACATCAGGCAAATTTTGCCAAAATTGCGACATTAAAAAGTCACAATTTAATCAGGGGCAAGTATCTGACTTTCTGTCTCTAACTTTTAAGCTATCTTCTTAGTAGGTAACACTTTCATATTAAATACTGTATTATTGCTGGGATCGAAAATAAATTTATATTTTAAGGAACCATCTTTGCGAGAGTTCTCCTTTTTAATGATATAGCCTACTTGTACAATATAAATTTTAAACATATTTACATCATCTACTTCTTAAGTTGAAAATCGATTTTCTACATCACTTTATTCCTGTGGCAATCCTCTAATGAGGAAAGTTTATAACCAACTAACCCACTGGGCACCATCGAACCCGTAGGTTCAAGGCCCCGCGAACATAAGCTCTCCATACATCCCTATCCTGAGCTAATGTTTTCTAATCATTCCCTGTATAATCCACTTCCCTGAAATCTTGGTTAATATTATTTCCCCACCTCATTCTTGGTCTACCAACTAGGCATTTTCCCTCTGGTTATATTAATAAAAATATAGAGGAAGTTCGGGTAATGTTTGAGTGGAACCTGTTAATATCTTCTTTAATTAGTGCTGCCCTCTAAGAGAAAAATATTTTTATTTCTTCTCCTCATCAATTTTGACGTGTTCATAGCCAGTTTATTTATTCTTTGTGCGAAGAAGGGTTTATTTGTGATATTTATGAAAATGACCATTTTAAAAGTTTTTCAAGCTAAGAATTAATTCTTAATTTCTACGATTGAATATTACAAATGTTGAAAAATCTCCTAAATATATTATATTATGTAGATGGTGTTTTAATATACTGACAGTTTTGGTTTGATATCATGTGATATGGCGGCTGTATAAAACAAACATAAGAAAGGGCGTAATGTAGGCCCTCCACGAGGCGGTTAAAGTGGACCTGAGTCCATTTCACACGAATGCGTATATTGTATCAATAAACGTGATGTAAAAGTCATACACGTAATTAATTTTATTTAATATACTTGTAATTTTACCTAAGCCCAAAGACAGTCGCCTGTCTGCAGATGAATGACGTGTGAACCTTATAATCAACGATAATTTTTCAAAACATTAAACAAATATCAACGCTTTTTAATTACGATCATCCACAAATATTTCAGATTAATTTGTGCCTGTCTGTATTAATTAATAGAGTAAATACATTTAAAGTAGTCTAAAGGCCATGATGGACTCTAGGGTCCACTTTTACCCGAATATGGAGGTTAAGGTTAACCTTTCTTGTAATGTAAAAAAGTTTATAAATTATGAGACGTTTCCATATTTGAATAAAATAACGTTATTTCATAGTTATAACACTAATGATCCATCCATCCATAGTAATTCTGCCGGAGGGCAGGTCTTTCACTGCAGTCATAGCATTTTCATGCTATGGTTTGCAGCTTTACTAGGGAATTACAGGTGTGGTAGCTTCCCGTTGCTTTCCACACCGATGAAGGATGATGATGATAAGATGAATATGAATGATGCTTGCGATGGCCATATGATTTCGGGGACCGTTTGGGCCTTAAAGTTTTCCTGACATTTGTCTTACAGGTGAGGAAAAACCCCGATAAAAACCTCACCCAGAAAACTGCCCCGACCGGGGATCGAACCCGGGCCCGCTGCGTGACAAGGCAGCACGCTCCTCGAGACCACAGCGGTGAACACACTAATGATAATCACTGGAATTTAAACAAAGTTCAAATCCCTTAATTAAAAGAAGAAAAACGACAAATTCAAACAGGTGTCCATATTACCCGAAGTTCTTCTATGTATTAGCACAAAAACATCGTCTCAAACATAGGGAATAAATATTTTATATTTATGCGAGAGTAATTTAACTATTATTCGAAATCTTCTATTGAAATTTAAAAACAAATATATTAATAAATCTACATATCTGTAGATTATTCATATATCTAAGGTAGTAACCTATGTCAGTTTAACCTCTTCCTTTATAACAGGCTTGCAGGAAGTTAAAATCATTCAAACTAAATATAAATTTGGCATCGACCAGCCTCATGGGTCAGTCGTCAGAGCTTCTGACCATAGTTCATGGTAGCATTGAATATAAAAAAAAACTTCTCTATAAATTATGAATATTTTTTAAACACTATGTATAAAACTCACATCCTTTCTATTAGAATAACAGATGAACTTTTTCAGAATGCCGACCGAGTCAATAAAACTGTCGGAAAGATTTGTGATATATATATAATCATGTCTTTGTAAACGTTCGCTGCTCAACTTGTGGTTAGAAGACAAGAGATAGAAGTAAAACCGCTTGTCACCTAGTACAGTAGTTTCAAACAATTTTGTTTATCCCTGTAAAGTAAAACGCTGTATCTCCAACAGGTTAATACATCTATAAAACAATTGCTATGGCAACCGAGGATAAACATCACTCTACCACTGTGATGTTTCGAGATTTACGACTTCGTAAAATTCAACATCTACACATCCGCAGTAGATAGACAGGGTGTTAATGAATAACACCGAGCGAATTTTCAGGTATTGTAGAGGTGTTCTTAGATCAACCATTTGAGATATGCAACTTATAGTCTAGATGTTCAAATTTGCATAGTTATAATAAATAAATGTGTTAGGAGCCAGTACGCCACAGACAATATTTCGAAGATTTCGTTGACAAGCTGTTACATAGTGTAGCTTTATTTTGCAGGTTGACTATTTGAGATTATTTAGCTCAGTGGTAACGTGTGTGAAATATCATTCGTTAGGAATGTGATATTCAAGGTTCAAACCTCAGACATGCTGATCTTTTATTTTATTTTTTTATATTATTTCTTTCTTGTGTAAGACGTTTGGAAATTTAGTACAAAAATACTGTAGAATTATCTTAATATGATGCAGGAAAGTAATAATTACAATATTATGTACTAGTGTAAAAGAAGGAATACGATATAGCACACTGGAAGGTCAAGGGTTCAAGTCCCGTTGGGGTCAGAATTTTTAAACTGACCCAAACCCTCTGGCGGCACTATGGCCCTGGGGTCGACTTAGCCTCTAACGGAAATGAGTACCAGCCGCTTGTTCTGGGGGTAAAGGCGGCCGTCACGCAGAGCTGACAACCCGGCTGACATAAAGTGCCGATTGTCTAGAAAAAGTGGGAGTCTTAACTCCTACTACCCCAAGGGCCTCCGGGCCTGTTGTGGGATCACTTTACTTTTTTACACTAGGTAACTACATCAAGTTTAAAATAATACCTGTATGAATGTAGCATCAAGAATTATTACGCGAAACTTAGCATAAACACGAAGGAAAGGCATAACAAAATTAATAAATAAGTTAATAATTAATTAAGGTCTACTATTGTTTGACTTGCCAGTGGACAAATAGTAAAGGCAATCAATTCGTATTCATATTTTGTTTTAAAATAAAGATATTAACATTCAGGAATAATAATAATAATAATAACAATAACAATAATAATAATAATAACAATAACAATACAATAATAATAATAATAAAATAATAATAATAATAATAATAATAATAATAATAATAATATAATAATATAAACCAACTTATTTTATATTACAGTATACTTAGCGAAGGAGGGTTGTTTAAGATACAGAAAATGAATCTCTTTATTCATGTTTGCTTTAAAAAAAGGTTCATAGGTACTGTTCAAAATGTTGCCCTTTGATTTAGTAAGTACAAATTGCAAATCTGCTCAGAAATTATGTT
>JASPKZ010005611.1:0-13619 GCA_030220185.1 Diploptera punctata | reverse complement strand
AGATGTGTAAACATTAAAATTCTGTATATAATAAATAAATAAATAATAATAATAGTTTAGTAACTTACTGGGGCTATGGAACCTGTGAGATCACGGCCGCGTGGAGATACGTTATCCACACATCCCTTACCTAAGCAAATGATTTACAATCATCCCCTGACCTCAAACTTAGTCTACCAACTGGACATTTTCTCTATGATTACCCTACAAGAACCTTCCATGTCCCTTTTTAATTTCCCCACCCGTGCCACATATCCTACTCATCGCAATCTATGAGACTTAACACTTTTTATTGTATCTGCTTTTCTATCAAGTTCATCACTGTTATAAATTTTTTCTCCTTTCGCATTATGTTTTCTCTCTCTCTCTGATTCGAAAAAAAATTCCTTATAACTTTATTCTCAAATACCGATACTCCTAATCTTTCCTCCTCCCTTTAAAATAGGAGTCCACGTATCGCATCCATGTAATATATCTGGGAGAATAAGAGTTTTATATATTTTAGGTTTAACCTTTTTATAGAGAAGTTATAACGACCTGTAATACATAATAGCATAAACTTCCTGAATTCCACCCTTGTTTCATTTATTTATTTATGCATCTCATTCCTATTTGTAATTATTGTCCCAATGTATTTGAATTCAACCCACGTTCTCAAAATTTCCCTCGTATGTTACACTGCTCAACATGATTTTTGTCTCATGAGTACCAATAGTTGTACTAATGCAGTTTTTTTTATCGTGTTTTCAAATATGTATTCGGAATTTTCCCCATCTCCCACAGTTTTTTTAAATTTCAATTATTGTTAGGCTATCAACAGTGATGCTCCATAGGCGAAATATAGCAGAAAATGGTCATATCTTACTTTCTAGGTGAGTCTGAATGTTCGAATATTGTGTATTTACGAATGTAGAAAACATAAAAGTGTTTTAAATTAATAAATTTCTGTCTCTCACAAACCTGGCATGATGGAGAAAAACCGATATCATATATGAATTCAGGAGAAAAGTACTATCAGAACCACAAATTTTTCTTCCCGAGAGACAAAAAAAGTTTCATTTTTCTTTCTCAGTGTTATTAACTGTCTATTACTGTTTACATACCACTATACAAGGCTATTCAGAAATAAGAAAGAGACATCTTCCAAACTTCAAAAAAAAAATAGAAACGCAATTCCAATGCTCCTGAAAAGATAAAAATTTGAAATACCGACACGGCCTCATTTGCGCTGTTGCTTTGTCATTTTGATTGTTTGTATTAAAATGGCGGCGCAACAGGACGTTGGATTGGAGGAAGAGGAACAGAATATCAACATCATTACCGGTGGGCCTCCCAGGTCACCCGACCTAAACCTGTGTGACTTTTATCTGTGGGGTTATGTAAAAGACCGTGTTTTTTTTATCCCTCCTATGCCTGACACTCTTGAAAATCTGAGACATCGATTTGTTGAAGCTATGATTTCTATAACTAGAGACCAACTGATTCGTGTGATGCAAGTGCACACACAATGACGCCACCGTTTTCATATTTGTCGTGTAACACATGGTGCTCATATTGAATGCAATAAAAAACTGAAACTTGAACTTTTCTCCTTCCAGGAACGTTGGAATTGTGTTTATATTTTTTATAGTTTGGAAGAAATAAACGTTTGAATTCTGTTCCTTCTTTCTGAATAGCCCTGTGTAATATATTTATATTGTGGTGACCGTATAATTTAGTTTTTGATTGATATTATTATTATTATATAATAATAATAAAATTAATAAATATGGAAAATGACTTTATTATTACCAGGTAATTTTAACACTACTTCACACCCGACTTTTGAAATGTAGGTTACTTACTTACTTTATAAAGAAATTCTACTAGTTTTTATGAAACATACTGTAACATTCCAAGTAATTGTATCAAGAGGAGCACAATTCCCAGCATAACTAATAATTTGATTACAGGTTTTAAATATAACATTTTATACGTGCTGTTATGTCGATTTATACTTTCATTAGTAATATCGATTATTTGAAATAGTGAATTAAAACTGAAATCCTTACCGGGACATGAGAGTGAATGCTGCAGCTATTTCTTCAGAGAGGCACGACCCGGTTTCTGCAAGTTCTGTACACGGGGGAAAATCAACCTGTCACAAGAAATACTCTCCGTCTTATAATATTCAACACACATAAAGTGATACTGATTGAAGATATACGTCATTTTTTCACAAACATGTCTATAAATTATTAACCATATAGTGCTTTTTTTACAAATGTCAACCAGTTTGTCTTTACGATATTGTTGGTATTCTCTCCTGGCATGGTAGAACTGTTAGCCCACTTATACAGGGTGCGGTAGAAACCAGACACCCATATTAAACATGTTATTTTGTTCATGAAGAACTACAACTGCAGATTATTAGTGGTACATTGTTGGAAAGAACAACATCCCTACCATTTAATTACACATGTCACGTTTTGTAAATTATGTCCTTTAGGTGTCCACCATTGTTGGCGATGCAATGTTCTGCACGAACACGTAGATTCTCTATAACCTTATGAAGATGGTTTTGCCTGTTAAGTCCTCGAATTCGGCGTGAATGTTATTTATCAAGTCTTCATCAGCTGTTGGCTTGTTAGCTTGCACTTTGGAATTTAGGGAATCCCCACATAAAAAAAACATTCACAAGCCGATATATCGGGGCGAACAGGGTGGCCTAGCTGACATTGCCAAAGCGGGAAACACAGATTGCCTTGGAAACATTCTGCATAAGGCTTATTGTTTTTGTTGCTCTCAACTGCTGGGCCCATCTCGTAATCGACTTTCGAGACGGAACTTGATCATTCCGACCAATGTTAAATTGTTATCCGAACAAACGCCGTTTCCGTACAACCACTGTCACCACATTTGAGAAAAACGTTTTTCTACCGCAAACGCACGGTGTTCGGTTGACCAACGCTCCATATAGACTGGCAATGCTTTGAACTACACTACGCATTGGTACCAATATTCTTTCTCTCTAGAAAGCCGTATCCAATAATGACGGTTATTAACCAATTCGCCTTGAAAGACGAGTTTTAACTGTGCCTGTTATGGTCGGTTATTTCCTTACCAAATAATAAGTAGCTTGATTATAAAACATTTAAACATTTATTTTGTATACACCTGGAAAGGGGCGATCTTTAGTTCAACAGGTCGGTCCTATCTGAACTAGTGATTATCATGGTCGTCTCAGTCCTCGAGTTTCACAGGTGAATGGATTTTTAGCGACATAAAAATCCTGAATACATCATTCTTGGAAAAGGAAATGAGCCGTGGATCCCGTATTATAAATTTACACAGCTCTAAAAATCCTAAAACCCCAAAACGAAAATAAAATACAGAGTCCTCTGTCTCAGCCCATTGAACGCCTGGATTTGAATTGGACGCTAAGTATCCTAGTTGTATCCTATTTAGAATTTACGTTTTAGTAAACAGATCTTAGATTTCTCATACTTTCTCGACTTCATTTAAAATAAAATTTAGGATAGTATATCTTAAGCAAAGGGTTAACAGAGTTACGTTTTCACCGATGGCATGATGGGCGATTAATAATAATGAAGCACCAGGAGAGGTCCTTGAAACTAAACTTAGGTTCAAAATCCAGACCATGAGCGACCACTAGAAACGATTTGAGTGCTCTGACCAGTAATCCAACTCGAGACTTCATGAACTGCAGTCCAGAATCTCTGACCACTAGGCCCATTGGGCTGGTCACCATCCATACATACATACTTGTATTTAAAAACTACAAAAACACAGAACACGCATTTTCTAATAATATTTTGCTTGCAAAAGTGTATACAACATTATTTCATTTACCTATCATGAGAGATCTACATTTAAACATGTATACCAATTCCGAGCTAAGTTCCAGTTGTGATGTAAAACAGATCAGATGTATGACAGCATTTTTATTGGTTGAATGAAGATTATACGTTTGAAGGAGCAAGAAAATATAGTTCCCCTCTCTGTAACAATTTAAGTACATTAAATAAAAGAATGCAATATCCAGCACATGCCTACATATGTTATATAGGAGCCTCTTAAAATCTATATTTATAATTTTAATAGGCCAAATAACTGCATTGACGATTGAAACATAGAAGAGGTATAAAGCAATCAGGTTCAGATGAGATCCCAGCAGAACTGATAAAATCAGGGGGAGAAAAAATTGATGGACAAGATACGCTGGCTGATTAGCATGATTTGGGAAAAAGAAGCTCTTCCAGATGAATGGAAGGAATCAATTATCGTACAAATGTTTAAGAAAGGAGATAAAACTGATTGCAACAACTGCATGGGAATCTCAATACTTTCAACTTCGTACAAAAGTCTAACAAATATATTAGTAAGTAGACTTACTCCCTATATTGATGACATTCTAGGAGATCATCAATGTGCATTTAGAAGAAACAGGTCTACAACACATCAGATTTTTAGTATAACACAGATTTTAGAAATGAAATGGGAATATAATGGTACTGCACATCAACTATATGTAGACTTCAAAAAAGCATATGATTCAATTAAGAGGGAGAAGTTATATAGTATCCTGCTGGAGTTTGGAATTCCTAAAAAGTTAGTTAGACTTATACGAATGTGTCTAAATGGCACAAAGAGTAAGGTGGGTGTACAACAGTCGGAAGAAATCAAAGTACTAATATTTTGAATATTTTCAAAATGAGGAAACGTGTTGTAATTTGATATCTAAATCGATATGGATCTTTTTCCCCAACGTGCAAGAAACAACTTTATTAAAGACAGATAAATTTCACAATAGTAAATTACAATGCGAGGTTGGGAAGTGATTTTTACAGAAGCGAGAAAATTATTAAAAACAGAGCGATAGCAAGGTTTTTAATTTCCGAGATTCTGTAAAACATTTCACAAACATATGTTATACATATTTTTTGCTCCATGATGTTTTCATAATGATAATAATAGTAAAATAATAACATCTTTGTTGGAAATATTTGCGGTCATTATAAACTACTGACTGACGTTAGCAGGCTGACCAATATATGTACGGTAAATGCCGAAAATATTTAGTTGAGACTAGAGTAGACCGTGACACCAATCAGGCATAAAATGACGGCAAGTACGAATTAATTGTGTTATATTGTTTCAAATAAAGCTCAGTTAGTTTAAAATGCAGTGAATTGTTTGGTATAATATATATTAACACTACCTTTTGGATATATTTTTGTATATACATTGTATACACATTGTATACTTAGCGTACAAAAAAGAGCAATGGTTTTACTTCCAGCCCTAGGTAGGTAATTTGTAATATTTCAGTACAGTTATTTAGTTACCCAGATATTTAGGAAACCCAATTTTCTATCATGGTCGTCATTCCAGTAAGTACGACAGAACGCATTATCATGCAAAAATGATTCTAAAAATGTCCTTTGTTGCTAAGGGATAACAATAATTTTGATGTAATAACTATCGTAACGAAGCAACGCCACTAAATGTTAAAATGCAAACTATTCCTACAAATTAAATTTTAAAATACATTAATATTTGACAGATGAAATCAAAAAGTGTTTCAGCTATGAATATATACCGTGGAAATGTATGTGAGCGATTCCATGAAAATGTCATACCGAGGTGAACATTTTGAAACGGACGCAGGAATAATTCTGTTGATGTAATATATATCTGTAAATATCAAATTTTATAATTCTATAAGAAAATGTTTCAAATGTGCATTATTTTAATCTAATAATAGCGGTAGAACTTGTCATATTCCAAACCTGAAAAAATACGCAAAATTTTACCAATTAATTGTTTAAAGATTTGGTCGTATGAATTCGTTTTATTTCACAAAATCTTTTGTTAAACCATACTTTGGTCCTCCTTGGTCGTAAATTAAACAATATTAATTGGAGTCTAATATTCTATATACCTTAAATGTGTCCTATAGTTGTTAACTGTAAGTTATGGTCAGTCAGTCACAGAAAACGGATAAAAATTACTGTACACAACATAATAATTGATGGATTAAAATTTGCTCTTGGATTCTACGTTATCGGTACACAACTAACAAAAACGTATAGATGACATTTTCTTGCAAAGTCATTATTTTTCCCACTGGAGTCCAGTGACTGACTGACTTTTTTTCCCCTCACTTATATTGCTAATACGCATAACGCAGTCAGTTGCTTGCTGGACTCCTCTGTGTATTAACATAAACATGGTTTAGGAAATCTGGTAGATTGTTCGGCTCAGCTGTTTCATAAAATAATTACTGGCACTTCTTCTGTGACAATTTGAGCTAAAAGGCAGTCAGCGGAAAGATTTAAACGTAGAGTAATTCCATGAAAATGGCATATCGATGTGAAAATTTTGAAATTGGCGCAGGAGTAATTTTTTCGATGAGACATTTTTTTTGCAGATGAAATTTTCCGATTATAGAAGTTAATGTTTGAAATACGGATTATTTTGATCTAAATTAATAGTAGAACATGATATATTCCGAAAACTGAAAACACATGTAAAATTAAACGAAAATTTGTTTTACGTTTTCACTGTATAAATTTGTTTTGTCTCACCGACTCTTTTGTTATACCATATTTCAGTCCTTCCTGATTATAAATGTAATACTAATAATTGTATTATATTATTCTAGATAATTAAAATGCGCCCTATAATTATTAAGGGTAAGCTACAGTCATTCATATAAAACATACAAAAATTATTGTACACAATACGATAAATGATGGATCCAAATTTCCTGTGGGATTCTACGTATCGGTACATAAATAACAAAATGTATTAACGACATTGTCTTGTAAAGTAATTACGTTAATCATATCAATTCCATTTTTATATTTTTATTAATGGCATTTAAATAATTCCTCATTATGCGATTGTTCAATGTGTATGTTATTAAGTGAGTGCAATTAAAACAAGTGCGGGGTTCTTATGTGTTAGAAAATGTGTGTGTGGGAGTCCTTAAACTTGAAAGGTTCACGCATTATTTTGACCTTTGACATGCCATGTGTGTCGTATTATCGGGGATTCACAGTGCGATGTTGCCACATTGTACTAGCATTCACTTTGCGAAAAAGAGTCATGCTTGTTAACTGCAGAAAGAGTTTTAAATCATATGAAGTTTCTTGTATAAAAATACAATTGGCGTGGAGTATATGTGATTAAGTATGTATAAACTGCAGTGTAAAATAAAATTATTATTGGGTGTAGCGTTATTGGAAACCAACAGAGTGAAAATACGTATGACAACGCTGTACTATGTGCGCCACGTGCAAACAATTAGTCATAAAGTAAGATTTCGCGCATTGTAAGAGATTTCTTTCGATTGTTTAAAAATAGAACTCATGTCAGCAATATAATTTGTAATCAGTTTCTTTGAAAGAATTATAACAGATTTTTGCACATTTAAATAAAAAATTTAAATATTTGTATACTGTACTTCTTCGTTAATTTTTTTTTGTCTTTATAGTTGAGACGCGTGAAAGTTAAGTTTAGTGTTTTGGAACGAACAATGCAAATTCCATATCGGCATTTTCATTTATTTTAATGGTTCCACCTATTAACAGCATCAGATAAATTTTAATCAGTTAATATGGTTGTAATAAAATTATACTCATATTAGGCATATTTAACTGCAGAGAAGACCTTTGTTGTTAAAAAGTTAATATTTTCTTTATTTTGTGAATTTTAAAATGATACTTGGTAATCAAGCTAAATAAATTACACTATTTATTTAATATTTTTACAGCATATCAAATGGTACATTTCCTATACATGATAAAAGGAGTGAAGTTCTTTATTCATCTCCATATTATCGCTTTTTATATATTAACCATCCATAGTAATTCTGCCGAGGGCAGGTCTTTCACTGCAATCATAGCATTTTCACGCTATACTTGCAGCTTTACTAGGGAACTGTAGATGTGGTAGCTTCCCGTTGCTTTCCATACCGGTGAAAGATGATGATAATGATAAGGAAGATGATGGCCATATGGTTTCGGGGACCGTTTGGGACTTCAAGTTTTCTTGACATTTGTCTTATAGGTGAGGAAAAACCCCGATAAAAACCTCACCCAGAAAAACTGTCCCGACCGGGGATCGAACCCTGGCCCGCTGCGTGACAAGGCAGCACGCTACCTCGAGACCACAGCGGTGGACTTATCTATTATAATTTCATATTATTTTGTAATATTTGTATAATATTTGCAGCTCCAGAATATTGAAGTCTAAATAAAATTCAGATATGTCAGTCAGTCACAGAATGTAGTCAGTCAGTCACACACCACATATTAGGTTATAACTATGGTTTTAATTGTGATTTTTGTTTCGTTTTTTATTGAGAATGTAACTTGAAATGTGTCCTCCAAACGGTACTTTGGAAACTTGAATTAGGAATCACACTTCAGAAAATGATACAGACGAACATGTTAAGCTGCACGATGAGTTGACATTTATGTCAGTCAATCACACATACTTTGATATATAATAAATATCACTGTTTTTCTTCAAAAGTTGTATACTTAACTACAGTGTTAACCACACACTATTCCTCTGTCATATCACGTAGATAACACTACTAATTTCAATCAATTGTAATATTTATGCAACCATTTTGCTGCAAAAGTGTATTGTAAACGTCAGTCAGTCACATATGGAATTGCCGACGTATCGACCTTCCTCTATCAGGTAAATATTCAATATCATAGTTATCATCTTTAAATGAAGGGTACAAGGAAAAATCCAGGAAACTCACTTTTCCAACACTATAAAATTCATTAATTAAATAAAAATAAAACGTAGTTTTATTTTTATTTAATTAATAAATATGAATTTTCATCAAGTAAACACCAACTCAATTGATTACTATAAAATTCCTTCTAAGTGAGGCAATTAGAAACAAAGGGGTGTGACTTTCTTCTTGACAAATGTGAGTGTTTAAGGCATAAATGTCTTTTTCAAGGTATCTGTGGGAAAACAGGCATCACCCGCAGTTATCATTTTGAATTACCTGTGATTTTCTTATACAACTTCAACTTGACAACTTACTGCAAACCTTGCACTTTTGCTTCTAACCTCCTAAATTATCAACGTACGTATTTTTATTAAATACGAGCCAAATTTGGAAGGCAAATAAACCCATGATTAAACACATTCTTTTAATCTTTTAATCGTGAGATTAGACGTGAGGTCGGACGAGAGGTCGGATGTGAGGTCGGGCGTGAGTTCAGGAGTGAGGTCGGGCGCAAGGTCGGGCGTTAGTTCGGGCGTGAGGTCGGGACTGAGGTCGAACTTGAGGTCGGGCGTGAGGTCGTGCATGAGGTCGGGCGTGATGTCAGGCGTGATGTCGGGCGTGAGGTCGGACGTGAGGTCGAGGGTGAGCTCGGGCATGAGGTCGGCCGCGAGATCGGACGCAAGGTCGGGCGTGAGGTCGAGCGTGAGTTCGGTCATGATCTAGGGCGTGAGGCGTGGCGCGAGGTCGGGAAAAAGTGCGTGCGTGAGGTCGGACGTGAGGTTGGACGTCAGGTCTGATGTGAGGTCGGGCTTGAGGTCGGGCCTGAGGTCGGGTGTGAGGTCGGGCGTGAGGTCGGGCGTGAGATTAGACGTGAGGTCGGATGAGAGGTCGGATGTGAGGTCGGGCGTGAGTTCAGGAGTGAGGTCGGGCGCAAGGTCGGGCGTGAGTTCGGGCGTGAGGTCGGGCCTGAGGTCGAACTTGAGGTCGGGCGTGAGTTCGTGCGTGAGGTCGGGCGTGATGTCAGGCGTGATGTCGGGCGTGAGGTCGGACGTGAGGTCGAGGGTGAGGTCGGCCATGAGGTCGGCCGCGAGATCGGACGCAAGGTCGGGCTCGATGTCGGGTGCGATGTCGGGTGCGAGGTCGGGTGCGAGGTCAGACGCGAAGTCGGACGTGGGGTGGGACGTGAGGTCGGACGTGAGTGCGGGCGTGAGGTCGGGCGTGAGGTCGGGCGTGAGTTTGGACGTAAGGTCGGGCGTTATGTCGGACGTGAGGTCGGGCGTGAGGTCGGATGCGAGATCGGGCGTGAGGTCGGGCGTGAGGTCGGGCGTGAGTTCGGACGTGAGTTCGGGCGTGAGGTCGGGCGTGAGGTCGGGCGGGAGGTCGGGCGTGAGTTCGGACGTGAGGTCGGACGTGAGGTCGGACGTGATGTCGGACGTGAGGTCGGGCGTGAGGTCGGATGCTAGATCGGGCGTGAGGTCGGGCGTGAGGTCGGGCGTGAGTTCGGACGTGAGTTCGGACGTGAGTTCGGGCGTGGGGTCGGGCGTGAGGTCGGGCGTGAGGTCGGGCGTGAGGTCGGGCGTGAGTTCGGACGTGAGTTCGGACGTGAGTTCGGGCGTGAGGTCGGGCGTGAGGTCGGGCGTGAGGTCGGGCGTGAGGTCGGGCGTGAGGTCGGGCGTGAGGTCGGGCGTGAGGTCGGGCGTGAGGTCGGGCGTGAGGTCGGGCGTGAGGTCGGGCGGTGAGGTCGAGTGTTAGGTCGGGCGTGAGGTCGGGCGTGATGTCGGACGTGATGTCGGGCGTGAGATCGGGCTTGAGGTCGGGCGTGAGTTCGGGCTTGAGGTCGGGCGTGAAGTCGGACGTGATGTCGGATGTGAGAGTGGGCGTGAGGTCGGGCGGAAGTCGGGCGGAAGTCCTGCGTGCGGTCGGGCGTGATGTCGGATGTGAGAGTGGGCGTGAGGTCGGGCGTGAGGTCGGGCGGAAGTCGGGCGGAAGTCCTGCGTGCGTTCGGGCGTGAGGTCGGACGTGATTTCGGGCGTGACGTCGGAGGTGAGTTAAGGCGTGAGTTCGCCGTGAGGTCGGGCGCGAGGTCGGGCACGAGGTCAGGCGCGAAATCGTGCGTGAGTTCGGGCGCGAGGTTGTACGTGATGTAGGACTTGAGGTCGGACGTTAGGTCGGACGTGAGGTCGGACGTGAGGTCGGGCGTGAGGTCAGGCGTGAGGTCGGACGTAAGTTCGAGCATGAGGTCGAGCGTGAGATCGGGCGGAAGTCTGGCGTGAGGTCGGTCGTGAGGAACACGTTAGGTCGGGCGTGAGGTCGGGCGTGAGTTCGGGCGTGAGGTAGATGGTGAGGTCGGGCGTAAGTTAGGGCGTGAGGTCTGACGTGAGTTCGAGCGTGAAGTCGGTTCTGAGCTCGGGCGAGAGTTCGGGCGTGAGATCGTACGCGTAGTCGTACGCGAATTCGGAAGCTTGGTCGGACGCGAGATCGGGCGTGGTGTCGGGCTTGAGGTCGGGGGTGAGGTCGGACGCGAGGTCGGACGCGAGGTCGGATGCGAGGTCGGGCGCGAGGTCGGACGTGGGGTCGGACGTGAGGTCGGGCGTGAGGTCGAGACTAAAGTCAGGCGAGAGGTCGGGCGCGAGGTCGGGCGTGAGGTTGAACGTGTTGTCGGACGTGAGTTCGGACGTGAGGTCGGACGTAAGTTCGGGGGTGAGGTCGGACGTGAGGTCGGACGTGAGGTCGGGCGTGAGGTCGGACGTATGATCGCGTGTGAGGTCGGGCGTGACGTCGGAAGTGAGTTCGAGCGTTTGGCCGGGCGTGTGATCTGGCCCGAGGTCGGGCGCGATGTCGTTCGTGAGGTAGGGCGTGAGTTTGGAAGTGAGGTCGTACGTGAGGTCTGACGTGAGGTCGGGCGTGAGGTCAGGCGTGAGTTGGGACGTGAGGTCGGGCGCGAGGTCGGGCGCGAGGTCGGGCGTGATGTCGGGCGCGAGGTCGGACGCGAATTCGTACGCGAGGTCGGAAGCGTGATCGGACGCGAGATCGGACGCGAGGTCGGGCGTGACGTCGGGCGCGAGGTCGGACGTGGGGTCGGTCGTGGGGTCGGGCGTGAGGTCGGACGTGAGTCGGGCGTGAGGTCGGATGTGAGTTCGAGCGTAAGGTCGGGCGTGATGACGGATGTGAGTTCGGGCGTGAGTTCGGGCGTGAGGTCGAGCGTGATGTCGAGATTAAAGTCGGGCGCGAGGTCGGGCGCAATGTAGGGCGCGAGGTCGCGCGTGTAGTCGGACGTGAGGTCGGACGTGAGTCGGGCGTGAGGTCTGATGTGAGGTCGAGCGTAAGGTCGGGCGTGATGTCGGATGTGAGTTCGGGCGTGAGTCGGACGTGAGTTCGGGCGTGAGGTCGAGCGTGAGTTCGAGATAAAATTCGGGCGCGACGTCGGGCGCGATGTCGGGCGCGATGTCGGGCGCGAGGTCGGGCGTGTTGTCGGACGTGAGATCGGAAGTGATGTCGGACGTGAGGTCGGACGTGAGGTCGGGCGTGAGGTCGGACGAGAATTCGGGCGTGACATCAGAAGTGAGTTCGAGCGTAAGGCCGGGCGTGAGATCTGGCGCGAGGTCAGGCGCGAGGTCGCTCGTGAGGTCGGGCGTGAGGTTGGACGTGAGGTCGGGCGTAAAATCAATCGTGAGGTCGGGCGTGAGGTAGGGCGTGAGGTCGGACGTGAGGTCGGGCGTGAGGTCAGGCGTGATGTCTGCCGTGAGTTCGGGCGTGAGTTCGGGTGAGGTCGGGCGGAATTAGGGCGGACGTCGTGCGTGAGGTCGCGCCTGAAATCGGACGTGTAGTCTGGCGTTAGATCGGACGTTAGTTCGGGCGTGAGGTCGAGCGCGAGGTCGGACGTAAGTTCGGATGTGAGGTCGGGCGGAAGTCGGGCGGATGTCGTGCGTGAGGTCGGGCCTGAGATAGGACGTGAGTTCGGGCGTGAGATCGGGCGTGAGGTCGGGCGTGATTTCGGTCGTGAAGTCGGTCGCGAGGTCGGGCGCGAGGTCGGGTGCGAGGTAGGGCGCGTCGTCGGGCGTGAGGTCGGGCGTGAGGTCGTTTGCGAGGTCGGGCTGCGAGGTCGGGCGCGAGGTCGAGCGCGAGGTCGGGCGCGAGGTTGGGCGCGAAGTCGAGCGCGAGGTTGGATGTGAGGTCGGACGTGAGTTCGGACGTGAGGTCGGTCTTGAGTTCGGGCGTGAGGTCGGGCGTGAGTTCGGGCGTGAGTTCGGGCGTGAGTTCGGGCGTGAGGTCGGGCCTGAGTTCGGGCGTTATGTCGGGCGTGAGGTCGGGCGTGAGGTCGGACGTGAGGTCCAGCGTGAGGTCGGGCGTGAGGTCGGCCGCGAGGACGGCCGCAAGGTCGGGCGCGTGTTCGGGCGTGAGGTCGGGCGTGAGGTCTGTCGTGGGTTCGGGCGTGAAGTCGGAAGTGAGGTCGGGCGTGAGGTCGGGCGTGAGGTTCGGCGTGAGGTCGTACGTGAGGTATGACGTGAGGTCGGGCGTGAGGTCGGTATTGAATTTGGGCGTGAGGTCGGGTGCAAGGTCGGGCGCGAGTTCGGACGTGAGGTTGGACGTGAGTTCGGACGTGAGGTCGGACGTGAATTCGGGCGTGAGGTCGGGCGTGATTTCGGACGTGAGGTCGGGTGCGAGGCCGGCCGCGAGGTCTGACGTGAGGTCGGACGAGAGGTCAGACGTGAGTTCGGACGTGAGGTCGAGCATGAGTTCGGGCGTGAGGTCGGGCCTGATATCGGGCGTGGTGTCTGGCGTGAGGTCGGGCGTGAGGTCGGACGTGAGGTCCAGCGTGAGTTCGGGCGTGAGTTTGGGCGTGAGGCGGGCGTGA
>JASPKZ010005610.1:0-19514 GCA_030220185.1 Diploptera punctata | reverse complement strand
CTTGGGAGTATGGTCATTGACGACCGAGGTAGCCCAAGGGGGGACGGCACGGGCCTAGATGTTCATCTCTCTAGATATATCCCAGGTCAAGCGTTATCAAATTTTCACCATATATTCATCTTAGTTAAAATAGATGATTATTACTTACTTACTCTTAATCACTGGCGCTATCAAACCGTAGGACATAAGTCTCCATACATCTCTTCCTGAGCCAATGCTTCCAATATTCCTGTACAATTTCAGTTTTTACTAAAAATATCAGTTTTCTATCTTGAATCGAAGAGATTGTAAATTTTACTTGAGGAGTATTTTGGTTCCATTCAGATTAAAAGTCGAAACCAGAATGATTAATTTAACATGTATATATAAAGTTTTTGTTAATTAAATTTATTATAAGGTTAATTCCGATGGTCGTCTAAGAAAGATAATAGCTTTTATTCCAATCACATTAGTTTACATTATTTATGAGAATATAAAATTATTTGATTCATTCTTAAAGTTAATGCAAATTTTTTTTTAATTTTGACAATGAATTAAAACATTTTAAAAGCATTATATTTATGTAATAAATTATTCTCACATATCATCATTATCATTCAGGGATTAAGCCTTTGGCTCGTTCCGGTTCATGAAGCTAGAATTGTTTAAAATTGTTTGGACCTCTCTGTGTGGGCGCCAACATTTTCCTTCGGTTTGGTTTATAATTAGCAACAATTTTTTTTAATCTTTCTTCTGGGATTCATCATATGCTCTTTCCAGTCGTTCCATATTAATATCGGTCTGTAAGTTGAAAATTTAGTCCTTTCAGTTCATTTCTTTTCTTATCCGAGAAGTCTATCTGCTATATTCTTAAAAATCTCATCCGGCTCTTCCAATCTTTGTTCTTGTTTCAGTGATCGTCCAATTCTGATCCATAGTTAAAATATTTATATTCGATGATTTTTTTCAACATGATAACTAGAACAATTTAGGTTTATTTAAGTTTATTTATGTATAAAAGAATTTTAAATACAAAATTTTTATAACTTTAATTTTATTATTTAGACAATATTAAATCTGCTTTAATGGGAAGGCACACTTTTTTAAAAATTAGAAAGATCTAACATAACTGAGAAGATGAGTACTGTAAGTTTAAGGAACGGGAAACTAATACTTATTATTATTATTATTACTACTATTATTTTTATATTATTATTATTATCATTATATTATTATATTATTCTTCTTATTATCTTATTATTATATCTTATTATTATTATGGTATTTTATTATATTATTATTATTATTAGCTTATAAGCAGCGAGTCTCTCACTCTGAATTTAAGCATTCTTATGTTCGTGAGGATTTCAGCGGCTGGGGTCGTAACAAAAGAATACGACATCAGACAGAGTGGATCAGTTCTTAGAGGCAGTATTCAGTAAAAGCTTTGTTCCGCCCACTCCACATCTGATGGATTCGCCTGCTTCTTCTTCTTGGAAGGGGTTACAGACATGTAAATCATGCGCACCATGATACTCTTCTTAGGCCTTTTATTTATTTATTATTATATTATTATTAAAATGGTGGCAAGTAGTAATATAGGAGTGTGTTTGGTGCAAATCCCAAATTATTCTATGACATTAATACTCCATTTTTCTCTCGTTCTCATTTGTTCATTTTTATTTCCTTTTTTAAATCAGATTAAATCAAGTATTTGTAAATATAATTACAATAGATATATTTTGTAATTTCGAGTAAGAATATTTTTTTTTGTATTTTTTTTCTATAAGGTGAATAGAATAACATGATTTTTTTTTGTAATTTAGATGTAGGAAGGAGTTTTTGTTTTTTTTTTAATCGGTTGAAGCTAGACAAGGCCTTACGGTCTTAATTCTGCCAGGTAAACTAAATTTATTATTATTAGTAGTGGTTGTATAGTATTATTATTATTATTTATTACACACACTGGTTTTACGAAAATAAAGGTCTTCGTCAAGGTTGTTGTCTATCACCGACTCTGTTTTAAATTATATGTACATGAAATATTAAAGAATTGGAGGGAGAAATGTTCAAGCATGGGAATTCCTATTTCAAACAACCAAAACTTATACACTTTACATTTTGCAGATGATTTTCAATTGTTAATTGCACAGATTATTAAGTTTTAGAATATGTGACTAGAAAATTAATAAAAGAATATGAAAATGGGTATTAAATTTGAAACATGAAAAAACCAAACTATGTGCCTATCAATGGTGAACCAGAACACAAATTTAATTTTGGAGACTGGAGAAACAATAAAATCTTGTAGTGAGATTACATATTTAGTGATGTATTAAATTAAATAAAAATGGGAGTTATGAAGACGGAAATAAGAAATAGAAATATAAAGGGGAAAATTTGCAATTGCTTGCCTCAATGAATATTGTGGGATAAAATATAAGTAATAAAAAAATAATTGAATATATCATCTACAATTGTTAAAAGCATCCATTAACTTATGGAGCAGAACTTTGTCCATTAACAACAAAAACCAAATAAGTATCTTTTTGGCAACGGAAATGGATTTTATACGAAGGGCCGCAAGAATTTCAAGAAGAGAAAAAAATTAGAACTCAGTTATTAAGGGAGAAAATGAAGATTTAAGACATTATTTTTAGATTATATATAAACTCAGCAATTTAGATGGTACGGACATGTCCAGCGAATGGAAGAGGATCGACTACCAAAATCTGTTTTGGAATGGAAACCTGAGGGACGACGGAAGCAGAGGAAGGACCTAAAACCTCATGAAGTCAGGGAATATGTTTTTATATGAAGGAGATGAAACATCTACAAAACCAGGAGATTGGGATGGACCGACAAAATTGGCTATTAGGATCGGACTGATTTGTGGAAAGACATTAATCAACCGATGATCTATTTATCTAATCTATTATTATTTATTATTAGTACTATTATTATGAATATCATGTTGTTGTTTCGGGCCATCTCATATACATTTTCTTGTAGGGAACGGAATCACTTTTTCCCAGAAAGGACAGGTGGCAGCGTGATATGAGAGGTAAATAAAATCCATGACGAAAACTTAAACTTAAGGATTGACGTTAGTATTGCGTCACTATAACCGTGCTTGTAGTTATGTAAGAGATCATGTTTCATAATCTAGAGAATTAACATAGACAAAATTTTGAGTTTATAAAATTGGAATCAACAGTTCATTAGAAAAAAAGGATTGAAAATACAGGAGAACATTGAATTGATGAGTAAAGTGATATTTTCTCGCTTTAAGTCAGAATTCAATTTCCAGGTAATATGCAAGAATCTGATTCCATAAGCATTCATCTTAAGATATTTTAATTGTGTTCTAACTTTTTCATATGAATTACGGCCTCTATAGATATACCCTTTCAAACAGTACATTGTAATTTCCATACACTTCCCCCCCTTTGCCGATACGTACTTACTTACTTACTCACTGGCACTATCGAACCGTAGGTTCATGGCCGCGAGGACATAAACTCTCCATACATCCTATCCTGAGCTAATGCTTTCCAATCATTCCCTGTATAATCTACTTCCCTCAAATCATAGTTAATGTTGTTCTCCCACCTCATTCTTGGTCTACCAACTGGGCGTTTTCCTTCTGGCTTTCCTACAAGAAGTTTCCATGCACGTCTTTCATTCCCCATACGTGCAACATGTCCTGCCCATCGCAGTCTAACGAGACTTTACTGTTCTCATTATATCTGGCTTCCTATAAAGACCATGTAGTTCATTGTTATGTATGTCTTCCTCCATTCACCTGTCTGTTCATCTCTCCTTGGTCCAAAAATTTTCCTAAGAACTTTAATGTCTCAAATACTCATAATCTCCTTTCCTCCCTTAAAGTAAGAGTCATGTTTCGCACCCATATAATATAACTGGTAGAATAATAGTTTTATATATTTTTCAGCTTAACGTTTTTTGAAAGGAGTTGGGACATCAAAAGTCTCTGCAATGCATAATAGCATGCATTTCCAGAATTGAGCCTATGTTTAATATCTTTGTGCGTACTCATTCCTATTAGTGATTATTGTTCCTAGGTACTTGAATTCAGCCACTTCCTCAAAATTTCCCTCATTTGTCATTAGCTGTCAATTTCCATTATATACTGAATTTCTACGTGTGACCATATATTTAGTTTTACTGATATTTAACTTCTCAGTCCTAATTCTTAGTGTTACTCAATAGTGTGTGCGTGTTGGCCTTTAGTATCCCCTCGCTATCGGCCAATAGTACTACATCATCAGCATAAACTAACAGCTTATTAATACCATTCAGTTGTAAGCCTTCCTCATTCTCTAAGGATTTAATGGCATGCTCTAGTACAAAATAAATAGTAGAGGAGATAGTGCATCTCCTTGCTTCAACCCATTCTGGATTTCAAAAGTGTCTGAAAACTGTTTGCCTACACGCACCCTACTATTTGAGCCATTTAGACACATTCGTATAAGTCTAACTAACTTTTTAGGAATTCCGAACTCCAGCAGGATACTATATAACTTCTCCCTCTTAATTGAATCATATGCTTTTTTGAAGTCTACATATAGTTGATGTACAGTGCCATTATATTCCCATTTCTTTTCTAAATCTGTCTTTATACTAAAAATCTGATCTGTTGTAGACCTGTTTCTTCTTCTTTCTTCTAAATGCACATTGATGATCTCCTAGAATGTCATCAATGTAGGGAGTAAGTCTGCTTATTAATATATTTGTAAGAATTTTGTACGAAGTTGAAAGTAATGAGATGCCCCTGTAGTTGTTGCAATCAGTTTTATCTCCTTTCTTATAAATTGGTACGATAATTGATTCCTCCATTCATCTGGAAGAGCTTCTTTTTCCCAAATCATACTAAGCAACCAGCGTATTTTGTCTATCAATTTTTCTCCTCCTGATTTTATGAGTTCTGCTGGGATCTCATCTGAACCTGATGCTTTATACCATCTTCAATTTTTCAATCGCCATTTCGACGACCTCTAATGCACTTGGCTCTGCAACTAGCATTTCTGCTGTCTGTAACTATCCTCCTCAATGTCCTGTTCTGTATGTACATTTAATAGTTGATTAAAGTAACTTTTTCAATCTATTTAATATACTCCGAGAATCTGCAATCATATCCCCATTTTCATTCCGAATTATGTTTGTTCTAGCCTGAAACCCTTTCTTCTCTATACTAAATTCCCTGATATAATTCTCTAATGTTCCTATTTTTTGCATTCATTTCAAGATCATTAATCTTCTCTCTCTCAAATTATTCCTCTTTTTACTCTTTAGTAAACTTAGTGGTTTCCCGTCTAATACTACCCAATTGCTCTAAATTTACCCTCATTTGGCTCGTTGTAACCATTAATTTTTGCTAGTTTTCTTTTCTTTACGATGTCGGCACATTCCTCATCAAACCATTTCTTGTTTTGCCTCTTTTTTAAACAACCAATGCTTTCTGATGCTGACAATTTAATAGTATCTCTATAGCCTCCCATTCTTTATTTATATCAGTTTCTTCTTCGTTTGCCACATTGTCAATCTGAAGATTCCAGTACTTCAAATCTATTAGCAATTTTGATTTGGTATTCTTGCCGCATTTCATCATTTGATCAAGTTTTTTAATTCATATTTTACAGAATCATCTTTAGCATTCGTTCCTCTCATAAGCGATAGCCGTTGTCTGATTTTCACTCTGACCAGATGATGATCCGAATTGCAAGTCTGCCATCTAAACTGATCTCACATCAATGATGCAACGTTGCCAAGCGTTTATCCACTACTACATGATTCTATCTGGTTCCGAGTTTCTTCCATCGGGGACGTCCAGAGTGTATTTATGAAGATCATTATTGATGAAATGTTGTGCGCTTAACAATGAGATTCTTTGATGTGGCAACTGTGACTAATCTAACCCGTGTCGGTTACTATCTTCATGAAGACTTGAATTTGCCTATTGTTGGTTTGAATATATCTTTCCCCTCCCCACTTTTTGCATTAAAATCTCCTAGAAAACAATTTTCATATTTGATAGCGTGAAAGGCTATCAAATAAGCATTCCTAATTCTTCCATAGAACTTAATCCTTGATCTTGTCATCTTTATCTTCGGTGGGGGCATGTATACATTTACAAATTATAAAATCATGTCGTTTAACCCTTTAGAGTAATTATGATGAGATCCTATCATTAACAAACTTAATATATCGGATAGCGGATAGGATTCCTCCTTCTGACTAAAAAACCCGTTCCAAATGCAGGTCCTTTCTGCACCCCATAGAATTAATGCAAAGGTTCCTGATTCCTGACTACCTTCTCCTGGCCACCTAATTTCCTTGTAAAGCGACTATATCCAAGGGCCGATTTATCTAGTTCCCCCCGCGTTAATATCTCTAGTGCCCCACTACTGTATAAAGTTCTGGTATACATCCATAGTAATTCTGCCCGAGGAGTAGGTCTTTCACTGCAATCATAGCATTTTCATGCTATGCTTCGCAGTTTTACTATGGAATTGTAGGTGTGGTAGCTTCCCGTTCCCGTGTTTTCCATATAATGAACATTTTCTTGCAGTAGTTTAAGAAATTAAAAGACTTCCGCTTTTCTCACTTACAGTGCGGAATAACTTAAGATTGCGGGCAAGGTTGTTACTGTTCAGATATATGTACATAGTGCATTCAAGCAACTGTCAGTGCAAACACAATCACGTAATGAATGGCAACAGTGACATTACAGGTAGAATATACATTGCAGTGTAGTTACTTAATAATCCTATAATATAAGTTTTCGGGAGTTTTCCTCGAGGTTCTCCTTTTCCACCGAATTTAATCCCACCAACACTCTCCACTCCTCTTCCCTTCCATATCCATGTCATTTCATCTCCATTCATTAATTCATATATTTCACCTTATCCCATTTTAGTTAAAAAATAGTCTACTTTAGCAAACCACAAGTGTTTGAAATATGTGGTTGTGATGATATAATGGCAGCACACCCACATAGTTCCTCATGACTCTGAGTCTGTATATAAACTTAGGGCAGAACAAGGCCAAATGGAGGGTTGTAGCCCCCCCTCGAGGCCTTGGGCCCAGCCCAATAAATGGAGATATGAGTCATGCTTGTAGTATGTCGAACCAGGAATACCATAAGACTATATGTCATAATACAATAATCACAAATAGGAATGAGATGAACAAAGAAATTAAACGTAGGCTCAATTCTGGAAATGCTTGCTATTATACATTGCAGAGACTCTTGATGTCCCACTCCTTTAAAAAAACGTTAAGCTGAAAATATATAAAAAATATTATTTCTACCAGTTATATTTATGGGTGCGAAACATGGACTCTTACTTTAAGGGAGGAAAGGAGATACGAGTATTTGAGAATAAGTTCTTAGGAAAATTTTTGGACCAAAGAGAGAGATGAACAGACAGGTGAATGGAGAAGACTTCATAACATGACTACATGGTCTTTATAGGAAAGCCATATATATAAGAACAGTTAAGTCTCGTAGACTGCGATGAGCAGGACAATGTTGCACGTATGGGGAGTGAAAGGCATGCATGGAGGCTTCTTGTAGGAAGGCCAGAGGGAAAACGCCCAGTTTGGTAGACCGAGAATGAGGTGGGAGAACAACATTAACTATGATTTGAGGGAAGTAGATTATACAGGGAATGATTGGAAAGCATTAGCTCAGGATAGGGATGTATGGAGAGCTTATGTCCGCGCGGCCCATGAACCTACGGGTTCGATAGTGCCAGTGAGTAAGTAAGTAAGTAACATGTCATAATTAGATTAGGCATCATCTCATTCATTCCATTAAGATTGTAATACAATGAATAAAAAATAAAATTGCTTGTGTTTAGGGTCTTAAAATCCAAACCCGTATTTAATAATCCCAGAAAATCGAATCTTCTGGTAAACATATTCTCGAAAAAGTATGTACAAGTGCCCGATTGCATGCATTTCCCGAATTTATTCCAACTTCATCACTAATTTATATCTCAGTATCATTCTGTTCAGGTAGTGAAGAGCTCAAATACCTAAGTTCTTAACTCTTTCATATCTTATTCCTTCTGCTTCTACAGTCTTAATATATTGTTCGTATTTCTTAATAACTGTTTTATTTAATCTAGTTGTTATATACTATGCATACCATTCAAGTAAACATATATTAACATGACGTATAAATAATTTTTGGGTATACCAAACTCAAACTAATTTAATAAACTCAAAACTGGATCGTAAGCTTCTCTGATATCTTTACTGGCATACTGGTTGATTACTTTCCAATTTCCGTTCTAAAATTTTCGAATTCTGATTATTTTATCAATCGTTTATCTATTTTGTCTAAAGCCGGACTGGTAATCTCCTACATTTGTATGTGGAGCTAATCTCGCTTAAATATTGTTGCATGAAATTGTTTTATAGGTTTAATATCAGGAAAGAACTAATTCCACGATAATTCATCATCATCATCATCATCATCCTTGAAAGATTAAAGTTTATATATTGCCTGTTTCGGCTTCTCTGTCTTATGATCAAATTCTTCCTCGGGTGCCCACCTTCACTTCAACCTTTAGAATATTCAGCAGATATGGGGTTGTTTTATTATTTTATAATATTTATAAAATTCATATATGAACCAACGGTAAGGTTGATGTAAGTAGTTAAAATGATACAATAGTACCCTGAAAGGAACAATCGTTCTTAACGATAAAAACGGTTTAAAATTTCAGCATTACACCATTTAAACGTTTATTTTATGCTTAGAGGCCGAATGTGCCTTTCAGGTTACTATTTCATCACTTTAATTATTAGTGTATGTTATACCAGGTAGATGCTCCAGTTATCTTTGTATTATCATTTTCCTCAGTTAGCCTGCTGATATTTAATTCTTCCTAGAATAGTTTCATTGTTTTTATCTGGTCCAAACAATGTAACATCCATGTACTCTAAGATGGAATCTTATTTTCAGCATCAGGAATCGTTACATATGTTCTCTTGTATATATGACCCAAGATTCCATCCCAAATATTAATATGGGCACATCCAATATCATATAATTATAAAATTTCAATTTTGTGAATATTTCGGGTTGTAATTGTCCCGACATATTGACTGACATTAGTTATCAGTAGGTCTAATATCAATATTACAATTAGTTTTGCGCCTTTTTATAAATCGGTACAGTTATTTCCAATGTGGTAGCAATACCTTCTTATTCGAGTTTGCAATAACAATGAGCATATATATTCATTGTGCAATTTGTCATACTTTCCTCGAATCAACTGAGCTGGGATTTCATCTAAGCCTAGGAGTTTTGTGTTTTTTTAGTTCCTGTTACACAATTTCTAATAAATCAATAACATTAATGCTGGTTTCATATCCCAATTTAAGTTTATGTCAAAATACTGAGTGCGCATTTGGTACTCTAACTCATTAAGTAACTATTTCTCATCATCAAAGTGTTACTTAAAAATTATAAATATAAAATTGGTCCCTCAGATCTCAGTCGCCCTCAAGTATTAAATGTTGTCAATATACAGGAGGCCTTTCGAAACATATTTTTCATCTTCTGATTCTAGAAGAAACATGTGTTTCATTAGTACCACTCCAGAAACAGAATATGAAACTTTTTTTTCGAAAAGCCTCCTGTATGTTGACAGCATTTAATAGTTGAGGGCGACAGAGATCTCTGGTATCAATTTAATTTTTTTAACTTTTACACACTGACCTTAAAGGTGTTTTGTAATGAATTTTAAAAGTTTTCAAGTTGTAACTTGGCTGTTTTTCGCCCACTATAAAGGCAACTTATCCATCAAGTAACTTTAGCGGGAAACCTATGTATCAGGCAATACTGCAATTTGCTTCTGTATGATGCCACTATCATAGAGAGGAGATACTAAAGGCCAACACGCACACACTATTGAGTAACACTTAGAAATTGGGACGGAAGTAAATATCAATAAAACTAAATATATGGTCACGTAGAAATACAACATATAATGGAAATGGACATCTAATGACAAATGAGGGAAATTTTGAGGAAGTGGCTGAATTCAAATCCTAGGAAAATAATCACAATAGGAAGAGATGCACAAAGAAATTAAAACATAGGCTCATTTCTGGAAATGCGTGCTATTATGCATTGCAGAGACTCTTGATCTACCAACTCCTTTCAAAAACGTTAAACTGAAATATATAAAACTATTATTCTACCAGTTATATTATATGGGTGGAAACATGGACTCTTACTTTAAGGAGGAAATGAGATTACAGGTATTTGCAGAATAAAATCTTAGGAAAATTTTTGGACCAAAGAGAGATGACAGACAGGTGAATGGAGAAGACTACATAACAATGAACTGCATGGTCTTTATAGGAAGCCAGATATAATAAGAACAGTTAAGTCTCGTAAGACTGCGATGGGCAGGACATGTTCAGCACGTATGGGGAATGAAAGACTTGCATGGAGCTTCTTGTAGGAAAACAGAGGGAAAAACCCAGTTGGTAGACCAAGAATGAGGTGGAGAATAACATTACCTATGATTTGAGGAAAGCAGATTATACAGGGGATGATTGGAAAACATTAGCTCAGGATAGGGAAGTATGGAGACTTATGTCCGCGCGGCCATGAACCTACGTGTTCGACAGTGCCAGTGAGTTAATTATGATGCGACCATCTTGGCGGACAAGTGGTTACAATGCTCGACTTTAGTTTCAGACTTCGTGTTTCAACCCGGGTCGGGTTCAATGGAATTTTAGGGCGTAAATATCCTTAGCATGGCTTCCCTTCCTTCGAAATGGAGAAAACATGGTTTTTCAACGTATCACATTCTGTTGAATTAAGATATGTAAAATAGTCTCAAGCTTCTGAACAAATGTATCCGCCCTTTCACGCGCCCGGACTTAAATCAGAGACGATGACCCGAATTTTTTAATAGCGTCGTCTTAATAAAAATACTACAGCCGGGAAACAGATGAGAAGAAAAATCATTGGCTCCGTGGTCGTATAGTTATAACACCTAAAAGAACCTCAAGTCTGAAATAAGAAGCATTCAAGTAAAATGTTACGATCCTCGATGTAAAAAAAAGAAGGCCCCGACAACATGGATAAGGGTTCAATTTTGAAACATACTTTTTTTTTTTCAGGCTTGTGCTTTCTTTACGAGCTTGAAAATCTTCAGTCTCGGGACCACACGTTTTAAGTCCCTCCCGGAGAACTTGTTCCTTGGATTTTTCCATCCTAAAATCCACCGCTCCGCCCAGGTTTGAACCCGTGTTCCTCGGGACTAGAGGCAAGGATAAAACCACTATACCACCAAGGATATATCATCATCATCATCATGGTAGGCCGTCGGCCCGTTCCGTACTCAAGCGAATATAGTTTTATAAAATATATTAAATACTTCATACCTATGGTTCTTATAGACTACTGTAGGAAACATTGCCAATTTAAGGGTTTAATATTAAGTAAGGCCTATACTATTTATTTAAACTAACTAATGGCAACCCGTAAGTACAAGGCCACTGGATACAGCTCTCCGTACATCCCAATCCTTGAGCTAAGGGTTTTCCAATACACCCCCATTAAATCTAATTATCTCAAATCATACTACAAAACTTCAAGCGCGACAGGGCTAAAGGCCCTTCCTTGGCCTACAGCCGGCTGCTGGCCTCACACCACATGTATTAATCATGGAGGTAGACGATCATCGAGCCAGTGTAGGGGTGACTATGGCCACATGTCGGGTCCCCGCCGTTATAGCGGTCTTCTCACCTGGAGTCGCCACTTACTATAGCCATCCAAATGCCTCACGATCTGGTGGGGTGCGGTCCCCATACTGGCCGAAATTCCATGAGAAAATGTCTCCCCCAGGTGACCCTACTACGCAAGTGCGTGATCTGCGCCAAGGCATCTTGCCTAACCCTTGACTACGCTCGGGAATTCTCAATTACGGTTATGTTTGTTCCCATCTTATTCATGGTCCACCACTGGCCGTTTTCCCTCTGGATTTCCTACAGAGCGTCCATGCTCATCTCTGATTCCCCATTGTGCCCACATGCCCTCCCCCATCGCAGACTATGAGACATAAACTTTTCTTATTATATCTGGTTCACCATAAAAATCATGTAGCTCACTGTTTATCGTTCTTCTCCATTCGGCTGTCTGTTCATCTCTCTTTGGTCAAAAAAGTTTCATAATTGAATTATTCTAAATACGCGTAATGTTTATTTCATATAAACGTATATAAATGAAGATGAATTCTTATAATACTTACTTACTACTCACTGGCAACTATCGAACTCGAGGTTCATGGACCGCGCGGACATACGCTCTCCATAAATCCCTATCCTGAGCCAAGGATTTCCAATCATTTCCGGTATAAATTCGACTTCCTCAAATCATAGTTAATGTTGTTCTCCCACCTCATTCCTTGGATCTACCAACTGGGCTGTTTTTACTTCTGGCTTCCTACAAGAAGTTTCCAATGCACGCTTTCATTCCCCATACTGCAAACATGTCCTGCCCATCGCAGTCTACGAACTTCACTGTTCTTATTTATATCTGGTTTCCTATAAAGACCATGTAGTTCATTGTTATGTAGTCTTCTCCATTCACCTGTCTGTTCATCTCTCTTTGGTGCAAAATTTTTCATAATAAATTTATTGTAAAATACTCGTAATCTTTTATACATAAAAACTACATCAATTAATATGATTTATTATAATAAATATTGAAATTAATTGCCTAGGTCATGGAGTATTTAAGAAAAATTTTAAAAATCAGTCTTATGCCTTGGAGAAATGGTGAATGGAGTCGGTGAAGGGAGTAAGTATCTAGAATTCACGACTGTGACATTTTGCAAGGCGACAGTCATTTGTCGAGTTACTTTTGTCCCTGACATTTAGATAGGAGTGTAGTTGAACAAGACATCAACAGATGGCACAGACGTGCAGTAAGAAGAATCGATAGTCTCTTGTTCCTAGATAACATCACTTAAGAGGAAATTCTGTCTCTAGGGGATAACAGAAGATAAAGTAGGATTTGTCCTCTAAGATAATGCTATTAGCTGTCTGAAAACACGAGATAAGATTGGTTAAGAAACTAACACATTGGTCCTGTTATAGTGATTTATATAAAGAAAAACTCTCACAATACTTTACAAAAATTCTTACCTATAATTTGGTCCTCTAATTCTATCAGCAAATTTTCCTTTACATTCCTCTTCATCACACTGTTTATTACTCACTATTCTATCCATCTGTCTATAGTGTTCTGCCCGAGGGCAAGATCTTTCACTGCAATCATAGCATTTTCATGCTATGCTTTGCAGTTTTACTAGGGAATTATAAGTGTGGTAGCTTCCCGCTGTTTTCCACATCGATGAAATGATGATGATAATGATAAGGATGATGATGATGCACGGATGATTTTCGCGCACGGTTGGGTCCTAAGCTTTCTGACATTTGTCTTACAGGTGAGGAAAAATCCGAAATAAAAACTCGCCCAGGAGCCTGTCCCAACCGGGAATCCAATCAGGGCACGCTGCGTGACAAGGCAACACGCTACCTCGATACCACAGCAGTGGACTTTACTCAGTATTAGAGACAAATGGAACGTACAGAGCACAAGTAGACCAGACTGAAAATTGTGTCAGGCCTATTAAAAAAAAGCTAACGTTAAAATAATATCAGTTCATGGGGTCTCAGATTCGATTCCCGTTATATCATAGGAATTTTTCCTTAAGAGGAATTATTACAATATCATTGTGCCGTTTTCTTTTAACCATATTTCTTTGCTGTGGGTCGTCATATTTCAATTCCTTCTGGATGTAAATGCAAAAATATCTAAATTTTTAAGAATTTTAGGGTTAATAAATCCTATCTTCAAGCCACAGTTAGTCCAAAAACATTCAAGACTGAAAGTGTATAAAACACTGGCTCTTCCAACTCTTTTGTGTGGTAGCGAAGTATGGGCGTTGAAACAGAAGGATATACAGAGACTTAGATCTGCTGAAATGAGATATCTTCGGAGGACTGCAGGATACACACTACTAGATCACAAAAAAAATGAAGACATCTTAGAAGAATTACACGTGGAATCTTTAGAAAACAAAATTTCTGATTATAAGTCAAGATGGATGCAACATGTTCATCGAATGGAAGATCACAGAATACCCAAACAAATGTTAAGATATCAACCTGCAGGAAAAAGAAGACCAGGACGTCCACTCAAAAGACTTCTGGATGGTGTTTCTCTTGTGGCCGAAACAGGTCAACAAATGGCCTAAATTCGTGAATGTACTATGATGATGATGATGAGGAATTATTACTGTGGTTCCAATAGTATGGAATCTAGGTTAAGTTTAAGTTAAGGACTCTACTGGTACTTCATTAACATTTATCATTCATCATATCATCAAGGTCCACCGCTGTGGTCTCGAGGTAGTGTGCTGCCTTGTCACGCAGCGGGCCCGGGTTCGATCCCCGGCCGGGGCAGTTTTTCTGGGTGAGGTTTTTATCGGGGTTTTTCCTCACCTGTAAGACAAATGTCAGGAAAACTTTCAGGCCCAAACGGTCCCCGAAATCATATGGCCATCATCCTTATCATTATCATCCTTACCATTATCATTATCATCATCATCCTTCACCGGTGTGGAAAGCAACGGGAAGCTACCACACCTACACAATTCCCTAGTAAAGCTGCAAGCGTAGCATGAAAATGCTATGATTGCAGTGAAGGACTACCTTCGGGCAGAATTACTATGGATGGATATCATCAAGGTAACATAACCCCGCCTTTTAGATGCCTCAACCTAAGAAATGGGTTACAATTCTACCAAAAGCCAGAAAAGAAAGCCAGACATGTCATGAAAGACAATCTGGTGACACTGGACAAAAACAATAACACTATCATCATCATCTCTGGTCCTAAAGCCCTTTTAGTTTAGCCTTGACCTTCTTAAGAATTGCCGCTCAATGCTTTCTTTCCAAAGCTCTCTGTCTCCATGTCTTAATTCCAGTCTTCACAAGGTCATCCTGGATATCATCTAACACCATAATTTGTGTCTTCCAACTCTTCTTTGACCACTTGGTCATCATAATCATCATCCAGGGATTAAGCCTGTTGGCTCGTTCCGGTTACATGAAAGCTAGAATTGTTAAAATTGTTCAGACCATATTCTGTGTTGGCGTCCAACATTTCTCCTTCCGTGCGGTTTATAATTTAGCAATAATTTTGGAAATCTTCCTTCTGGCATTCTATCAATATGTTCTTTCCAGTCGTTCCTATATTTAATTATTCAGTCTGTAAGTTTGAAAATATTTAATTCCTTTCTTATAACTTCATTCCTTTTCTTATCCAGCAGAGTATATCCTGCTATATTTCTTAAAAATCGCATCTCAGTTGCTTCCAATCTTTTTCTTGTCTTTTAGTGATCGTCCAACATTCTGATCCATACATCAATACAGGAACAGCCATTACTTTATAAAATTTAATTTTTGTTTCTTTTTCTTGTGTTTTTAAGTGTTCTTTTAATAGTGACACACATCAGATTCAATTTATTTATTTTGTCATTAATATCTTCACTTGGTATAGCATCTAATTATATTTTAGGAATTCTATTATTATTATCCATCTTGATGATGTGATTTAGCACTCTAACCGTCTGATTTTTATGTCAGTGTTAATATTTGTGTCCTTGTATAATACTTGTATTCAGAGTTGGAAAATTACACAGTGGTAATAGTAAATATGGAAATTAATATAAAATTATGGAATATTCACCTGAAAGGTCCGTCTCCTCAACTTAATTAATTATTTAACTGTAGCGCTTTCGGGACTTGTCCCATCATCGCAGGATTCAAAACTGGTGTTTCACTGAAGATCTGGTAGAGGGGTTGCATGTATTGGGTTCGTTTTCGTTTATCAGGCTGTCGTTGTTGTGAGCTGCTTTCATGATTTTCCATCTCTTCGAGTACGTTTATCTTCGCTGGATTATTTTCTCTGTGCATTACTGTTAGGGTTTTTTCAATATTTAACATGCGATGTCCTTCATGGATAACGTGTTTTGCATAGCTTGATTTTCCTTCTACGTGAATGAAGTCTCTAAAATGTTTTTTGAATCTGATGTTAAAACTTCTGTTTGTCCTTCCTATATAAAATTTGTTGCAGTCCTTACATGTCAGTTTATAAACTCCTTTGCTGTTGAAAATGTTATTTCTTTGCGATGTTATTGTTTATTATGTTGTTTAATTTGTTAAATAATTAATTAAGTTGAGGAGACGGACCTTTCAGGTGAATATTCCATAATTTTTATATTAATTTGAATAATACCTCAACGGAAAACACATCATGAATCTTATAAAAGTTGAATATGGAAATTACCACCACAACAGAACTGGTATAAAACAAAGAACCATGGAGACTTCGTCAGAACGGCACTGTAACGAAAGCAGAGACAGCTATAGCAAGACTTAAAACACGACACCTTAGAACTCTTAATATAATAGACGTCGAAGAGACATTTCCCATCCCGAACGCAAATGTAAAACAAAAGAAGCATCACTACAACATGTACTCCAATGCATCAACAGCTCAACAACGGATCTCTGGAATCAACCTGCAGATGATTGCTTCAAAACTATAAACTCATGAACATGGTTTAGGAAGAACCTGGGAAAAGCACAACTACAATTGTAACAATTGAAGATTAAATCTAAAAGTAATTGCAAGTCCACGGCTGTGATCTAATGGTAAAGTCGTTGCCTCAGAAGCTGCGGGCTCAGATTCGATCCCCCGTAGGCTACGTTTTCTGGGTGAGATTTTTTTTTGAAGGGTTTCTTTTTTTTGAGGGTTCTTCACCTGTAAGACAAATTCAGAAAAATTTAATTCTGAAATAGTCCTCGAACCCATACTGGCTACCATAATCATCAATATCATATTTGCCTTGTTTAGTACGAGGAAACAGTGTGCCTAATATTATATGAAGATAGCAATGACAATAGGGTACGATTAGTGACCTTTGACACCATCAAAGAATATTTTTGTTAACGCACAATATTATAGCATAAGGATATCATAACATGCGGAGGCCTACACCTGACGTTCCAGAGGTGCCACCGAAACCAGATCAAACGCTGGCATAGTAGCGTATCTTTTGCTTTAAGAGAGGGTAAATGCTAATATTTAAAATAAAGTTCTTAAGAAAATGTTTGGATCAAAGAGAGACCGTAAGAGGTAATTAAGACTACTAATAGTAAGGGGCACGCCGTAGCGTAGTGGTAAGGCACTGAGCACAAGCCGGGGTCGAGGGGTCAAGTCCCGTTGGGGTCAGAATTTTAAATGAACCAAACCCTCTGGCGCACTTGGCCCTGGGTCGACTCAGCCTCTAACGGAAATGAGTACCAGATGCTTGTTTGGGGGTAAAGGCAGGCCGTCACGCAGGGCTGACAAACCCAGTGACATTTAAAGTGCCGTTGTCTAGAAAAAGTGGGAGCCTTAACCTCCTACTACCCAAGGGCTCCGGGGTCTGCTGTGGGATCACTTACTTACTTAATGTAAGCTAAATATTATTATGGGAAATCAGAGAATAAAAACTTTTAAGTTCTCATACTGCGATGGCCCAGGACATGTGAACGATTTGCGAACTCAAAGAAAGGGCTTTGGAAACTCATTGTAGGAAACTGTCGGAAAAGCGTGCAGGAGGTTCCAAAAATGAGGTGAGAGGAATAACATTAATAATAATTTGAGGGAAGTGGATTATTATCAGGGATGATGGAAAAACAGTAGTTCAAGTTAGGATGAATGGAGGAGCTTGTTTCCGCGCGGTCATGAATCTATGGGGGTTCGATAATATCAGTGAGTTTATTAAAGATAAGAAATTCAAATAGTATTAAAACAATAGGGCCTAGCCTATATCGTAGATACATAGATGGAAGACATTTACGTATTCATGAAAAAAAAATGGCCATGTTATCGAGTTGGGTGAATAAACCAATTGCATTTAATAAGAAAAAACCCTTGTCTTCCATTCTTGTATTGTAAAATACAATATCAAAACACCTATTCGGGTGGTAGTGGGTAACGTAACTCCGCCTTTTTAGGATCCTACCCGTATAATGGTGGTTAAAATTCGCCCAATTCCTGGAGATAAGCCACAGAAGGAAATGTGGTAAGAAAACTGGTGCCATTCGGCAAAAAAAAAAAGTGGAATAAAATGCCAGAGAAAAGTTGGACAGAACGTAGAGTAGAAGGTTTTTTGCCCTGATCAGCCGCATTCTCACATTAAAAAGATGGTCTCCGCCTTTCCAAGTCACCAGTTCCTGACAACCGTTCTAAGAGACACTTTACAATTTGGCTTGTCATTAGAAGTGTTCACCTTAATTAGCCCCAAACAAAATCTTAGGGAAGAACCAATCTCAACTTTCCCGCGGTCTAACTTAAAACAATGCCCCAGAAAACTCTTTCAAGCGGACGTTATACAACTCTAATATTACCTGGTTAGCTTGATCAACTTCCTTTTAAACAGGCTTCATTTAATTTCGAACATGACGTATCCAAGCGATCGCCACAACCAATCAATATCCATGTAACCACTCTATTTAGGTCTGATTCAACATGCTAAAAGCTTTGTTTATTAGCCGAAATTTTCAATTTAAAAATTGTAACTCTATATTTACTTGGAATAAAGCAGTCCTATGACATTTCAGAATGCATATTAAAACCTGATAATCGGCAAAAAGAAACGATATAATTCAATTTTTTTAATTCTAAAATATTCATGTACATCCAGTGCCCATTCGTCACGAGTCAATCAATATATAAGAAACGGAGTGAGAACGTGGACTCCCTGGTCTATCCTTTTTTTTATTGTGATGCTAGATTCTTTATATCATTGACGTCAATTTCTAAATATACTTTTATTTTACACACATAGGCTCTTATTGCTGGTATTAAATATTATATTTTCTTCATTATAGCTAATCATAATTGATATTGCCGGACGTGGTAGAGGGTTGTAAATCTATTAACATTGTGTATATTCTCTCTGTTCTTTATTATTTGGCCCACAAGATCGTCCTTTATAATCCTAAATCCGTTGTAACTTGTAAAATAATTGTTTCCATTATAATATTGAGTCGAGCTTTCAATTTTAATACTTTATAGGTTGAATTGAAAATACTTGTAATTCTAAAATTGACGCAATTTTTTATTTCTTTTAAATTGGACATATTTTTTTCTACTCTTAATTCTTCAGAATATTCCCAGGAGAGGGAATCCGAATTAAACAAGGTACCATTTTTTTTCCCTTCATAGAATAATTTATATAGGCATTTGGTGCCTAAATTTATTACTATAAATCAGAAAGTCAGTTGGAGACTACAAACAGGACGCGCGCATATTTAGGTAGAAAAGTGGTTGCTCGCATAAATCTAAATTCTTGTATAAACAGATCATACCTGATATGATGAGTACATTATTGGTGACAGGTCGTTTAAATACAAGA
>JASPKZ010005609.1:0-58858 GCA_030220185.1 Diploptera punctata | reverse complement strand
ATATGTATAGGCGAGTAGACGGAAATTTCCAGGTCCATGAATGAGATGTTTCGACATGGAACCCCTCTCGTCTTCCGATGTTTCTCGAATGGAGGAATAGATGTTCGTAGAACTCTCTGGCTTATTAGCCTAGAAATATCGGTGGATCTCGACACTATATCCAACGAGAGTGGCCTTTAAGAAACGAACTTGATTAAGAACAGCATAATGTTCTAATTGGATCTCTAGTTGACATAAAAATATCTTACTATAACTTATCCATATTAACTTGAGACAGCAAGTCAAAGCTTTGGTTAAATCGTCAGATGCTCTGCAACAAACTCTCTCCATGTTATCACGTTTGTCAGATGCAAAAGTATTTGCTGGAGTTTTTACAGGATCTCAGATTAGACAAATGCTGTAGTCCGCTGACTTAGAACAAAACATGACAAGCCGAAAAGGGTGGCGGGTAAACATTTCGTAATGTTGTGCACGCTTCCCTAAAGAAGAAGAAAAAAAGCTCTAATTACCAAGATTTGTTTGTGAACATGCTGGGTACATATCGTAACTTATGAATATTATGATGCAGAATGCCAAGAAAATTTAAATTACCTACTCACATTTGAAATGCTTTAAACCAAATTTGGGCGATGTGAGCGAAAAGCATGGAAAGCGATTCCATCAAGATATGAAGAAAATGGAATTACAATATCAGGCAGATAGAATATAAGCATGATGGGGGACTACGTTGGAGTTTGGTGAGGGACAGCACACAGGAACACAAAAGAAGACCATAACTTTATTTTCAACCGGTTGATTGCCAAATCAGCGATGTTGAAAACAAATTCATTTTATATACTTGCTTGAAATATGAAGAAAAAACTGGGCAAACAAAAGAATGTCCAACATATTTGCTACTTTTCTGTATTTAATTAATATGTAAATATCTCGAATATCCTATATGTAATTTCCTTGAGAACTATTACTATTATGTATTATACATCGTCAATAAAAACCCAATCACCAAATTAAAATTTAATCTGGCGATTTGGGGTTTTATTGACTATGTATAATAAAATTTTAACACCCAGAAGATCCTATCATTTCATTAATTAATATTATGGATATGACATTGACATGTTTTTAACTCAAGAGGCCTGAATTATAAAATAACCATGAAAAAACTGAGAGGAACAAGAATTTGCCTTAAACTTATTACCCATGAGTTAATAAAACTATCAAAACTTTCTATTCTGTATCTATGGTATCAAAAAAAGAATACAAGACGTTTCAAAAGATTAAATTACGATATAGAGATGATATATAAAACTATTATTCTACCAGTTATATTATATGGGTGCGAAACATGGACTCTTACTTTAAGGGAGGAAAGGAGATTACGAGTATTTGAGAATAAAGTTCTTAGGAAAATTTTTGGACCAAAGAGAGATGAACAGACAGGTGAATGGAGAGAGACTACATAACAATGAACTACATGGTCTTTATAGGAAGCCAGATATAATAAGAACAGTTAAGTCCCGTAGACTGCGATGGGCAGGACACGTTTCGCGTATGGGGAATGAAAGACGTGCATGGAAACTTCTTGTAGGAAAGCCAGAAGGAAAACGCCCAGTTGGTAGACCAAGAATGAGGTGGGAGAACAACATTAACTATGATTTGAGGGAAGTAGATTATACAGGGAATGATTGGAAAGCATTAGCTCAGGATAGGGATGTATGGAGAGCTTATGTCCGTGCGGCCATGAACCTACGGGTTCGATAGTGCCAGTGAGTAAGTAAGTGAGTAAGTATAGAGATGATGAGGAGATCAAAATTAATATTTTATTTTCGTGTATTTGACGGTTGAGAGCTGATGTAATGTGTAAGAGTCCAAAATCATTCATCCTTCTATTTTATGTTTTCAAACACGCGACTATTCTACATTTTTGACATAAACATCAACATCTGTCATTAAAAAGGGTCTCAAAAGACCTGAATCTGAAAGGGTGTCTTGTATTTTGTCCAACTTGATCTCTCAGCTGACACCACTGTATTTTGTCCTAGGAAGAGAAAGGAAATGTCTTAAGAAGGTGTAAGTTGCATGTTGGTATAAGTGTCGGTTAGATCAACAATAGCACTATAATGTAATAGGAACATGTCAACTCACCATTTATGAAAATATGGTTTAATGAATTAGAGTTAAATTTTTAAGTGACCTATTGTAGCGAAAAGATGAATCTACAATATTTTAGAATATGAAAATATTTATTCTTACACATCTCTCAAAGTTGTGAACGTTCATTTGAAACTCCTCGATATGATGAGAAATACTGGGTGTCCCATTCAAACCTCCCACATTTTAATTAATAATAACTAACAAAGTATGCGGAATTATGAAATGAGGCCGGTATTAAACGAAACAGACTCGAATAATTTCCATTGCCACATCCGCTTGGCGAATTGATTTTTGTGAACTTCTCTGAAATCCTGCTCTAATTTCTTCAATATTTTCTTCTGACACACGTGTACGAGCACCTCATGATTCTTTTTTTAACGCCTCCAGTCGCCAGAAACTTCTCAAACCATGCCTTAATGGTCTTCCCATCAGGTGGCATTTCGTCCATATTCTCTCCGGTAATTTCTTTGCATGTAATTATTGACTTCGTCTCTGCATACCAGAAAACAGTTTGTGCTCGTTGCTGAGGAGTCGCCATTTTGTTTTATGTCATTAATGTCCAACACATGCGACAGATGGATTAACTGCAACAATGAAAACAAAAATTCTTCGAGTTTCTCTTTCTTTTAATACCACCTAATTTCATAATTCCGCATACTTTGAGTTATGATTTAATGAAAATGTGGGAGGTTTGAATGGGATACGGTGTATTTTATCAAAAATATTTGAACAATTTGTGTTAGGATTTTATTTATGTAAATCTCCACTCTTAAGTTATTTAGCTTTCAAAATATATAATGGGGTCTAAGTTGATACTTTTTTTTTAGTCCACCGCTGTGGTCTCGGGCCAACGTCTCTGTCTCTTACGCATCGGGCCCGGCTTCCATCCCCGGCCAGGGCAAATTTTCTGGGTGGTTTTTTTCTAGGGTTTTCCTCGCCTATATGACTGAAAAATGTCAGGAAAATTTAAGGGTCAAACGGTCCCCTAACATCATCTGATCATAATCATCCTCATATCCGCCGTGTTCAATAACTTATAATTTGTGTGTGAATTGTTGTGTTTCATCTTAGTGTTGTGGTGTCTCGGAGGAGGCTCTGACATTGAGCTATGCACTCATTCGGGGCATGTCCTTGTATGGTAAAAAAAAAGTGTGTAATCCATAGTTTAAAATCCCTCTCCCGACAAGTTGTGCCACAGTAGTAAAGCGACCGAGTAGCGTGTGGCATGTGAAAAGTACCTATAAGGTGAGAGGTTAAAGAAGTCTTTTTGGATTAAATGTATGTTATATGTAAGAATTACCTATGTAATCGAACCCGCACATATTACAATAGGAAATAAGATATGCTAATTTTAAAATAAATATATTTGTTGATAGTAAGAAATTTGCGTCGGCCGCAGTGGATTAGTGGTTTTGTTCCTTGTCTCTGGTCCCGTGGGTTGCGGATTCAAACCCGGACGGGGTCGATGGATTCTTTAGAGAATGGAAAAATCCATGGAGCTAGTCCTCCGGGAGGGGTGGGTCCCGAGTCTGAAGATTTTCAGGCTCGTAAAAGATTCTTAAGCCTGAATAAAAAGGCATATAAGCAAAATGTACCGATATCAACGTCCTGGTAATACCTTAGTTGCCTTCTAGATGTCTAATTGGGTCGGTATATTGACCGCATGACATCTATGGGCGAATAAGGTAACTAAATAACAGTGTAGTTGCTCCTAACAAAGGAGAGGCTATGGCTCAACATTGGGCTACTCCATTATAAGATAGAAGTAAATTTGCATTTTCCGCTGACGCGTCGCGCTGATTTATCTTATCTCCTTATTTAAGATAAGTTTCACGAGTAATATCTTGTATTTACATTCAAGGTTTTATACTCTTTGAACATGTGAGAGATATTGTTTTTAGACATTATCTTTGTATTGTAAACTGGTACGTCAATGATACGGCAGTTTTCTTTATATAATATGTTGTTTTGTAATTGAAATGTGAAACTACGGAAAAAGATACGCTCAGGAACCGCGAACTGGTATTCTTGTTGTTTTTCCTGTGAAATTTCCTTTATTTTAATTTTATTATAACAAGTGAGGTCTGTATTGAACGATAAGATAACATCTTGCGATCTCGTTAAATTGCTCTTCTGATATCATTTGATTGGATTTTTATACCATATAATAAGTAATATAAACATTCTGCTTAATTCCTTCATTCCTTAATTCTTATGAATTTTAATTATATTAACCCTTCAAAAATAATTTAATGCCATTTTTATTTAAAATATGCCTACATTTGATTATTAATAAATTTGTGCAGACTACTTTAAATTATGCGAAAAATACTTACAGATTTTTGTATTATAAAAAATTTAGGAACAACGATATATTCCCATAATTACCTTTAAATAAAAAAGGTACACATACACACAGAGTGTCCCGAAAGTTACTATCCATTTCAATGTACGAAGGTAACGATTGAAAAATCTATGTTATTGTTAAGTTTTACACGTTCTATGTGACCGCCATCTAGGTGAAAACAGATATTCCATCTTTTAGCTGTGAAACGAAATGTAGACTTTAACATTTAAACATTTAAAAAAAGTCTGCTGTTTCTGTGATACGATTCCGTAAATCAAGCAAACGTTTTCGTAGAGTGAAATCTATAATTTTCCACACTGTGTTGCGAGGGACATTCAACTCCCTACTGAGGCGTCCAGTTGATGCGTGGTTGTCCATGACGTGCTTTATCAGTCATCACACACACTATCGGTACGCTTGAATTTGTTTACAAGCAGACGAATGTGTGCCTTTGTAAAAGATGGTTTACGGAATGTATGAGTAAATCCAGCTCTGGCGTCTTCATGTGACATTCCGTGTACGCGTGCACAAACAATAGCAACCTGTTCTTCTGTGTATGCAAAAAACATTTAAAAAAAGTGATTTGATGGAAATGGATAGTGACTTTAGAGACACCTATATATATATATAAATATATATATACACACACACACACACACAGTCAAGCATTTAATCTGAATGACGGGAAATTAGAAATTTCCAGTAGGGATAATATTTCATATGAGTGGTTACAATTTTGTAAAATTCACTCATAACAGTGTGAAATATTCTAATTAAGTAGTGAAATTTAGAATTTAGCACGAAGAAACACGCAACATGTAATTTGGAATGTTAAGAAACACTTAAAACCTTAGGAATATGTAACTCTGTTTAGAGGTAAGCTATGATTTAATCAACTCTCATTAATTTGTTTTGAATTTAACTTTGCGGTGCGGAAAGAGTGATCTAAATATGTAAATTTGAGCATAATTAAACAATATCGAGGAAGCCTACTTGTATTTACTTAGCGGAATATTTAACTCTGTTTAGAGGTAAGCTATGAGTTAATCAACTCTCATTAATTTGTTTTGAATTTAACTTTGCGGTGCGGAAGAGTGATCTAAATATGTAAATTTGAGCATAATTAAACAATATCGAGGAAGCCTACTTGTATTTACTTAGCGGGTTAATCTATGATATTCATCAGAGTGCATTAAACGGTAGTGACAAGTCATTTCCTTTTGGTGTCAATGCTTTCAACATGTGTGAATCATTTGGTTTCTTGACCTGTTAAAAGTTGGAAGATATTTACCGTACGGACGAGATAATGCTTTACGGAACAAAGTAACCAAACCCATTTGAATTAATTTACTGCTTTGTTAAGCGTTACGAACCAGGTCTTAGCAGTTTACACACAATTTCTCGTGCCTTTTTTTCTCATAAAATTTAATTCACAACTAAGATTGGTGGTGTCTGGTTATCATGGTTGATCTCTGTACTAGCATTCTATCTATTGTTTTGCTAATAGCACAGGGTTTTCTCGTTACACCAGAAGGACGTTCACATATTAAAATATTTACTTTTTGTTAATATATATTATAACATACAACTTTCCTCATTAGAGGATTGCCTCAAGGACCAGACAATTTTTGAAATTGATGAAATACGTTTTGTAAATACATTTAAAAAAATCTCAAATTGTAACTGAAGTATACATATTATAAAGTAGAAATTTTGTAAAGATGGTTTTAAAATTGAAATTGATCCTTTAATGGCAGCGATGGCAATTTTAGAAATATACACCCTGTCCAAAACTAAGGAATTCCAGAATTTAGCTAAGAATCCTGGTATAGTACCTCTTGCCCCGAGCATCAATCCTGTCACAATTATACTATCTAATTGGTATTTATCTTTGTAATAGTCAATTGTTGGCTGACATATGGCTTTCTTTTCACAGTCAACTTCCTCAGGTTGGCCACTATGAGTCTCAAAATGGATTGTGGGATCTAATATCATACCAATTTTATAATACAAAATTTTTATATACAAAAAGAGTGCAGTTAACCGAAAATGCAAATGCAGTATATTATTTGCTGTAGCTTACAACATCTTTAAAAAAACTACCAGTTACTCTAGTTAGTAATTTACCTCAAGCAGTAGTATTTGAAATTATATTCTGAAGTTCTAGTATTCAAACCCCAGTTTTAACCAATCTGATCCCCCCCCCTTGCAAGCACGTGCAATGGCTGACTTACACCGCAGCCTGTATTATGTGGCTTGTGGTGTTTTTCGAAGATTTTAAATTTAAATTATTATGAATTAAGATTTATTTGGCGAATTACGAAAGAATGTAGCTATTAAGATGGACTTTTTACTTTTTTTTATTCATCATATTTTCTACTTACTAAACAAAATTTATGGGAGCATTTTTTTTTTTTTTTTTTTCCGCTACCACCAATGAGTTAAGAAGAGTAAGACTGACGTGGTTAAGCTGAAATAAACGTTTAAAAAACCTTGTAGCGGGAACGTTTTAGTTTTTTTCGCAACGAAACTCGGCAAGTAATTATTGAGTTAAAACATAGAGAACTTTTATCATCATAATCGGACCCTCAGGGCATGTAATATTTGAGTAAAAAAGTAAGATTGTGATTTTTATATCATCAAAATCGGCCACATAGGGCATATACTCTTTGAGTTAAAAAGAAATATAGAGATCTTTAATAATCAAAATCGGCATTTAAACTACATAATGTTTGAGTAAAATAGCAAGATAAAATATATTTAGTCGTCAAAATCTGGTTCTTAGAAGTGTGGGTTAACATAAAACTTGAAATTTTAATAGGAACACAGTAGCGATTTTCTTATCACGAAACTTCAAAATCCAAAATTATTTTTTTTTATAATATTCCCACCAATCAGACTCTTCTGATTAATAGTGCCCAAATATTACTTGCTTACACAAAGAACAGTATACGTCAAGATACTAAAGACTCGCACATCTTGGACATCAGTTAACTGATGAACTTGATCGATAAATTGGGAATTTACTTGTCAGGAAATTGAATTCAGATGCACCATCCCGACTTTACCTGTTCATACAAAGTAATTTCCAGGAAATCCATGAAATAATTACCACAGTTTATCAATATACTGTATTCTAATAATCTTGACGCAGATGCCGCGGCATAGGTTGTTACTGCAGTGAATTTGCTTAGTGTTCTCTGTGTTACATGTGGCATTTATTGTCCATGGTTTAAACCACTTTTTAGCAGAAATAGTAAAAGAGGAATTTCTTATCATGAATAAATTAATATCCACGTGGAATAAAATTTTCGTTAAGAAACCATCAAGGATACCAGCGTACAAAGAAGAACTCCAGATGTTTTTTTTTTTCGTATCAGTACTTCCCCGATGAGATAAATTGTTAAAAGAATCAATTTACTAATATAGTGGTCATTTCTAAATATCATAAGTCAAAAAATGCAGAGTGAGTAAAAATAAGTAAAATTCTAAACTATGAAAAATAACAAAGCGAAATACACAAATATTTATGTTATAGACAATGGGAAATCTAAAATGGGCCCTACTTGACAAAAAATTCGTATTTCATAATATTTTGATAATTTCATCATATTTTAGGAAAAAATAATATTTCCGCATATTTAAGCATTTAGCAAAAGTTTACAAATATTTGCAGGCCGATGTCGAATTTTTACAATTTTTGAACGCTTAATTTAAGTTTTTACATAAAGATATCGTCCAAAATACACTTATTATTACTTAAATCGATGGATCTCGACAAATTCTATATACAAACACTAACCACCGGGCTAAAATGACTGAGTTGTGAGTTATACTGAATGGAAAGGAGCGAGAGCGCTGGTTTTGGCCAATCAGCGTTGTGCGTCCTCCCCGCCCACCCGCTACAAAAAAATGAAGGTCGTAATAGCGAGCTGACTATATATGCTAAAAAAGACAACCCATTTAGTCTCAGGCTAATAGTTAAGGCGTTTATTAAGGCAAGACGATGTAGACGTTTGTTTTTGCTAAGGTTCATATTTTCGCACTGGAACCCGTACGTTCTGGTGTGTGATTTTAAAAGCATTACGTCAACATATATTGCAATTGAGTATACTCATACAATGTACAAACACATGTTTAATCATTATTCTTGCTGATAGTAATAGACGTATGTCCAATAGGAAGTTGGTTAAATTAGGAGACATTCTATTGATCTGCTCAGAATGTCAATTCTGCTTTTTCAAGAATACATGTTCTGCTATATTACATTTTCTGGGTCATTATCTGTGTGTGTGTGTGTGTGTGTGTATATATATATATATATATATATATATATATATATATATATATCCACCACTGTGGTCTCGAGGTAGCGTGCTGCCTTGTCACGCAGCAGGCCCGGGTTTGATCCCCCGTCGGGACAGGTTTTCTGGGTGAGGTTTTTATCGGGGTTTTTCCTTACCTGTAAGACAAATGTCAGAAAAAAACTTCAAGGCCCAAACGGTCCCAGAAATCATATGGCCATCATCATCGCCATCATCCTTCACCGGTGTGGGAAACAACGGGAAGCTACCACACCTACAATTCCCTAGTAAAGTGCAAGCATAGTATGAAAATGCTATGATTGCAGTGAAAGACCTGCCCTCGGGCAGACTTACTATGGATGGATATATATATATAAGACGTGCATGGAAGCTTCTTGTAGGAAAACCAGAGGGAAAACGCCCAGTTGGTAGACCAAGAATGAGGTGGGAGAATAACATTAACTGTGATTTGAGGAAAGTAGATTACACAAGGGATGATTGGAAATCACTGGCTCAGGATAGGGATGTATGGAGAGCCTATGTCCGCGCGGCCATGAACCTACGGGTTAGCATTTTCATGCTATGCTTTGCAGCTTTACTAGGAAATTATAGGTGTGGTAGCTTCCCATTGCTTTCCACAATATATATATATATACACGCTAATCTTGAAATACCTTATGAATGGTCGTAAAAGTTAGAAAAGAGTCCGCGATTTTAAATAGCCGCAAAATACACGCTTATTGTGACCTGGTTTTACTAAGGTCTCATTATTCAAACTATTTACCATACAGGCGCATAGCAGGGGAGAGAGCAAGTAACTGAACCCACAATACTTCATTAACCTATATTGTCTAATGGGACTACTTAGAATATTAAAATATTACACATATTTAATACAGTCGGGCACTATCAGAACTTAAAAATACTAATGTCCGCCATTGGTCGAAATTTGACTATAAATAACACGTAACCGGATTCCTTATCTCACTTTATATTATATTAGACAATGCTAGTTTTAAAATTGTACTTTATTTTATTTGACCATTGTCCTATATATATATATATATATATATATATATATATATATATATATATATATATTCATACTTATATCCGCGAAAATCTGCAACGTAACATGTATATATATACACACAAAACGTTCAGTACAATGTCAATAGACGAATAGATATTATTGTATTTAGACCATCTTCTAGAATTGGTATGATATTAGATCCCACAATTCGTTTTGAGACTCATAGTGGCCAACCTGAGGAAGTTGACTCTGAAAAGAAAGCCATATATGAGTCCACAATTGACTATTACAAAGATAAATACCAACTAGATAGTATAACTGTCACAGGATTGATGATCGGGGCAAGAGGTACTATACCAGGATTCGTAGCCAAATTTTGGAATTCCTTAGATTTGGACAGGGTGTATCTTTCTGAAATTGCCATCGCTGCCATTGGAGGATCAATTTCAATTTTAAGAAACCATATTTACAAAATGTCTACTTTATAGTATGTATTCTTCAATTAAGCCTTCAATTTGAATTTTTATTAATTGTATAACAAAATGTATTTCAACAATTCCAAAAATTAATTGTCTCTATCACTTTGTCCTTGAGGCAATCCTCTAATGAGGAGAGTTGTATATAATAAAAAAATCTACAAATGTATATACATATATATATATATATATATATATATATATATTGTGTGTGTGTGTGTGTGTGTGTTGTAAATAGATTAACTGACACCTTAAAATTAGTATTATTTTATTTTGACATTAATGTATTGCATTTTTTCTTTTGTTTTGTTCTTGACATTTATTCTTCTTTCCGTTTCTTTCGTTGTTGTTTACATAATAATAATAATAATAATAATAATAATAATAATAATAATAATAATAATAATAATAATACTATTAATAATAATAATATAAAAAATATATGTAACAGATCTGTATTGAGTATTGTACAAATATTGTAGATTTTAGACCTAAGGAGCGTGAAATATGACGAATAGAGACTAAATAAAGGCTTCGACTCTACGTCGAAGAAAGAAAAAAAACTGTTTCCAAAATGTATTTATTGATATAAAGCTCGTCAATAGCTACTTAAAAAAGCCAGTTGACAAACAGAGATGAAAAAAGTAATTAACCGTTTTGTCTTAACCTCTATATATATATATATATATATATATATATATATGTGTGTGTGTGTGTGTGTGTGTGTTGTAAATAGATTAACTGACACCTTAAAATTAGTATTATTTTATTTTAACATTAATGTATTGCATTTTCTCTTTTGTTTTGTTCTTGACATTTATTTTTCTTTCCGTTTCTTTCGTTGTTGTTTACATAATAATAATAATAATAATAATAATAATAATAATAATAATAATAATAATAATAATAATAATAATATATGTAACAGATCTGTATTGAGTATTGTACAAATATTGTAGATTTTAGACCTAAGGAGCGTGAAATATGACGAATAGAGACTAAAGAAAGGCTTCGACTCTACGTCGAAGAAAGAAAAAAACTGTTTCCAAAATGTATTTATTGATATAAAGCTCGTCAATAGCTACTTAAAAAAGCCAGTTGACAAACAGAGATGAAAAAAGTAATTAACGTTTTGTCTTTATATATATATATATATATATATATATATATATATATATAATAAGACGATAAAATAAATGTATAACACTGCAACAATAAATTCACTTATATAAATCAACAGTTGCCTTTACTTATTTTGCTTACTTTACCTTTTTTTTTTTTACATTTCTTTAATACTTTTGCCAGATGTAAATTAATCACTTACGGTTCTATTTCAATGTACTCGTAGTTTGTATACAATATGTTTTTTTTATTGCACTTACATGCCAAGTAATTAATATTTTCTAATTTGACTCAATTATATGTAGATTAAAAGAACCTAAAGCCTAAATTAGATTATTTGAGCAAAATTGAATCAACCTTTCCCATCCAAGAAATATCTTAATTGTATACTAGGCGTTCATTGAGGGTGATGAGTTAATCACATGTCACTCGCTGACATATATAGGCAATTAGTTTAAGTAACTCCAGCAAGGGAACATGTTTGCCCCGTGTGGGGATGTACATGGCTATTTGACAGACACATAATATATTTAGTGTTAGCTACGGTAAGATTAGTAATTTTTGTAGAAGTTATGTTGATGACACTATCAGTTGATCATTAATTTTTATCAATTTTGACTAGAATTTCACAAATTGTTACCATGTCTTAAAACAAAGTTAAACACTGAAGGCCCGCCATCTTTCTCTTTTGTTACATACAGTCAACGACTTTTAGAAAATTACTGCTCAAACACATGCTTATTCTTCTTCACTTATATAAATGAAATGATTTGTTGGAAAAATAAAAATAGCCATGTAGTCAGCTTTTCTAAATTTGAGGTGGAAATTGGTTTTTCGTGTTGACCCTTGTCGTGTCATGAAAAATAATTTATGCGTGGGTCGTGACAGCTGGGCAAATACCCAAATACTACCCACAGAATGATGAAAACCTCCTGAAAATGTTTCCGTATCATGGCAGTAATCCAGACACCAAGATTTTCAAGGTATGTCATTGCCATTGTCGTTTATTGTGAACGAGCACAGAATTTGCCTTTAAATTAAGAAATCGTCTTTTTTTTTTAGCGTTCATTGGTATGATTTTTTTTTTTCATTTTATAAGCTGCTTTCTTAGTTTTATTTTTTAAACTTATTTAATTATTGACCTCACTTCTCTTCAATAGTTAGTTAGGGTTATGTAAAAGATTTTGAATCACGACATTACTTGTCCATTTGTATTTTGTAAAATAAATTATAAGAAATATTTCCAAAAGATAATGGGTAGAATTCAAGGAATTGATCTATAAAATGCATAGTATTTACATATGTGGTAAAATATATATAATAATAATAATAATAATAATAATAATAATAATAATAATAAAAAACTGGGGAAAATGCCCAGTTGGTAGACCAAGAATGAGGCGGGAGAATAACATTAACCCTGATTTGAGGGCAGTAGAATTTACAGAGGATGATTGGAAAACATTAGCTCAGAATATGGATGCATGGAGAGCTTATTTTGGTGACCTATGGATTCGATAGTGCCAATAAGTTAATAATAATATAATAATAATAATAATAATAATAATAATAACGAAGAGGCAAGATTACTTGGTCTTAAAAAATAAACAGATGTTAAGAGCAATAATAATAATAATAATAATAATAATAATAATAATAATAATAATAATAATAATAATAATAATAATAATAATAATAATAATAATAATATTTCTGTAAGCCCATGTTTTCCCTTTACAGAGATTTAGGCATTCTCCCCCTACAAGGAAGAATTTGAACCATACTAATTTAGTTACACTTGTTTTCGTACAGATGACATTTTTGAGTGGTCCGTGGTCAGCGTTCCGCCTCATACTGACATCTAGGAAACCAAGATAGTACTAGGACGGGAAAATTTGGTAAATTTTGCTTAGAGGCCTTTTCATTCAGGCTTAAGGATCTTTTACGAGCCTGAAAATCTTCAGACTCGGGACCCACGGCTTAAAGTCCCTACCGGAGGACTTGCTCTTTGGATTTTTCCATCCAAAAAAATCCATCGACCCCGGCCGGGTTTGAACCTGCGATCCTCTGGACCAGAGGCAAGGAGCATAACCACTAGTCCACCGCGGCCGACCGATATATAATAATAATAATAATAATAATAATAATAATAATAATAATAATAATAATAATAATAATAATAATAATAATAATGAAGAGATAAGAATTACTGGGTCTTAAAAAGACTATTTAACTCATGCCCCAAATGGGAGTCAATGACCAATCACGTTTCAATGATTTCTGTTTTACAACCAATCAGAGTCGTGTTTCACCAAATATTTATCAGTGTTATAATTACCATATTAAAGAAAGCTCCTCCTTATAATATTGCGATCCTTTGGCAATAAATAGTATGATCTGGTTGCAGTGATAAACAAAAGAAGCAGTAGAAGCGTACCTATCGTTTCTCATTTGTTTTCAAACATCGCCGTTTACAATAAATATATAAATATTTTAAAATAACTATAGTTAAATAATGATTTGTGAGTAAACAGCTTAATTGTATTCGTTAAATAGTCCTAACAAATGCCACTCTTGATTTCCAAATTCTCTAGATAAATTCACTCCTCACTTCGTGAGTCGTGAATTTATCGATAATTTGGAAATCACTCGTGGCATTACTTATGATAAATATTAAGAGGTTTATGCATAAAATTAAATCATCATTTGCTGTGAATATGAATAGGTTTTCTGGTGGTTTTCTGGTCGGTACTGCAGATTTATTTTTAACGACTATATCGATTGCTTAAAATAATTTCGAGTATACTAATTAACTTAAAAAGGCAAACCACACTAAACCGGAATATCACTGATACATTACTTGAATAAACTTGTACCTTATATTAACTTACTAGCGTAAGTCTCGAAGAAAAACAGTCCTTAGCATACATAATATTTGCTTAAAATGACATTCCTAAATATAGCAAAAGGAAACTGATGGAAAACTTCGGAGAATGTTCTAAAAGTTATCCTGTTTATTTGTACACGCAAATACACTGTATTCTGTTTCCGTTTAAAAGAATAATCAGTTTAGTTGAATTCGGAAAGTAGAAAAACAGTTTGATAAAAATAAAACTATATGTTAGAATGGTAACATTTCCGGTTACGACTGAACGGATTTCATTGCTAGGCCTATATCTTTATCACTTCCGCGCAATATTTTGATTCTTGGTGATTCGATATGTCAACAGCCGGTAGCGCCTGTCTTTACTATGGTTTTTAAAATGTGTGTAAAATTTTACCTTTCGAAGATGTGGGTCGTTACGTTTAAAGTATGAAGATGTATCGACGAACATATGGCCTAAATTTGATTCAGTTTTCGAAAGTCCTCTGGTGTGCGCTGGGATTTATGTCCAAAGGGAATTTCCATTTATTACACTTCATAATAAAGAGTGAACAAGATTTATTGTATTGAATTAGTAAGCAATATATTAATACTAGGATAAAAGTCTATCACTAGGAACTTCCACGTATTCCCAAACAAAGGGGGCTCCGAGGCATTCCAAGCCTCGGACTAAAAAACACAACTGTCGCCCTCGACGGCCTGAAACAGAGAGGTATTCGCAACCTCTTAGCTAAAAAACGGTATAGGCCTATATATATATATATATATATATATATATATATATGTATGTGTGTGCGTGTGTGTGTGTGTGTTAGATCCCTGGATGTCCTTTTATGGAATAGAAATTTGACCAGAAAAAAAAAAGATTATACAGACAATAATAGAAAATATACTTACATATGGAACAGAAAGCTGGACAATAAATGAAAGGATGCAGAAAAGAATCTTGGCGACAGAAATTGATGGATTGCGGAGAAGTATGAGAATATCCAGGCTACAACATATTCGAATTACATATAGGCCTATCAGACAAGAAATGGATGCACAAGAAACTGTTATCGATAGGATAACAAAGAGATCTCTACAGTGGACATGTACAACGGATGTCGGAAGACCAGTGGCCTAAACAGGTGTTGGATTGGATGGTACTAGGCAGAAGGAAGAGGGGGAGAAGTAGAAGAGCATGGTATGAGGGAATATATGATGCCATGATGAAGAGGGGTATGGAAGATGGTCAATGGGAAGATAGGAATCTCTGGAAAGCAGGGATCAAGGGCAAACTGCTGTAAAGTGGAAAGCCTGTATTAAGTATTAGGTGTGTATATATATATATACACACACACTAGCTGGCCCGGCGAACGTCGTATCGCCTTTAAATATTTTTACGTTAATTTTCCGATGTTTTAATAGTTATCTGCTATTCGGAGCGGAAACAAATCCAACAAATCAAAGATCATAAAAATCGGTCCAGCCGGTCTTGAGTTATAAATAGTGTCACTAATCCGACTTTGTTTTATATATATATATATATATATAGAAGTCTCGGCCACGCGTTGCTGTGGCTAAGGTATACGTTAAATTATGTTGTAGTAAACTAAGTGAGAAATCTAAATCAGAAAGTTTTTGTTTTACACATTTTTTTAGTTCTGGTACGTTAACTACACCCGGTATAAATATGGATGGTGGTTTATGTGGAAGTGGTTTTGTTCATTGAGATGAATTTATGTTGTCTGCATTCTCAGTATCATCCATAAGTGTATCATAAGGATTATATACATTTATTGATGGAATATTTTGAGGAGGCTTGCTGATTTCATTATACTTTCGTTTTTTTCTACGAATTTGTTGGCAGTTTGGATTCTCATCATCATCATCAAGAAGTCTCTGTATAGTAATATCATCTTGTGATATATTATAGTCATCTTGTTTTTCATTTAATTGAGGCATGGAGATTGTTTCTTTAATATTAGGCATATTATTATAACTAACAGACTTACTTACAATTATGTTATTCCGTTCCATAGGACCTTCATATGTTTTTAAATTGACATTCTTCTTAAATGTAAGATTTATGTCACATAGGCCTATACCAATTTGCGGAAATTCACTTGATATCTTATCATTCATGGTCTATAGAAATGATTCGTCATATTGTTCAATGTTCTCGGTCCAGTTAAATTTAAATTAAGTTGCTGTCTTTCAGCCAGATTACTTAAAACTAATACTTACACACGAAATTAATATTATCAATATATTGAAAATAAAATAAACACAAGCACACTTAAATTATAAAATAATCAATATTTGTAATTCAATTGAAATTCGCGGCTGCAACAAAAAGCACAGCCACCTGGTTAAATAATAAACCAATTACCTTACACGGCAGTCTGTTAGAATCGTATGGAACTCACAGATAATTTTGTTTGTTAAATAATAAACAAATAATTTGCAATAAAAATAATGCGACTATAAATTCAGTTATAAACTTCCCTAAGTCTCAAGTTGGATCAAACTGCACACAGTGTGCAATATTTTATTAAAATCGGTTCAGTAGTTTAGGATTCCATCGCGGACAAACAACGTGATACGTAATTTATATATATATATATATATATATATATATATATATATATAACTTTATATATATATATATATATATATATATATATATTGTTCAATGCCACCAGGTTGTCATTTCGATAGTTTGGTATTTTTTCTTGGCATGGCGTTGTGAGGTTGGGGCGCCTGCAAGGCGGAGTTACGCTGCACTGACGATGTATGATAGGTGATGATGATATTGAAAATATTCTAAACGGACATTGTTTCCGGAAAACACGTAACTATTAGAATTAAGTAACGGTCAGTGCAATGTTACTGATTCATGTTTTGCTTTAATGTTTTTATTACGTACGATTATGGTGAATCTTGTCTTCTATCAACACATAAAAACATAATGTTTTATAACAATGTTCAACACACAAAATATTTCGGAAATAAAATGAGCGAAACTTCATTAATTCGGTCCCACTGAATTCGAAACTGACGTTAAAATTAGCATGTTACACCTCTTCCGGGCTAAGTTACAGTTGTAATGTAAACAAACTATGTATGGACTGCATTATCATTGGTCGAGTAATATTTCACCTTTAAAGGGCCAGTTTCCCCAAAAAAAGGTAACTGTATTACGTCAGTTTAAGCTATGCATTTTACATGAGGAAAACTGGCGTAATACACGGGGAAACTGGCGTAATACAGTTACCTCTGTTGGTGAAACCGGCCCTTAGTGTATAATAAAATGTTCTTTATAACTCTTATATCTCGAAATAAATAAAATAAAAATATGTATTATCTAACATTTGTCCAAATAAGTTACATGGGAGAATCTTAAAAATATCATTACAATTTTAGATAACTGTATTACGCCAGTTTATGCTATGCATTATACACGGGGAAACTGGCGTAATACAGTTACCTCTGTTGGTGAAACCGGCCCTTAGTGTGTAATAAAATGTTCTTTTATAACTCGAAATAAATAAAATAAAAATATGTATTATCTAACATTTGTCCAAATAAGTTACATGAGAGAAATCTTAAAAATATCATTACAATTTTAATACATTAAATAAATAAGCATTTCATTGTTTAATTCTTACGCAAGCGGAATACAGAATACATTGGGATTCTATCGTTTTTAAATGGTCGCTTTCTGTAGAATTTGTTAAAAGACTGGAAAAGAAACAATTTGAAAAGACATAGAGAAACAAATCATTTTGAATGTTTTTCAAACAGTTTAGTGAAAAATATCCCACATCCGCCACTGAGGATATGATGAAAATAACAAAAGAATTTACAGGTGAATCAGAATGGAGCATATATTTTGGTTGTGATGAAATTGCAAATAAAGGATTTCTATCGACATCATGGAAAAACATAAAAGATGGATTAGGTAGGCCCATAGGCTATATTTTTTGGTCATAAATAAATAATAAATGGAAGTATTTTGTTAAATTATTTGGTACGACCTTACCTTGCATTCAGTCATATTTCCCGTTAAATTCGAAGTTGTCTAAAAATAATTTTTCTATCGATGATAGTTCCGTATATAATTCACTCGTATGGCGGGTAAAAGTAGAACCACGGTTCCCCAATAACGGAGTAGTCAGCGGAGTAATACCTTATACAAGTTTGTTCACAGTACAACTGGCACGTAGCTCGAATATAGTATGGCTCTTGTTTTCTAATTGCAGTTATTATCTGTGATTATTGTTTTTTTTTCGTAAAATGTCGATTTTCACATATAAGCACCACTGCCTGATAAAGTCTTAATTTCCACAGGATGGTATTATCACGTGATCTGGTACCACCAGCGAACATATTCATTACGTATTCAGTAGAATAAGACTAAGAGCGTTGAGGCGAGTTTTATAAATAAGAATGTGGTAGTGTTTTCGCGTAATTTCGTGAGAATTGAGTTGTGATATACTTACAGCAGTTCAACCTACTATTTACAGGCAATCTTGTAAATATGTAAATATATATTTTTTTTTCAAATGCCTCAGGTTGTCTTTCGATATTCCTGGTTTCTCTCCTGGCATGGCGTACTTGTAACCCACTTCTGAGGTTGGGGCGCCTGGAAGGCGGGGTTACGTTGCCCCGATGATATGATGGGTGGTGAAGATGATAATGGTGCGCCAGGAGAGAGTCCCTAATCCTAAGCTTAACCTAAGATGAATATGAATGATGATGATTGCGATGGCCATATGATTTCGGGGACCGTTTGGGCCTTAAAGTTGTCCTGATATTTGTCTTACAGGTCAGGAAAAACCCCGATAAAAACCTCACCCAGAAAAAAACTGTCCCGACCGGGAATCGAACCCGGGCCCGTTGCGTGACAAGGCAGCACGCTACCCCGAGACCACAACGGTAAAATATTGTAGATAACTTCTGTTATATTTGGGAATATAGTAACCTGCTTCTATAAAGTGTTCAATTATGCCTTCTATAAAGAAGACATATTTATTGTATTTTGGCTGTAAGGCAGGGACATGGTAAAAAGTGGGCACAGCATTTATGCTGCTCTTTGTGGTTCCTACAACCTTAATGCATGAATGAATAGAAAGGGATTTCATATGGCACTTGGAGTCCCGATGAATTGAAGGGAGCCCACAAATCACACTACTGAGTATTATTTCTGTAAAGTTCCCCTATAACAAAGGAGTCTCCATGAAGAAAAAATGTATAGTTGTTATACTCCAATAAACCCTCTGCAACTCACCCTACCACAGACAACTTGGATGAAACATATCCGGGAAGCAATGGAGAGCAAAGCATTTAGGAGAAGATCAACGGTTAGTCCGAGCGGATTGGTTCACAGCGATCCGTTGTCATACATAATTAATTTGTTTTTATTTGTGTTATGTTATGCGACTGAATGCATTGTATTAGTATTTGGCGTCAGAAGATGTGAAGACATTGTAACCTAAGTAAATAGTAAAATCGCCCTATACCTCATGACAACTAAGTTCCTGTTCCTGAACCCCCATAAAATGTTTCTGTGAGCTACGATGAAAAATGTAGTTCTTCCGCAACTAAAGGACAACCATCAACTTCAAGAGATCCAGACTTCTTTTCAAGCACGTCATCTTCGAATCACAAGGCGATGCAAGAGGAGCTCAATAGCCTCATCAGGGATACGTTGCTTCCTAAAAGTAAGGCAGAAGTTTTGGCATCACAGTTATTAACAATGAAGTTATCTACCGTATCTTATAGGTCGATGGAGGCACTGAATATGAAGCACAGCCTGATCTATGGCGACAGTTTATCAATGTTCCAAGACTAGTCTTAAAGCAGAACTTTTAAATAATAACTAGTTTGCTTCCATTCCTGTGGCATGGCATATTCCACCAATGTAAAATAAACATGGGCCTATACAAATACGAGAAACATCCTGATAGGATACTAGTAAGAAGTGTGTGTGTGGGGATTTTAAATTAGTGTCATTTTATTAGGGACGCAATCTGGATAGTTGTTTCTTTTGGCGAATGGGACAGCCGTGCTATAGACAAATATTATTCTCGGAAAAGTTGAACCAAGAGACAATCATTACCTCTGTGAAAGGAAAACATGAATATTCTGAACCTATTGATTGAGGCCATCAAAGTTTTGCTTCCAGCACTAGTTTTTATATAAACCCTGAGAGCCACATGAGGAAACCTTTTGTACTTGGAATATTAGGCCCCGGCCGATGCGCTGGTTGGGAAGCTGGGTTTTACAGAATCGAGGAAAAATATTCATCTTCCGAGATTCTGTAAAACACTTCACAAACGTGCGTTGTACATTATTTTTTTGCGCGATGGTGTTTTCAAAATAATAAATAAATAGTAGATTAATATCTTTGTTGGAAATATTTGCGTTCATTATAAACAATTGACTAACGTTAACATTGTGGGCAATGTTTATTAGTTTGAAACTACAGGAGGCTTGAGAACAATTATTGATAACATGGCCGCAAGTACGTATTTATTGTTTTATATTGTTTCAAATAGTCCACCGCTGTGGTCTCGGGGTGTAGTGTGCTGCCTTGTCACGCAGCGGGCCCGGGTTCGACCCCCGCTTGGGACAAGTTTCTGGGTGAGGTTTTTCCTCACCTCTAGACTGATGTCAGGATACTTTAAGGCCCAAACGGTCCCCGAACATCATCTGGCCATCATTACCATCAATATCATATTCACCTCATCAGATTAAGTTTAGGTTTAAGGCCTCTCCTGGCGCATCATTACCCATCGTCGTCACCCATCATATCATTGGGCAGCGTAAAGCCGCCTTCCAGGCGCCCCAACCACAGAAGTGGATTACAATACGCCAATGCCAGGAGATAATACCTGAAATGTCGAATGACAAGCAGGTGGCATTGAACCAAAAAATATGTAGGGCCTATATTGTTTCAAATAAAGTTCAGTTATTTTAAAATGCAGTGATTTGTTTCGTATAATGTACACTTGTGTCCAAAAGTTAAGGATAATTAGTTCATTTGCCGACTTATTATAAAGCATTTGTCAGAATAATACAAAATTTGGTAAGGGTATGTCACAGATAATTAGAAACATGGCACGAAAGAAACAATGGCATGAATACGTCATTCACTTGTCATTTTCACAACAAACGAAAACTGCATTTCAGAATTCGAACATAAAAGTTGAACAACAATGGTTCAAATGATTAGTATGGGGTTTGATTACCCCTGACAGCTACACAAGACTCACATCGACGTGGCATGCTAGTGATGAGGTTGTTCAGGAGTTCGATGCTCAGCAAATTCCACTCCTCATGAAGAGCAATGTGAAGGTCTTGAAGTGTCCTCGGAGGAGGCTGACGAGATGCAATTTGTCTCCCTAAGGCATCCCATGCATGCTCTATAGGATTCATATCCGGAGACCTCGCTGGCCACTCCATACGCTGGATATCTTCCTCCTGAAGAAACTCATCCACCAGTTGTGACCTGTGAGGTCGGGCATTGTCATCCATGAATATGAATTCTGGACCCACAGCTCCCCTGAAAAGTCTTACATGAGGTTCCAGGATCTCTTCTCTATACCGCTGAGCATTAACAGTGCCACCTGCGAAGATGTGAAGCTCTGTGCGTGCATTCATCATTATACCTCCCCATACCAGGAGACCACCGCCACCAAATGGATGTCTTTCCATGATGTTCATGGGGTTGTAACGAGTTCCTTGCTCCCTCCAGATAGTCACGCGATGCGAATCACAGTTCAAGCTGAATCTGGACTCGTCTGTAAATAGCACGCTGCTCCACTGATTTAGAGTCCAGTCGCGATGTTCCTGACTCCACCGTAAACGTGCTCTCTTGTTATCAAGGGTGAGTGGGACGCACACTACAGGCCGTCTAGCATACAGACCAGCAGCTCTGAGTCTTCTATAGACAGTTTGTCTGGATACTCTGATACCTGAGGCGGCCGCAAGTTCTGAACTCAGTTGTCTGGCAGACATTGTTCGGTTTCTTCTTGCAGTTAACGCAAGATATCGATCCTGCTGAGGATTTGTAACTCTTGGACGACCTCCCACTGGTCTTCGCCTAACGTCTCCGGTCTCTTAGAACCGTCGCCATAACCTAGATATAACATTTTGTGGCACATTAAGTGCTATGGAGACCTCAGTTTGTTGTCTGTCCTGTTTCTAGCCGCCCAATAATTCTACCCCGAAGCAGAGGGTCCAGATGTTGTCTTTGTGCCATTTTACTGCAATCTGTTCTTACACTACATCTGATTATATCATAACTCTCTTTAAAAATGAAGATTTATGGAACAGGGCTTAACTGCAACAATGCAATTTTTCATTTATAATTGCTATTAATTTTTTCATTGTTGAAGAGAGATTATAATTTAGTATGTAAACTAAACTAAATGTACTGAGAAACGTTTTGATAAATAATTTTTACTCCTTGCTCCTCTTTAAGCATTTTGATTTTCCGTTTTACAAATTATCCTAAACTTTTGGACACCAGTGTATATAACAACTACCTTTTTGAATTTTTCTGTAGCCTAAATACATTGAACATAGTATACATAGAGGACAGTGGTTTTACTTCCCGCACGTGGGTGTAAATGTAATATTACAGTATAGTTATTTAGGTTGGCAACCCGGAAATGTAGGAAGTTGAACTTTCAATAATGGTCGCCATTGCTGGTACGTACGATAAAAGTTCCCCAGACTCAGATTCGAAAAAATGAAATCAATTGTGTTTATCGGATCACAGATTAGAGAACATTTTTAGTTTGAATTAATGCTAAATGATAAGGAGGAAGCAGCATGACAATCATTTTAAAATGTTTTGAATAATTTTCTGGGACACTTCTAAGTGGACAATTTCAAAGAACTAGAGGATAATCTGATCAGCTTGTATGAACAGCTGAAGTGCAGTATGTCACTAAAAATTCACTTTTTTTAAATCACACTTCGATGTCTTTCCATCACATTTGGTGATGTAAGCGTTTCTCAGAGTGACGGAGGAAAGATATAAAGGGAAATGGAATGCTGCCATGCTATGGGATTGTTTTTAGATGGTAAAAAATGGGATGATCCTGCAAGCACACTAACAGAGACAGGTGAAAAAAAAAAACTTTTTAAGGTAATTTATTCATTTTCTCGTGTTTTCATATTTTATAAGAAATAATACAGTGAATATCATTATCTCAAAACCGAAAGTTAATCAATAATTTAAACATCATTCTCGTGTTCAACGACCTGAAAACATACAGTAAACGTAGGCCTACGTTCTTCACCATAACATTCAACTTTTGACAATTTATTTAACAGTGTATTGTTATTCGTAGATTCTCTGCTGCAAGAACTCAGGTTGTATGTTATTGAAACCATCCGTAGGATATACAAATTAGGCCAAAATGTCAATTCCATGTTCCATACATTTTGAAAAGCAGAGTTTAAGTACTGGTGTGGTGGTCTGTTGTGATATTCTAACTTCGGGGGGGGGGGAAATCTTGGGAGAAAATATTCATAGAATGGAAACCGGATTCATATACCGAACTTTCAAATTTAATGTTAATCAGAATAGGCTTCTGAATGTTTTAACATAAAGTAATCCATAATACCTGATATCTTATTACAGAATAATTTGTGCGATTTGTCTTGACAAGTATTATGTTTACGTTAGGCCATGTCTGTAATTTCGGATACTCTAGTTCTTTCTTTATCTTTTTTTCTTCTTTTTTTTACAATTTCGATATTTAAACACACCACAGCTAGCTATAATTATTGTTTTCACAATACGTGCTTGTTATGTCACATCCACAAATTTAGCAACAGTGAGAGTTAGATGGTAAGAATTACTATATAAATTATCACTCACTCCGCTACAGTTCTGCCTCCACTTTTTATGACAAGTAGTGTTGATTTGACGAGATGCGATAAGACAGTAGAAGTTGCATTAGGCCTACTTACACCTACATTATCAGTATGGTATTTCATTACAATGGCCTCTACTTTTTATGCAATAAAATGGACGAAGATAAAGTTGATTTTTATGCAATAAAAATGGACCAAGATAAAGTTGATATTTGAGTGTTCGACACCGATTTGTACTGTATTCCCTCAAACTAAGCTAAGGGATGCCCTTACCAAGCCTAGTATTTACTACACTGGCACTATCGAACCCGTAGGTTCATGGCCGCGCGGACATAAGCTCTCCATACATCCCTATCCTGAGCTAATGCTTTCCAATCATTCCCTGTATAACTACTTCCCTCAATCATAATTAATGTTGTTCTCCCACCTCATTCTTGGTCTACCAACCGGGCGTTTTCCCTCCGGCTTTTCTACAAGAAGCTTCCATGCACCAAGCCTAGTATTTATAAGTAATAATTCCGTTTGAGCTGCTTGACTAAAAACCCAATTATTTAGAGCTATTTCCTAATTAACTCTCTGGCACTCTCAGATTCGGAAATTCGTGGTCGAGCGAACATAATTGCCCCACACATTCCTATCCTGTGAAGTTTTCCAAACACTGCATAAATTTATCTCTCTCAAATCATGGTTATATTATTCTCCTACCATATTTTGACCTACATATTGGGCGCTTGCTCTCTTGTTTTACTGCTGATTTTCCATGCCCCTCTTTCATTCCCCAAGTCCTGTCATCGCAGTCTATGAGATCAACTGATTCCGGATGTAATTTTCTTCTCTACCTGTCTGTTGTTCTTGCTTTGGACCAATGATGTCCTACCTTTATTCTCAAATTTTCGTAATCTTTTCTCCTGTCTGTTCTGTTCTTGCTTTGGACCAATGATTGTCCTACTTTATTCTCAAATTTTCGTAATCTTTTCTCCTGTCTGTTGTTCTTGCTTTGGGACCAATGATTTTCCTACCTTTATTCTCAAATTTTCATAATCTTTTCTCCTCTCTTAAAGTAACAGACAATGTTTTGGAGCCATATAATATAACTGGAAGAATCAATGCTTTATATTAATTAGTTAAAGATCTTTTTAGAGATGTTAGGAAGTCTCTTAATGCATAATGCGTTTTTGAGTTGAGTGTATGTTTTATTTCTTTCTCCACCTCATTCCTGTTCGTAATTATTGTTTCTAAGTATTTCAATTCCGCTACATTTTAAAAGGACACATTTTAAACGTTTATATACGACCACAAATAAAATATATTCAAGTTTGAAAGAAAAATTCAATTTCTTAATGTCTGAAAAATACACACACTAATTAATGAGTAATCTTACAATAAAAATAAACAAAATATAGGCATTAATATGTAACTATAATTTTACTGCAGCATACATTAACATCACGTCTTTTATCTGTTAAATGTATGATTATTCGAAAATTCTGGATAAATGTATCAATTCATACCAAGCAGTTACGTAGGCAAACCTTATGCATGACTCACATGCAAGTTTTGAAAATAGCAGTTACGTTAGAACACTTCTTGTCAAGATTTGGAATTCGATTGAATTGAGAAGCGATGCTGCCAAATAATTCTTCAAACACTTTCATTAAAAAGTCCAATTTATGGTATGAAGCTAACTGCAACTTTCAACTTTAATATGACGTTTATATTGACATAATATACATCAACAGGTTCAAATGTATGTGAATTTACAATAGGTAACACCCCTTTCATATAAAGCAAAAAATCCTTAATGACCCTTAAAGATGAGCCGCCCCCTTGGAAAATTGTTATTAAAATGCAAAAAGTGTATTTTATAAAAAAATGGTAGTAGAGTTTAGTTACTCAAAGCCTATTGATGTCATGCGGAGTTATTTGTAAGGAAACGTACTAAGCAAACTTAACATATAGGCCTAAGCTTAACAAAAAAAGTAAAATTCTCCAATAAAAAAGTGTCGGCTGAAAGACTGCAGTATAAAATATATTTGAAAGTCTATTAGAATTCGTCATCCCGCGCCGTAGCCGAGAGATTTAAGGCAATAATGTATTGATGCAGAGCTACGGGACTTGCGCTGGTTCGAGTCCCCATGAAGGAAAGAATTTTATCATGGAATTTTGATCGTATAGGACCGGTCCATCCAGCATCGTGAGAAATTTGATTATGTACCCAAGTAGCGGCTCCAAATGAGAAACCCAACTATATGGTTGAAGGTTCGACAAGCTGATCATTGTCACTTATACTGGCTAGATGATCTTCCACATTTGTGATTAACACATGTGTGACAAGCCGGTGGATAGTCCTAGAGTCTTCTAGACATGTCGCGCAATGGAGTTTATTTGAATTCGTTACAATACAATTATTGAGGTTCAAGAATTTTGCGAATCTAGCTTTCTGCTGTAACAATAACGATCTGACCTTTTATAATGCTTTTCAATTCGCCACAATTGATCTAGGGACAGCCTTAACACATAGTAACACACTTTGTATTATATTAGTGACCAGCCTCATGGGCTAGTGGTTTAGCGTTTCTGACTATTGTTCTGAGGTCCCGGGTTCGATTCCCGCTCAACCATAGGAATTTTTCTTAAAGGGAATTATTCCTGTGGTTGCCCATGGTCTGGAATTTAGTTAAGTTTAGATTAAGAACTCTCCTGGCACTTCATCATCATTAATCACCCATATATCATCGGGATAACGTAAACTCCGCCTTCCAGGCGCCCCAACTTCAGAAGTGGGTTATAATTACGCCACTGTCAGGAAAGAACACCGAAATGTCGAAATGACAACCTGGGGCATTGAATTATAATATATATATATATATATATATATATATATATATATATATATATAAATGTTAGTTCAACTAACTGATAAAGACTTTTCTTAAAAACTCGTGTTATTTCTCATTTCATCACAATTTCAATAAGTCGCCAATTACATAATTCAATGATCAGATTGTGATTTCAAATAACTTATTAAATGTTTTCTAAAACCCAATTACAAGTTCACTAATTCTATAACGTTATTAAATGCATTGGGTATTTTTAATGGTATGTTTCGTATAAGATTACAAAATTGAACAAACAAATTTAAAACAATAATCATGTAGTTACGTAACTTAACATTTTAACATAAACTAGTTTGCTTTCAAGTTAAACTCCCACAAATTGCTTTGCAGCTTTTAGTTTCATTGTTCCCAATCTATAAAGCTATTTGACAATATGTCGTGGTCACCATAAAATAGTTCAAGAAAGAAACAAACATCGATTAAAAATAAGAGGAAAAACAATGGGAAAAAAGTAATCTAATTGACCTATCATATAGGATTATCGAAAGTCATGTTGCGCGACTATATAAATTCTATCATTTATTTCAACAAGTAACACTTTTAAGTTGAGAAAACAGCTACAATGACTAGGGGACCTGATATGTTGATCCATATGTCACCCCTTAACCTAGCTGAATTATCTTCCATCTCTGTAAATTACACATATGATTGTGAAACCTGCAGCCAACTTGTAAGTCAGAAACTTCTAGGCCTGTCGCGGCAAAGTTTCGGTTTTTTATTAACAATAAATGTTAGAGAAAGTAATATTTTCATAAACACACAACGTAACATAATAATAATAATAATAATAATAATAATAATAATAATAATAATAATAATAATAATATAATATAATGCTTTATTTATTCTGGCAGAGTTAAGGCCATAGGGCCTTCTCTTCCACTCAATCAGCACAAATAAAAATAAATATTTGACAAATATAGATATACACTGTACTAATTATAAACAGTTAAAGATAGATTAAATATAGCAATGTAAATTTCATGTACAAATAACATTTTATACGTAATAACAATAATAATACTTACGATGATAATAATAATATAATGATAATAATTATAATAATACAATATTATAAATATGATCAATTATACGAAAAGCGTCAATTAATATATATATATATATATATATATATAAGATCTATGTGTGTGTGGTATACCTTACACTGGGTAATATTGAAGTTGAGGTTAGAGCAAATATAAATTTAGATTTCTTTTAAAATATGTCAATGTCCGGCAGCCCCTTATTTCTTGTGGTAGGGAATTCCAGTTGCGGTATATTAAGCAAGAGACTATGTTGTGTTTAAGTTTTGGTTTGAGGATAGATACTTGAAAAGGGATGATAAATAATTTGGAATCGAGGTATGTAGGATCTAAATAAAGAGATTAGACAGTGCGATTTTCTTCTCTCTTTTTTAATGTAGTCATGACAATTCGTGGAATAATGAGAAATGTGATCGTATTTTCGAACATTAAATATGAATCTGATACACATATTATGGACACGCTGCAGTTTGTCCGACAATCCGTCGTCTTATGTCAGTTATAAAGTAGAAATGAAAAAAAGTACAATCTTTACTTTTAGCTTCATAAATGAAGTAAACTAATTCAAATAATTCTGTTTCAATAAAATTAATAACATGATTCAAATTTTGGACTTCAGTATTTTAGAGACAATCCAAATAATTTCCCAATTCAATTACAATATTATATGAAGTGCAATAACGGAATTAGTACCATTAACTGAATCAAGTTTAAATCAAACAGCGTTGTTATGTCAGCGTACAGACTGAGAGAAAATGAAAGAAAGCGAATGGCATCACGTGCATCATATAATATACAATAACTGTATCTTTGTTCAAATAGGATCAGTTGTCGCAATATTGCATTATCTTGATTTAAACAGATGTGGGACACAATCCTCCACAAGTAATCTAACTCTCTATGGTAGTTACTGTTTCTAGTTGTTTTAAGGGGACTTGGAGGATTTGATTTACAATGAATAATGAACATAATTATGGTGCGGATTTCTATGGCACCATCGTACATTTTTAAAGTTTTATTTTTTAACTTCAAATAAGGAAAATTTCAATTTTATTCAGTAAGTCGCCTGGGATTTTTGTTTTATTGTCTTTTTTTTAAAGTCATACATTCTTTTCTTTTTTCTAATTTCTGTAATAAAATAATATTTTTAGTCATATTTCGGGGATTTTTATAAGTCATCAACCATGTTGAAATAAACAACTTAATGTACGTAACTGATGGGTCGTTCGCGAACTACATCAATGAAGCACATCTTTTATAAGAACTCACTCTCATTTCTATTTTCTAACGCTGATTCTAGATTTAAGGAACATCTACTTTTTTTTCATAGCTTTTTATTCAAAAATAATTTGAGACAATATAAACTAGGCCTTTCATTGAAACGTGAACACCTGCAACAACACTAAGTATTTTTGCTTTTTAAGTCTAGCATTATTCTCAAATTTATTACATTAACATTTGGTTTGACAAACATGTGTGGCTTTTCAATTGAAGAAATGGGCGAATTTCCTGCACGAGAATCCTTACGATCCCGAACAATAAGTTAAATAACAATATTGGCTGTGAGCGACAATGAAAACACTCAAAATGAACGCTGACTTTAATGAACTATCGATACCTTACAAAAAACAATATAAAGTGAATTAACAGAAAATGTTGATATCTTAAGACCTCAACTTCAGTTTTATCCCACCAAGCTTAAATGAAGCGTTCTTAGAGTGTAAAATCAAACAATTTTGTTCGAGAGTTTGCGAGAAGATTTTAGTAGTGATGGTATTATCTCATTCTGTAAGTTCTGTGACGTGAAATTATCGGTTTCATAAGCGATTACAGCAAACACTGATACCATCAAGCATCAGAATGTTTACAACAGTCGCCTCATAGAAAAAAAAATACAGCATCTGATTTTTAAGGCATATTCTTTAAAATGCCAATTCATCAGATACCAGTACTCCACCAATTTCATAAGGCTGCTGCATTCTTCAGATAAAATAGGAAATAGTGCCTTATAATTATTTTCCTGCATTGCTTCCGGATCGTCCGCATTTTTTTATTTTTTTATGTTGTCGTCTTTGACGTTCATAAGCTTAATTTTAAAACTAAAAACATCTCGATTTTCGAATGTCCACTTTTTGCGCCGTACCCGTATTATTTTTCTGCATTGATAGATTGTTTTTTTTAGTTCGCATAATCTAGATTAAGAATAGAGAACTAATTATTTACCTTATGGAAAGTTGGATAACAACAGAATCCCGAAACAGATTCTTCACTACAGACCACTAGGACGAAGAAAATATAGGAAGACCCCGTAAAAGATGGACAGACCAATTTTAACATGAGATCGGAACAAGCCTTAAGGTCTAATCCATGATGGTGATGAAAAGTTGGAAAATGTAGGGCCTATATAAATTAAAAAACTAGTATAAAATGTTTAATAGATTCATTAAAATATAAGGTCATATATTTGTCTCTCTTGGATCATGTTTAAACATTTTTTAGATCATAAATGCACTTATATATATCAAATCCATCCATAGTAGGTCTTTCACTACAATCATAGCATTTTCATGCTATGCTTTGCAGCTTTAGTACGGAATTATATGTATTACACCACACTAGGCGGATCCGGACAGACGGTTGTCCTACCCGATCGTGTCATGGCCGGACGATAAAAAAACCGTTCCTTTTTTCTATAAAATTCACTAATTATTAGATATTAAGTAAGTTCGCAAAAAAAAACTCCTCGCTGCCAAACTGTTGTGGCTCAAAAATATGCATGATGACGTCACATTTGTTTTCGCACGGAATATGTCGATAATGCAGATGACCACACATGAGTTAAAAAAATCCCTATAACCCGATCGCAGCGGTCACCTACCGAGCCCAATTATGAATTTAAACCATTCAGGGACCCACTCAAACACATACAAAAAATAATCAAAGTCGGTCCAGTCGTTTAGACTAACGCACTGGCACTATCGAATCCGCAGGTTATGGCCGCGGCGGACATAAGCTCTCCATACATCCCTACCCTGAGCCATTGTTTTCCAATCATTTCCTGTATAATCTACTTCCCTCAATTCATAGTTAATGTTATTCTCCCACCTTATTCTTGGTCTACTAACTGGGCGTTTTTCCCTCTGGTTTTCCTACAAGAAGCTTCCATGCACATATTTCATTCCCATTCGTGTCACATATCCTTTCCATCGCAGTCTACGAGACTTAACTGTACTTATTATAACTGGCTTCCTGTAAAGACCATGTAGTACACTTATGTAGTCTCCTCTATTCACCTGTCTCTTCATCTCTCTTTGGTCTAAATATTTTCCTACGAACTTTATTCTCAAATACTCGTAATCTTCTTTCCTCCCTTAAAGTAAGAGTCCATGTTTCGCATCCATATAATATAACTGGTAAAATAGTAAATAAATGTGACTGCTAGAGCTATTTTTAAATATTCACATCTGGTGAACTCCTACATCTAATGGTTTTAGAGGGTCCAATTGTGAATCTAAACCATCGAGGGACCCAATCAGACCACAATACAAAAAAAAAATTAATCAAAGTCGAATCCAGTCGTTTAGGAGGAGTTCAGTGACAAACACAGAATTAATATCATATATAAATACACACACACACATATATATTATAGCCTGTATACATATATATTATATGTAGTTTTTAGGTCATAAAAAATCTGCGTTTCATTTTAAACCTGCAGATGTTAATCAATAATATCTTATTTTCCATTCAAATACATGCATGACACCTAAATCTCCATAACACAGTATTTTTTATTTTAACGGCGCTCTTAACCCTTAAATTGGCAAAACAACAACTTTCTTGTGTCAGTTATTTAAATGTGGCGCGACCGCAGTGAAAAACGGAATCTTTAATAACTGTTATTATTAGGTATATTGTATAAATTAGACACACAATTAAGTGGTTTCTTTTTTGTTCGTTTTCTTCTGATTTATTTAAAATATTAAATCAATTAACAACAATTAATGTATCTTATAGATACATTAAGAATTTAAGGGTTAACCATCTCATGTAATAAAATTAGCGTTGCAATTATAACTAAGCGTATAAGACGGACAAATTTTAATATATATTTTTCAGGCAAATTCATAAGATAATCTGCAGAAAGGTCTGTATGAACTTAAAATTAACAGAAGAAATAGGGATTGAAGATATTACAGAGAAAACGAAAATTATGGCTTCCTGTCAGAAAGTAAAATTGTACTTCAATATAAATTTTAGAGCAGGTGAATAATTTTACATATCTAGGATGCAATATCTCATATGAAGAATAACAACGATGTGAATGCAAAAATATCTAAATTTTTTAAAGAATTTTAGGGTTAGTAGATTCTTATCTTCAAGCCACAATTAGTCCAAAAACATTCAAGACTAAAAGTCTATAAAACACTGGCTCTTCCAACTCTTGTATGGTAGCGAAGTATGGACGTTGAAACAGAAGGATATACAGAGACTTAGATCTGCTGAAATGAGATACCTTCGGAGGACTGGAGGATACAATCTACTAGATCACAAAAAAAAATGAAGACATCTTAGAAGAATTACACATGGAACCTTTAGAAAACAAAATTCTGATTATAAGTCAAGATGGATGCAACATGTTCATCAAATGGAAGATCACAAGATAACCAAACACATATTAAGATATCAACCTGCAGGAAGAAGAAGACCAGGACGTCCACTTAAAAGACTTCTGGATGGTGTTTCTCTTGAGGCCGAAACAGGTCAACAAATGACCTAAATTCGTGAATGTGCATGATGATGATATTTTTCAGGCTTGAGATTATTTTAAGTGCAGAGAATCTACGGTACGGGACCAAGAGCTGTACTTCCCTTCGGAAGAAGAAAACTACACTCAAGATTATTTTACGTCCTGAAAAATCCATGGACCCATATCAGATCTGATACCGCGAATTTCAGTACCACAGGCAAGCATGCTATTAGTTCACAGAACCGACAACAATAAAATAAGTACGAGAGACAAAACACATTAGAAGATAATGCTTCCCGTCTAGTCGTCTGTTGACTATATTTACTGTAACTAGAGAGAAAAGATTTGCACCTTAGCCGGGATTTAAACCCAAATCCTCAGCTCTGTGCGTATAAACTGAACTACTTAGGAACACTTCTCAGACGAAGCTCAATTTTTTTTTTTTTTTAGTGTTTGAACATTCAGACGCAATGCTTTTGTCTAGTCATTTATAAAAATAAATTAGTTTTGGATGATATATGCTTATTCATAATTGTTTCTATTTTGAATAAAGACAATGTACTAATTATGTAAATAAAAATGTCACCATCTCAGTCATTGCAAAAAGAAGAGTCTATGAATATTGAAAATTTCGTGCGTTACTTACCTCATAAACATTAGGATGCCATACTTTGGTGAGGAATCGTATGCTGGGTGGAGAATACGGATAATCTGGTCTGGTGAAATTTCATATGTGCCTGAAACAAATGATAACATATATTTTAACACATTGAACCCTATATGATAGCCTATTTATAAATATTTTAATTGTTTACTAATTTCATATTAATAAATCACAATAACATAAGCAACTCTTAAAATTAATCATGAAAGAGTTTTTAGTCGATATTTAGATGAAAGTTATATTTATGTTCGCTAAAATTAATATAAAAAAGTAACAATTCCAATCAAACTAGCAGCGGTTTCTAGGTATAATTGAGAGTCGGATTATTCTGGTCCGTCCAATTTGCTTTTTTTTGGTTTCTTCAGGTCATTGCTTTAATAAACACATTTAATGATTCGCGGTTAACAGTACTTAATAATCCACTAACAATTACAAAAACAATAAAGTTTAAATGATCGTATGACACAATAGAAATACACAGCGTAAGGATAAAGCCTTGATTTTTTTACGAATACATAGAATACTAGATCCAATGTGTTTTCTTATACACCAAAATGAACGTTAGGATAGATTTTCATTAGGCCTATCACAAACCATTTCACTTGTTAATTTCTCATTATTTTAATTGATTCAACATATAGATCACATCACGTCCAAACTATTTAGTTTTTTTATTATGAATGCCCAATAGATTGTTATGTCTACTACATCTTCTGTTTCCTGCCTGAAAGTTCGGATATTCATTTAACGATTCTACGACCTTGGGATTATGGTGAAATGGGTACTGGTAATGAAATTTCCAATTCAGCATTTGTATGGACTGAGGAAAAATCAGGGAATAAATTCCATTCAGTTGGACTCTAAACCATAGGCCACCAAATATGAATCGCAAACGCTGTCATTAATAATGATATAAAAAACAATGCACCTGAGAGCGCTCCCCCAACCGGAACAGCGTGGGCATTTCAATTTATAAGTCTGAGCTTGACTCCATCAAAGACGTGATTGGTCTTTGTTATAAAACTAACAAAATATTACGAATAAAATAATTTGCTGGATTCTGACTCATGTTTTATGTTTAAATTCGCTGATTAATGTCACGTAATGGGCACAACGAAAGTAATTTAGGTTTAGTCATCGCGGTTTAAAAAAATTCTCATTACATAATATTTAAAAAGTCAAGAGTAAAGAGAAAAGTTTATTCATTTCTCATCTTTCGTTGAGAAGGTAAACAATAGAAAACTTCAATGTTGACGTAGAGAATATTTTCTGTATTTTTAAATTATATTAGTGAAAGCTTTCTCTGTGGAATGTACATTTAACTTCGGAAAAAAAAAAACATAAAACACTTTTTAAACATGATTAGCTTTATAAAATATAAATATGAAATCACGTAACCATGTTTGACAATATATTCAAACTTGTCTCGTTGAGAGTAAACATAGAATTAAATAAAAAGCTATAACTGGGAAACAGAACTATTTTTTATCACTCTTTGTTAAAATATGTGGCTATCAATCAATTTATTTTTATGCAGAATACGTACATCTATATACTAATTGAAAAGTCGTCTAAAAAAATATGGTACTTAAGATATACTACCCATATTATTCACAGCAAAAGAATACAATACTTTTAAACTGTTTTTTTATTAGCTCAAACTTAATATTCCTTAAGACAAATATATTATGGACTGTTTAGAAATTTTGTTTCATACCACCTACTATGAGAAAGAGAAAAGACTCTTCAGAGGTATACGAATCTTCTGCCTACTTTTAGTTGATTCGAACTTTTTACCGAAAGCTTGTTTTTCATTTTTTTTTCAAAATAGGCTAATCTATTGAATGTTCAGAATTTTCGAAGAAGCTAATTTTGATTACTGAATGAAGCATGTGAGAGCTGAAATCATATTTTAAATACTGTACAAATATTACCCAAATGGGAAATTTAATTGGAGAAAGAAATATTACAAACGCTAGAAAAAATATTTATTTTTTTTCATTATTCGTAACATTTTACTCCTTAAAAGCGCGCTTTGAGTCAATTGAATTTTATATTATTTTGTCTTCTCGTATTACGCGTATTTACATCATTGAGAGCTTGTGAATGTGTTGTGTGTTATATATATATATATAATATATATATATATATATATACACACACACTGTAATTTTAGAGTTATTAAGCTATTATTAAAATTAGCAGTGAAAGTCTTGCAAGTGGGCAGAACATTATGTATCATGATATATTTTCTCATCACCTAATTAAAGGGACTATCTAATGTCCTACAACAATTAAACTATGTTGGAGCGTGAGTAGCGGTATTTAGATACAGTCCAAGTTTCTTGAAATTAACTTCACAAAATGTTTACACAATTTTTTTTTTTCTTTTTTTAATGTATTATATGCGCAACTATACATCTTGACGAAACAATGTGTTAATAGTTTCTAAGTTCACTGTGCTCAGTACTGTTTCAGTTTCGAATTTCTAAACATGTGCTGATATTAGTCTATAAATGATGTTACGTGGTTCAAGTGGTGAGAATGGTAGCATTAAGTTTCCTGGTACCGATGGTGGACAATATTTAGTGGTTTGGTTTCATTAATATATTCAGTAACCCCTTTTGGTGTTGAGTTGGCGACGACCCCGATGAATTTGATTGATAGCATTCGTAGTGTTTTTCGAATGTTATAGTAAGACGACTCTCTTTCTTCTGTGATTGGAATATTGTAAAAAGGGTATTCCCACACAGTGCAAAGTTAGAAATTATTAGACAACGATGAAGTAAGAGGCATTTGAAAAGTAAGATTCCCCATAAAACGGATATCCAGGTTGCTATTTAGGGGGATGGAATAGGGGTAACTCTTCACGCCCCCGATGATCAATCGCATTGCTTGATTCTGCACTAATTCTAGGCATGTTTGCTGTTAAAGTCTCATATGCACATAAGATAATTAGTTAGATGTAAATTTTGTATCTGGAGTTGAGAACAGATTGCGGAAGGAAACTATTATTTTGCAGCTAGTCTGTTTAGAATGTTAAATATGTTTCTTGCTTTTTCTATCTTTCAGTATATACTATCCATGTCATTTTTGTATCTAGTTGCATTCCCAGATATTTTGTCTCACTGCTAGGGTAGATTATTTCATTGCCCAAGTTTAGGTTCATGTCTAATGTGATAAGATTTTTAAGAGTTTCGTTCATTTTGGCGAAAAAGCATTTTTATTTCTTCTTAGGTAGAGATAGGCCATAATAACAAAAACATACGCAAATAATGCTGATTTTATTCCCGAAGAGGTTTGTAAAAATGGTGATAAATCATTTTAAATAAACTCGGGCTCATTACTGCTACTTATGTTGTTTCATATTTTGGATGTAGAAAAAATTACTCTCGTAGCACAGAAACGACGGTTAAGGAAGACATATATTATCTATATGGCTACGTTTTTTTTACTATACAACGAACTCCGTAAAAATATCACTTTATCTTATTCAAAATTAATGTTTTGTTTATTTGTTTGTTAGGCCAGACCGTTGATCCGATTGTGATGGGGTTGGAATGAAAGTATTCCACTTGATTTGCCAAGACTTTAAATAAAAAAAGAACCTATACCATGTTAAAGGTACATCCACAATCCAAATTTATTCAATCACGAAGTAATTAAATAACGAAAACTTTCACTTGTTGCATATTAATGGTGTATATACCAAACCCAAAAATAAAAACAGGAAAGTTAAAACTATTTTTCATTGCAGTCCTCAACGCGTACTGGGGGGGGGGGAATGGAACCGTACTACTTACGTATAGAGGATTGAATGTGAGGTTTATAAAAGATATTTCAATCTAGCAACATAAAAATATTTCATATCACGTCGAATTCCATTATTTGTAAAATTATATACATATACGGGATTTGAGCTTGCATTGCTCAAGTCAAAGATTTAATGATAAATAACATATTTATAAGCTACAGATTCCACATACTCTCATCAACCTCTCAAACCCTCGAAGGGGACCCTGAAACATCGCTACTTGCCCGTGCGAGCCAATTTGGATAAATATAGATATTATATATATATATATATATATAGAGTATAAACATGCATATGTCCTATTGAATACCGATACCAAAGAAAATCCTCTAAATATGCTTACAATGAACTGGTTCGTATGTAAATTTGAAGTTATTAGGTCTATCTCTATAATCCTTATCATTAATAGGACTCCATCCATCCATAGTAATTCTGCCGAGGCAGTTCTTTCAACTGCAATCATAGCATTTTCATGCTATGCTTTCAGCTTTACTAGGGAATCGGAGGTGTGGTAGGTTCCCGTTACTTGCCACCCCGGTAAAGGATGATGATGATGGCCATATGATTTCGGGGACTGTTTGGCCTTAAAGTTTTCCTGACATTGGTCTTACAGGTGAGGTAAAACCCCGATAAAAACCTCACCCAGAAAAACTGTCCCGAACGGGGATCGAACCCGGGCCCGCTGCGTGACAAAGCAGCACACTACCTCGAGACCACAGCGACAAATAGGACTAAAGTAATAATACTAGTATAACTAAAATAGTGATAAAAATGTTAATCATTACATAAATTCGTAGCTATGAATGTGTAATTAATCATTTTAAATATACTTGTGATAATGGAACAAATCAAGTCTGATTCAATCAAACTGTCAATTAACAAAATTAAATGCAAATTGCATAATTTCCATTAACGCAGCTTAACTTCTCACCTTTTTTAGACACTTTTACGTGCCACACGCCACTCGAACCTTACACTGGTACGACCTGTCAAGAGAGTGATTTTAAAATTATGGATCACACATTTTTTTTGACTACACAAGGACATGGGGGGCCTCCCCGAATGAGTGATCAGCTCAATGTCAGGGCCTCCTCCGAGACAACACAACATTAAGACAAAATACGCCAATTAGTCACACATTCATACTAAACATGGCGAATATTATTATGATTATGTTGGGCAGATGAATTTCTGTGACCGTTTGAGCCTTGAAGTTTCCTGGACATTTGTCTTACAATGTTGAGAAAAAACCTAAAAAAAAAATCACTCAGGAAACTTGTCCCGACCGAGGATCGAACCAGGGTCCGCTGCATACGAGAGAGCGGTGGACCAAATTGTATGTTAAATGTTCAAAATAGTATTTTGTAACACGAAATCATTATTTTTAATTACCCTTGTAATAGAATAAGTAATTATATGAACTTATTTTTTATATCCATATAATGTATGCTTTTGTTTGTTATACTTGTAAAATGTCTAAATATCCATGATTTATTAAGATGTTAGTGAAAGTTGCGACTGTTTTGTAAATATTACAGCATATGGAACTGTAATGTTCCACCTACAGGTCATTTTATTAGGACTGCAAGATATTAAAATGAGAGTGTTAATAAAAACGCTATTTGAAGACGCTTGTTAATGGCATCCAAGTTTTCATTGTGATTGATGATGACTCGACTGCTTTCAGTTACTGTAACATTTATGTCACGATGGTAATTTTTTTTTAAATAGATCTTATAGATCCATAAAAACAAGTATGCACAATTTATTTCTATGGTCAGGAAAAGCTTTTTTTTTCGGGAGTTCCACGGATTAAAACGGTACATTCGACAGTTTTTAACGGTCCAAGCAGCTAGCAGATTTCACTTTGAAGGGAAATTTAATGTTCAGCTTCCGAAACATCAACGTGACACAATGGTAGAGAAAACGCAAGCTAGCTCAAGAACCGCTAGATACATTTGTCAAGTGTCTGTCAGGCGAGACGAGTTTTGCTGTAGAATCACAAGACCGTGTAAAAATATTATAGGAACGGAAAAGGGTGTTGAACTATAGAGGACACACATGCAATTGCAAGTGTGTGTGATCTTTCAAACAACTTTCTGAAAAAGTAGACGCAATTTAATACAAGTGCCCAGACTTTAAATATAAATTCCTTACTCTAATATAACTAAAAATGTCTTATAGACGTTGGGTTGCAGATACCGTTTTTTTTTTCGGGAGAAAATATTTGTACAGAAATTTATTTGTACATTATTTAACATTTGTGCTGGAAGGAACTATTGATCTAATTTTAACATATTATATGAAATGAAAAAAGTTTACTTTTATATTTTCAAATCAAACACAAAATACGCGGCTGCAAAGCTATTATTATCGTATTGTACTTGATTATTCTTGCTCCTCTATGCATTTATACTCAGTAGCTGGGAGTGTGTGTGTCCATTCACTTTAGTTACGAGGTATTAATCTCTCCATCATTTATACTATGTCATTAATAATTTGTTCTCCCTTTTTTCACGCCGTAGCGTAGTGGTTAAGGCACTGCGCTACAAGCCGAAAGTTCGAGGGTTCGAGTCCCGGTGGGGTCAGGATATTTAAACTTACCCAAACCCTCTGACGGCACCATGGCCCTGGGGTCGACTCAGCCTCTAAATGAAATGAGTACCAGACGCTTGTCTGGGGGTAAAGGCGGCCGTCACGCAAGGCTGACAACCCGGATGACATAAAGTGCCGATTGTCCAGAAAAAGTGGGAGCCTTAACCTCCCACTACCCCAAGCGCCTCTCGAGGCCTGTCGTGGGATCAATTTACAATTTATATATCTTTCACATATTATACATTTAATTCGTTAAATCTAGAGTAAATCAAAATAAGCTACATTATAAATATTAATTGTATTGTATTTATAACATGTAATCGTTTATGTTTATTGTAATTTATAAGTAAGACTATTTTTGTTGTATTTTTTAAAATCTGGTCTAGTGGCAGACAAGGCCTTAACTCTGACAGGTAAAATAAAGCTATTATTGTTGTTATTATGTTGTTATTATTATTATTATCATCATCATCATCATCATCATGGACGTGAGCTTCCTGAATTTTTTTTTTTCGCTGAGGTATTCCCAGTCTCGAACGCTCTTCATTAATCTATTCTGCTGATACGGTCATTCCAATTTAATCTATGATTAATACATCATCATGAACAAATTCGTTTTAGGCCATGTGGCCTGTACGGTAAACCTAGCGAAGATGGTCTTGATCTTTCCACCGATGTTTTGGTCTTCCTTGGTCCCTATGTGCAGTTGGGGTATATTGGAATGCCAATTTTGGAAGTCCATTTCTTGCCATTCTCCTCAGATGATTTTTCCATTCTTGTTGGTATCTTTGTATATCTTCATTTAAACTTGTTACTCCAAGTTTTCCTCTGATAATAGTGTTCCTTTGGTGATCCAGTCTATTAACTCCTAACAATGATCGTAAGAAGCGCATTTGGCTTACTTGAAGTTTATGAGAGTTTCTTTTATTTAAAATCCAAATTTCACTTCCGTATTTTAGAGCAGCTTTTGATGTGATGTTATGTAATCTTAGTTTTGTCTCTGTCCTCATCTGTTTACCAAAATGTCTTCGTATTACCCCATTCATTTTATTATATTTTTGTAATTTTGAATCAATGTCACTCTTATACTCTGCAAATACACTTCCTAAGTAAGAGAAATCTGACACTTGTTCTATAATTTTTTCATAAATCTCAATTTTCACCCGTTGTATGTTTTTTCCACACATTGCCATTGTTTTGGATTTTGAAGTGGAAATTTTCATATTATATTTGCTGGCAATTTTGAATAATTGATACGCTGCTATTTGTAAGCTATGATTAATATAGAGGTTAAATTGTTCAATTTTGCACTCTTCCCTAATACCAGCCTACGAATTTTATTTTTCAATTATTTTTCCCATTTTTTCTTACAAAACTTTCATTTCTGTTGTTTCACTGATTTTATTTGTTTCTTGAGTTCATATATTTGTTATAAACCTACAAGCCAATCATATATGACTTTATACATTTATTAGTTTTAAGATATAGCCCACAGTTATAGTCAACTACATTTTATGTACAAATTTCGAAACAAAAACAACTCTTATAATGCAAAAAATATGTTGAAAACTATTCTTCTTACAGAAATTGAAGACAGCAGAAATTATACTTATGTGACCCTTAGCAGGTTGCACACTATACGAACACAACATATATTAATTCTAAATACTTGTAAAACAAATCTAATTACAGAAACTATTAATGAATGTCAAAATAACTGATACCACCACATATTAAAATGTATTTTTTTTTCAAATGTCCCAGGTTTGTCCTTCGACATTCCTAGTTTCTCTCCTGGCATGGCGTATTTGTAACCCACTTCTGAGGTTGGGGCGCCTGGAAGGCGGGGTTACGTTGCCCCGATGATATGATGGGTGATGATGATAATGGTGCGCCAGGAGAGTCCCTAATCCTAAGCTTAACCTAAGATGAATATGAATGATGATGATTGCGATGGCCATATGATTTCGGGGACCGTTTGGCCTTAAAGTTTTCCTGACATTTGTCTTACAGGTGAGGAAAAACCCCGATAAAAACCTCACCCAGAAAAACTGTCCCGACCGGGGATCGAACCCGGGCCCGCTGCATGACAAGGCAGCACGCTACCCCGAGACCACAGCGGTGGACGCATATTAAAATGTTTCATGATAGATTCTTTACGCTTTATATTAGCTTGACCTGTATCTATGTAACGAAATCTTTCAACACGATTTTCACCCACTTATAAACATTGGATCGACTTCAAACTTTGTATACTTGTAAAGGACCAATGACAATACAATAATTTCATAAATGTTTTCTAAAATCCTGGCCAGGATCATCAGAAAATAAAAACAAATAAAAATCGGTATAATAGGTTGCGGACTTATCAACTTTTTAGTTAATCGTTATAAGAGATCAGTTGGTAGAGTGGTGTACTATAGTGGTATATAATTTCAGTAATCCATAGGTCGCTGGTTCAAATCCGGCCAGGAGAATTTTATTAGAAGAGTATTACTTTTAGCTTATACTACAATAGTATTGAATTTTAAACATATTTACATTTTTAGAAAACCAAACTAAAGAATAAAAATAAATAATAGTTTAAAAGAACTAAAACAACACGCTTTATTAGAAAACCGAACTAAAAAATGAAAAATAATTTTAATTTCCAACACGCTTGGCATAAAATTAAAGTGGTCGACAAAAAAATCATCTCCAACACATCTAGAATAAAACTAGAGTTATCTACAAAAAAATAATGTTACCATCAAAACGTGTCGTGCTCTATATCAATTAATATATTTGATAACAAACATATATTGGTAAAAGTAAAGTCTCTAAGAACAAAACGTAAAAGGCATAAAAAGCACCCCACGCTTTTGATGGTAATTTTTTTTGTAGATAACTCTAGTTTTATTCTAGATGTGTCGGAGATGATTTTTTTGTTGCCCCTTTAATTTTATCTCGAGCGTGTTCGAAATTAAAATTATTTTTCTTTTTAGTTTGGTTTTCTAATAAAGCGTATTGTTTTAGTTTCTTAAACTATTTTTTCTCTTAAGCCCTTTCCTTCCCTGTGCCGGGATTAGTGCGCTTCCTATTGGGTACTTATTCAATAAGTTAATTTAACTACGCTCATTTAACTATAGATGTCAGCGAGTGATAGGGGGTAGGCTTAGTGCTTCGCGAGATATCTAGTGGGCAACTAAGGTATTACTGGATAGGAAACGGTCGGTAAATTTTGCACAGAAGCCTTTTTTATTCAGCTTGTGGTTCTTTTACAGCCTGAAAATCTTCAGACACGGGACTCACGGCTTAAAGTCTCTTCAGGAGGATTTGTTCTTTGGATTTTTCCATCCTAATAAATCCATCGAACAAGGCCGGATTTGAACCCGCGTCCTTCGGAACTAGCGGTAAGGAACATAACCACTGTCCCACCGCGACCGACTGCCCCGTCAAATTATGGAATACCATACAACCGGAAAAAAGGACAAATGGATCAAATTCGGATGTCGAAGGAGATTGAGATAATAAATTGACCTTGAAGTTGGAAGCCAGATGATCTAACCGTGAAGCTACTGATAAATTTCAGTCCAAGATCCGGCTGCAAGATTACTACGTTCATCGAGTGTATGAACAAAATCTATTTTTTCATAAAATTGTGAATGACTGAATACATTTTTGCCGAGTTGCCTATTAAAATTCGGCCGCCAGTATGTTTAATTAAAATATAATTAATTTATTTATTCGAAATAATTTGATTCACTTGTTATTAAAATAAATTATAATCCAGTTCGCAGAAATCGATGTAAAGAGCTTGAAAAGTTTTGGTTGCCATTGCAAACTTGACAGTAAACCTCCTCGCGGCTACATCAGGCTGTAACACCAATCAGTATATAAAATGGCAGTAGAAGCAGTATTTATTGTTTTATATTGTTTCAAATAAAGTTCAGTTCATTTAAAAGTTGTGATTTGTTTCGTATAATGTATATTAACACTACCTTTTGGGTATATTTTTGTATATACATTGTACGTAGTATACATAAAGGGCAGTAGTTTTACTTCCCGCTGCGAGGAGGTTACGGCCAAGTTTGCAATGGCAACCAAAACTTTTCAAGCTCTATACATCGATTTCTGCGAATTGGATTATAATTTATTTTAATAACAAGTGAATCAAATTATTTCGAATAAATTCATTAATTATATTTTAATTAAACGTACTGGCGGCCAAATTTTAATAGGCAACTCGGCAAAAATGTATTCAGTCATTCACAATTTTATGAGAAAAAAAAATTGTTCAAACATTCGATGAACGTAGTAATCTTGCAGCCGATTAGACTATTAAAGATGTATAGTTTTATCAGAATCGAAGAATAGCTCTAAGTAGGTACGATATTAATAAATTATTATTTTTTTAGAGTTATCTGCCTTTTATTTGTTATATATTTACTAATTTATTGTAAGCAAATGTATTTTTTCACCACAAACAATAATCGGTATTTACTCGTACGAATGTTGTCATGAATCGTAACAATGCATTAGAAGCATTAAAATGGCAATGTTTAAGGGGACCGACGAATGGTGAATATCAATTTTTTTTTTAGTTTTCATCTGATTGTTTCGAAATTTTTTATCACATACATTAGGTGCTTATAGAGACGTTTCTGTGAAGTTTGGTGTTTGTAAGTGCAATAGTTTCAGAATTATGATTTTTTGAAACCATTTTTTAAATATTTTCTAAAAAATTATCCTTACGATGCATTTTTAAACATTTTCTGATGAAATTTGAGATTCAGAGTCTATGATTCCATTAAACATATTTGCTATGCAAAAAACTCATAAAGGGAGGATACTGCTTATTTTCATTTTTTGAAGAAAAAAAATTATGACTCATTTTTTTTTTCATCTCAATTTAAAAGAACGCTAGTAACTGCATAGCAAACCACAAAATTTCACTCTCATAGCATAAAAATTGTATCATAAGGAGCATTTTAAGCTTTGGAAAATGTCAAAAAAATGGAAACGGGGAAAAAAAAAACGCATATTAAAGTTTAGGTAGTAATACTGACTATACGTGCAAGAGTATTTAAACTCTTACGTCACGGACACAATTTTGCTCGTACAATAATTTTTTTATATGAAAATGATCCTAAAGAAATGCACTTTTTTTTTGTGATTTTTTCAACATTTTCACCAGTCGGTCCCCTTAATATAATACTAGTACTGCTTGTTTACGGGGATTCTTATTGGTTGCCATGTACTTCATGCCACCAACACACTGCACTATTCTATACTCCCCTATCATGTAAGTTCATCTTCATGCATTCATATCACCCTTCACCTCATCTCATTTAGGAAAAATAGTTCTGGTCTAGCAAATTATAGATGTTTAAGGGAGATGATGGGTGAAAAATTGACCATTTGAGATCAAAAATGGCATTTTTTTTTTTTTTGTACTAAAAAATAGCTTGTACTCTAATGTATATATTGGCAAAGTTTCAGAGGCCTATGACGCTTCTAAGTGCCCTAGAGTGCTGATTAGGCCTGTATGTTACATTTGTATTTAAACTGCATGCAAATCTTTAAACTTGTTATTCCACACTTTTATTTTCACTGCATTTTTGTACACTCAACATTGAACAGAATTCATAAATTGTATCCTAGAAGGTTCAAATTTTTACTGCATGTCCTAAAAACAATGAGTAACAAAGTAGTGCATAGATTTCATGATTGAAGTAGTATATTAAGAAATAAAAATAAAATGCATGCAATTTTTTTTCGTAATTCAACGCATGAGGTAAAACATTTTTTTTCTCCCTTTGTATTCACATTATAAGAATTCTAATGCATGATGTTTTTCTTAATATTTTAGGGGTCTCGTAAAAAAAATCAGACATTTTACTAAAAAATTGTGGAACCCATTTAATTATACTATAAGCATTTTTTTTAAATATAATATTTAATAACTCATAAAATAAATGTCTCACAAGAATGAAACTTAAAACACGTCATTATGTATCATGCAGTGAATGTTTGTACAAAAACTCAAGTCTCTAGCTCAAAAAATGTAGAAAATAGAAATTTCACCCTTCACCCCCCTTAAAACATGAGGCTGTGTTGATCTAGGGGGATACATTCGAGTACATTCTCACGACTATGAGCCTATGGGCAGAATAGGGCGAAAGAGAGTGTTGTATAGCCCCTCGTTGAGCTCCTGGGCCTAGCCCATAAAAAGGGATATGAGTCAAATGTGTTACGGGTGCTATTTTGTTATTGTTCCCATAACAACAAATATATGTGATTCAAATTTTAATCTTTAACATTAAAGATAGAAACGCTGATTTCAGTTATAATATAAATTATCCTAATATCAAATGTAGGCGGCTCCGTGATGCAAGCAGTTAAACGCTCGCCTCTCCCGCTGAGATCCCGAGATCGAGTCTCGGTCACTCCTTGTGGGTTTCGTGGTGTAGGAAATGGAGCTTGGGCAGGGTTTTCTCCGGGTTTTCTCCCGTTTTCCCCCTGCCACAATTTAATTCCACCATTTCCCCCATACTCATCTCATCCATTTCGTTCATCTGCCCCTGTGATGGTGCGTTAGGCATGGTCGGCCGGCACTCACGTCATTCACAGACTTCTATATAAGGAGCTTAATCTCATCTCATCCCTCGACCCACCCCGAGTTGAGTATATATATATATATATATATATATCAAATGTATATTAATATTTATCAATGCAAAATAATAGTATGCAATACTATTGTATTCAGTATATCTCACAATCATTTGAAACTTTAAAAGACCTCAAACTATGTCCTCGTCTCTTCAATCTCGTCCTCGTTTCCGTGAAACTCACTACACTCGTATCGCAATATACTATTTTCCCATTAGTCCTACGTTCCATAGAATGATTTTTTTTTAATCTCAGTCACAGGTGGTTTTTTCCCCCTCGGGATACAGTATGTTAATATAAAATGTAACCTTGACATATATACTATTTTATTGAGGATATTCATGTGAAACATATGTTGAAGGTTATTTTACCATCCTAAGAGTGAGTAAGAGAAAGTAACAGAGTATTAGGGAACATGCTTTCAGGGTTACGACAAAAAAGGAGAACTATAAACAATGTGAAAGAAGGACGTCAAAGTTTACCATAAAATAAGGTTCAGTGTCAATTTGTTTTCTACATGAGTTCATACCGCTAATTACTAATGCTAGTTCCGACACATGCAATCAATTTTAAAAACCAATTCTGGACAATGTCCATGATTTTATATAACCCTCGCGTATATCTATCTCTAAATGGTAAAAAAAAAATTCGCCAGTTTATATAGAGGGAAGAGGGATATGGGGAGATTTTCAGGGTTACGACAAAGGAGATCTATAAACAATGTGAAAGAAGGACGACAAAGTTTACCATGAAATATGGTTGTGTTGATTTTGATTACACTGATCAACAAAAAATAAACTTTTTTTTGTCTCAGAAAGAAAAATATGTGATTTTGATAGTATTTTTTCTCCTGAATTTCCGAGAGAGAGAGAATTTATAATTTCAAACACTTCAATATTTTCTACATTCGTAACTACACAATATTCGAACAATCGGACTCACCTAGAAAGAAATGACGATGTTCTGCTATATTTCGCCTGTGGAGCATCCCTCTTGATGGTCCAACAATAATCGGCCAGCATATTAGGATTCCATTTGCCTTGATAACTCTTTTGTATAGCTGAAATCTCCTGATGAAAGTGTTCCCCGTGCTCATCGCTCAATGGACAAATGGGCGAAAAAACGTTTATTAAAAAAATAATTACTTAAATCCATTAACTGAAATTGAAATAAAAAACTGTGGGTGATGGAGAAATTCCGAATACATATTTGAAAACACAATAAAAAACTGCATTAAGTTTGGTACTCATGAGACAAAAATCATGTTGACCAGTGTTATTTTACAGGTGCTTGTACCAGAGATCACTAATGCTAGTTCCGACAAGTACAATCAATATTAAAAACCAATTATAAACATGCCCATGGAAGTTGCACAATTGTTTTGCCAATTTATATAAAGGGAAGAGGGATATGTCATATCGCCAACGGCGACGGCTTTGTGAGTATAATTACAAGGGCTAGTGTTTGTATGTAATTACTGGTGTCCGGATGTTAGCTACTTAAAAAGTTTAAAATAGGCAGGCAAAAAGACACTAAAAATCATTAAAAAAATCAAAATAGGCTCTTACAAAAAATAGACTACAACATATTTTTTTTACAGCCTTACGTAAAGAATATAAACATATGCTATCAATAGCATACGAAGATATCAGAGATGGTTTTGGAACTTATTTTGCCTTTTTACAAAGAGCATATTTAGATTATCTCTTCATAAATTAGTTATAGATGGACGGATACATCCAGCTAGAATTGAAGAAATAGTAGCAAAAACAGAAAAACAAATTGAAGAAGAAATAATAGGAATAGGGGGAAAAAAAAACATCATAGATTTAGGAATTCATGGAATCCATCCTGAATTAATTAGAATGGTAGGAAGAATGAAATATGTTTTTGCAGTGTGTACGTGCTGCTAAACATGGCAATTCACTGAAAGACCACTAAAAATCGTTTTAAAAAAAATCAAAAATAGGCTCTTACAAAAAATAGACTACAACATAATTTTTTTACAGCCTTACGTAAAGAATATAAACATATGCTATCAATAGCATACGAAGATATCAGAGATGGTTTTGGAACTTATTTTGCCTTTTTATAAAGAGCATATTTATGTTTTTGCAGTGTGTACGTGCTGCTGAACATGGCAATTCACTGAAATTTTACACACTTTGCAAAACATGGCACTTCTTCGCGGATTCACTGAAATTTTACACACTTTGCAAAACAATATTGAACCGTCATATGAGAATGTTTTCCGCACCCCTTTTTTTTCACGAAATTGGTCAGTTTGTCTATTACTGTTGTCCGTTCTTTAGGCATCGTAAAAAAAACTGTGTCTAAAGGTAAAAAAAAAAAATAAATAAAAATAAGCCACACACATTTGACGACACCATTTTGTATTTGAAACACACTTGTCTGTGAACGAGGACTAGAGACTGAATTCAGTGTTATCAACATCAAAAATAATATTGCCAGTCCTTTAAAGGTTTCTATGCAATGATACGTGCCATGAAGTTTGTCCATTTCAATTAATTTCATTGAAATACTAAGTTAATTTCGAGAAAAAAATGGCAAATAGGCATTTACAGGGATTGTAAGCTGAAATTGGTATTTATAGGTAAAATTAACTTCATGGAAAACAACTCTAGGCTCGTCGGTATCAACTAATATGAAGTCACTTTTACAGTATCTATAGTAAAATAACTGTAGGCATTTTCCCTAACATCCGGTCTCTGTATGTTAGTTATTGCATATTCCCTTTGATTCTTAACAGGGGTACAACTGATAAATGTCCACGAATTAGCAACTTACTTATAAACATACGGAAATTTCTCATTACATATTTTTACATATGTGATCATAATTATCTATTTTAAAAAGATTTTATTGAAATGTACGTAGTATGCCTCTTAATTAATTAAACAAATCATAAGCGGAATATAATTTAAAACAATATTTGTGACAGTGTTTTTTTACATAAAAAAACTCAAGGAACCTGATTGTACACTGATACTGTTTTTTCCACCATATATAAAGCGCCTGTGATAAACAGCCAAAGAAGAATTCCTTTTACTAAACACGATACACATAGATACAGGACAACACTGAAGATTTAGATTTGAGTCTCGGGGGCCATATTGCCAAATCTCTTAAAACCTGAATTATCTACTCCGTTTACGAATGAAATAGTAGAAAATATATATAGGGGGCACACCAGGTGGTATAGTTAAGGTAATATCATTCAATCTAGAAAATCGAGACCTGATGAGGTCAGGATTTTTAAACTGCTCAAAATTCTGGAGGAATCATGACTCTGGGGTCGACTCAGCCGATATAAATTAATACTATACTACTAGTATGGAGGTAGGTAAACGGCTACCACCCACAAGGCTGAAATCTCAGATCAATTGTCTAGAAAGATGGGAGCCTTAACCTCCCAAAATCCCTAAGAATTGATCATTTTATAATAGAGACATGACAGTCACCCCCTTCTTATACCCGCGGTCTAGTATTTAACTGTCCATTCCTTCAAATTTGATCTATCTTAAAGTTAACGATTAAATATAAATTTAGATGAAATTAAATTTTGTTACTTTAACGTATTTAATATTACATATTTTAAGACATTTTTAGGTAATCTCACATATTTTACATGTTATTACATGAATATGTACATATTTTGCCTGTTAACATTAGATAAAAATCCTGCCCTTAAACATTCCAGAGTATATCGGGGTTTTAGGTAAATGGTTAATTTTAGGCTAGACATAATTCTGATCGAAGTTCTTCCCGATACCAATTGCCGTGGATTTTCGGATTATTCATAACTATTGGGGAACACGGAAAAAAATATAAAATCACCGCTGTGTTTCAGGACTTTGTTTGATGCCAGTTGGACTACAACTCTCCACAATACGCTTACCGCGTGCTATATTAAAAAAAAATGTATTAACCTTTGAAACAATCCTTCGCCTGAATCAGGGCCAATAATTTATTAAAGGTAGCACCTTTAACATGGCAATTTAACTCATGCCCCAAATGGGAGTCAATGACCAATCACGTTTTCAATTACTTCTGTTTCTACAACCAATCACAGTCGTGTTTCACCAAATTTGTTATCAATATTAAATTTACCATATTAAAGAAAGCTCCTTTTTAATATTCTGAACAGGTCTTGACGCATTAGTTTTGCAGTTGACTGACTCACTAAGAAATACGGAGACCAGATTGTATATATAGTGACACGGATGTAAGCACATAGCGCGTTGGCGGAGTTAATATAAAAGATACTTGGAGCAATTGATTATTACCACAAAAAAAAGAAACCACGGTTTGCACTTTCTGAAATGTAGTGGTTCCCAGGTAATAATCCAGAAAAATATAATTGTCATATTTATATCATACGACATCAGAAATGAATATACAGTTTGATGTGTTTCATTTTTTCTCCACTAGAGAGCATTCTTACAATATTGCGTTCCTTTGCCAATAAATAGTATGATCTGGTTGCAGTGATAAACAAAAGAAGCAGATGAAGCGTACCAATCGTTTCTCATTTGTTTTCAAACATCGCCGTTTACATTAAATACATAAATATTTTAAAATAACTATAGTTAAACAATGATTTGTGAGTAAACAGCTTAATTTTATTCGTTAAATAGTCCTAACAAATGTCACTCTTGATTTCCAATTTATCGATAATTTGGAAATCACTCGTGGCATTACTTATGAAAAGTGTCCTGTAGGTAGGTCAAGAATAAGGTAGGGGAATAATACGCTTTGAGAGAGGTAAATGATATAGGGAATGACAAAACATTAGCTCAAGATAGGGATATACTCGTACAGCAAGCAAGATGTATGTCCGCGTGATAGTACCAGTGAGTTACGCCTGCCCGCACTTGCTCAGGTTATAGTGTGTCCGCTTCTTGATTATCGGTATCTGATTTGATACCGGGAGGGGGGATAAAAATTCAATTGGACAATGTTATGCATCAACCGGTTAAGCGCCATTAAAAAGAGATATTTTGATGACTCATGAAGTAAGTGTAGGCACACTTTTAGCATCAAATCTTTAAATACAGCCTTATTATTAAAGAAAACGTAAATGCCATCAGTCCTACCAGAGATTCTGTGTTTTGCAACAAACGGGTATGAAACCAGATCTTCATAAATGCTAATCAAAATTTTGCTCAAATAGCTACTATTAAGCGACAAATTTTTCGCTCTTAGATTGTTTATGCCTAACTCTGTTAAACAAGTAAAATAACATGTAATATCCAAGTATTGTTAGTTTGGCGCTACAATAAACAGAGAGGATTGACTTAAACTTTAAACGTATTTTTCTCGAAACTTATAATGGCGCATAGACAGTTGATGCATAACACCGTCAATTCTAAAATTTTCAATCTCGAGGTCAGGAAGGGTGGTGGGGAAATGTTCTTAAAGGGTAATTAAATTCCAAATTCCTTCGCTGTGCATATGTTGAGAAGATTGATCCCTGTTCGTCCCATTGCGGGATCGTGGGTGTTTCCTTAGGAGGAAGTCTCTTAAACAGATGAATTTAGTTACGCTACAGATGTTATGAATGGCATTTGGCTACGATACCGACCCAATGAGACATCTGTAGCCAACAAGGTATTTTGTAAGTGATACATGGTTTAGACATGTAGAAAGAATGAACATAACAAATTTATCAAAATCAGCATTTAACTACAAGCCAAGAGGTTCAAGGCATGTAGGAAGGTGGACAGAACAACTGTGAGGCGGAACAGACAATTTGCCTAGCCGGTGAAGTGAAGTAGAAGAAGACTTTTTTCCATTTTATTTTAATGGCATATACCGAGTTTCGTTGCAAAAAATAAAATGTGGCCGCTAGTGCGATTTTTTTTAATTCACTTCAACTTAACCAACACTACTAATGCCTATTTTGCTGACTATTTAACTCATGCCATAAATGCTAGTCAATGACCAATCACGTTTCAATGAAGTTTGTCTTACAACCAATGACAGTCGTGTTTCACCTCGCTCTTTATCGATTTCTCTTTATCAGCTCCTGCTTTTGTGATAAAGAAAGCTCCTCCTTTTTTAATGTTCTGAACAGGTCAAAGCTTTATTTTTTCTCCAACAAATACATTGAATATAGCAAATAATGAAATGATTCCTTGATTTCCTGAGTTGTTTATTAAAAAACTAAATGAATAACCCATAATGTTGATTATGATATATAGTTTGATGTGTTTCACATTATTTCTCCACTTGAGTGCACTCTTAAAATATTGCGATCTTATTTGGCAATAAATAATATGATCAAGCAGCAGTGAATGAACATAACCTCACATTTCTGATTTGTTTTCAAAAATCGCCGTTTACATTAAATATATAATATTTTAAAATAACTATAGTTAAACAATGATTTGTGAATAAACAGTTTAATTTTATTCGTTAATAGTCCTAACAAATGTCACTCTTGATTTCCAAATTCTCTAGATAAATTCACTCCTCACTTCGTGAGTCGTGAATTTATCGATAATTTGGAAAGCACTCGTGGCATTACTTACGATAAAGAACTCGACCTTACTTTTTTAATTATTAATTGCTTAGTTCAGATAAAAATACCGTACATCCGCTAGAACGTTAAAACACAACATAAAATATTTTGTATGATTTTTTTTTCGCATCTAGTAAGTAGGGCCGATGAAGATTTGTAAAAAATATTTTAAAAAATTATTCCTTCCTATTTTTTTTTCGGAATTAGGTAAAATCTAAATTAAACCAGGAAATAAACCAACTAAGAAAAGAGCATTATGCAACGATATTGCTTCTATGAACAAAGTAATACAATTTTGATGGATAATGATCGTAACTAACTGCAGGGATTCTATTTTACAGTCAGAAAAATATTAATTTAATTTAATTCAGTGTTCTGAAGTTTTTAACACAAACATTAACAATGCAATGTTAATTCTTTACCTTTGGGTGACCTCACTTATAAAGATAATAAAACCTGTTCATTTTATTTATAATTATGAATAATATAGTAATAACTATCAGTTTACGGAGAAAGAGTTCAGGCATTATAAAAAAGTGTAAATGCGTATTGGCTGTAGAATTTTTGGAAAGTGTGTAACATAAAAGACTCTAAGAAAAATAGTATATTACAATGCGAGGTTGGGAAGTGATTTTTACAGAAGCAAGGATATGATTAAAAACCGAGAGATAGCGAGGTTTTTAATTTCCGAGATTCTGTTAAACACTTCACAAACGTGCGTTGTACATTACTTTTTGCGCGATGGATGTTTTAAAATAATAAATAATAATAAAATAGCATCTTTATTGAAAATATTTGCGTTCATTATAAACAACTGACTAACGTTAGCAGTGTGGCCAATGTTTATACGGTAAATGCCGAAAATAATTTGGTTGAGACTATAGCAGGCCGTGACACTAATCAGTCCTAAAAGGACGGCAAGTACGAATTTATTTTTTTTATATTGTTTTAAATAAAGTTCAGTTCATTTAATATGCAGTGATTTTTTTGTATAATGTATATTAACACTACCTTTTGGATATATTTTATGTGCACATTGTACGTAGTATAGCTACATAAAGGGCAGTGGTTTTACTTCCCGCACGAGTAGGTAATATGTAATATTATAGTATAGTTATTTTGGTTGGCAACCCCGAAATTTAGGAAATTGAACTTTCAATCATTTTGCCATCGCTATAAGTACGACAGAACGCATTATCGCGCAAAAAATTGTTTTATAATAGTTGTATAATATAATATTGTTGCATAATAGTATATCTGATTAAGGCAATGAATTATAAAACCAGAAGGTCAAGGGTTAGAATTCAGGTGGAGAAAATATACCCTTTTTTAATAACTGGACTAAACCTTCTGACGGAACCATTGTCCTAGGTCTACTCGACTGAAATGAGTATTTTTTAGTAGTAGGCGTATGTTTTGAGAGTAAATTCGGTCACGCAAGCTGACATCTAGTGATTACCTAGAACTGTGAAAGCTGTAACCTCCTATTACACCAAAGGCCTCCTATGGCCCGGTAATCGAATAATTTTAATAAACAAGATCTGCAGTAAAAACCGAAGCTAGCTCAAAATAATTTAGTTTTTAGTTAAAAATGTAAGACTTTTACACAATCAACAAGTAAACACTATCGTCATACTAATTTATTCCGAAACTTTAGATAGGATGGAAAAGAGCTCTAGCGGCAAACTTTCAAAGGTCAATCAGAGATTTTGATTATTTTGATATGCTCCGGTTATTATTTACAGAGTAATGTATTATTGATGTGACATGTAGGATGTTCTTTGAGCTGTGATAAAATGGGTTCAGATAGATTACAGAAGAAAATTTTAAAATAATGTCATCCAAAGTAGGTAGGCCTACTGTAAAATTCATGACCAGCAATACAAACAATTCAATAAAATTAATATCAGCATTCATATTATAAATAATATTTTATTTATGCATGCTGTGGTCTCGAGGTAGCGTGCTGCCTTGTCACGCAGCGGGCCCGGTTCGATTCCTGGTCGGGACAGGCTCCTGGGTGAGGTATTTTTTCCGGGTTTTCCTGACCTGTAGACAAATTTCAGGAAGTATAGAGCCTAACGGTCCCCGAAAATCATCTGGCCATCATCACCATTTGCATCATCCTTCACCGATGTGGAAAGCAACGAAAAGCTACCACACCTATAATTCCCTAGTAAAACTGCAAAGCATAACATGAAAATGATATGATTGCAGTGAAAAGCCTGCCCTCGGGCAGATTTATAGATAGAACTCCAGTTTCAACCTAAAAGACATACAGGCAGAGGAAGACCTAAACAACGCCGGAGAAATCGAAAATCAAGAATATCTTAAGATATAGGAACATGCTAAACTGAGTTGAAACCTAAGCATTAGGACTTAAAATACAGGGAGGGAACCTCCGGAGGCTTTTAATGAACGAATCTAAGATCCAGAGGCGAGCCAATACACCATTAGGACCTATAATTCAAGAAGATACAGAAAATAGTAGATTTTATTTTATTTTATATGTAGTCTAACTTGGATTAATACGTATAACCAAAACTATGATGTTTTCATAATAAAGCTTTGGTTAATATCCCATCTATGTTACATTACTGCCTCGTATTTCCGAGAGAATATAAAAAAAATCACGAAACAGGTTATCTTAATCCTATCGGTTTTGTGGTTTTAAATTATTTACCTACCAAGGATTTAAGGTCATTAGTTATTTGGGTAATTTCGAACGATTGCGTATGATACTATATTTTTTTTTGCAAATGCCTCAAGTTATCTTTCGACATTCCTAGTTTCTCTCCTGGCATGGCGACTTGTAACCCACTTCTGAGATTGGGGCGCCTGGAAGGCGGGGTTACGTTGTCACGGTGATATGATGGGTGATGATGATGGTGCGCCAGGAGAGTCCCTAATCCTAAGCTTAATCTAGGATTAATATGAATGATGATGCTTGCGATGGCCATATGATTTCGGGGACCGTTTGGGCCATAAAGTTTTCCTGACATTTGTCTTACAGGTGAGGAAAAACCACGATAAAAACCTCACCCTGTCCCGACTGGGGATCGAACCCGGGTTGCTACGTACAATATTGTATTTCATATTATGTCAAATTTATTTATTTTTATAAGTTGGTAGACCAAGAATGAGGTGAGAGAATAACATTATCCATGATTTGAGGGAAGTAGATTATACAGGGAATGATTGAAAAACATTAGCTCAGGATAGGAATGTATGGAGAGCTTATGTCCGCGCGGCCATGAACCTACGGGTTCGACAGAGCCAGTAAGTTAGTTATAGTTAGTTAATTACATACATATTAGCTACAATAAATAGTGTCTCAAGGTTAAGAAAACCAGCTGTAACGACTACGGGACTCGTTATGCTAACTAAATGTCACCCCTACACTAGCTGGATGAAAAGCTGGCTGGTAGGCCAAGTGTCATCTAGACTTGTCGCTCTATGGAATATTAGCATGTCCTATTATTCAACAAACAATACAAACAGACTTCTTTAAGAACGGACTCTAAATAAACTAGCCCATATATAATATTGAAGTTTTTAAGACTATTTCAAGATGAAAGAGTGTAAAAATATAAAAATATGTACTTTGAAAATAATAAGCTTGCATAAACTCAGACTTACTGTCGACTAATGAATATTGCTATAGAGGAGACTATTTCAAGCTCTACTGACAATAAAATGGAAAGCAAATTGTATCGTAACTGTTTATGATTTTCCACAATATGAAATAATAATATTGTTTAGGCTTATAATGATATAAGTATTGATTATATAAATAATTAATTAATGTCCAGATAATTTATATGGAGTACCTTTACTTGTTCACTTGTAAATTGCTAATTAAATTTGCAATGCTTTATTCGTATGTTCGTGAAAGATATATCAGTTTTGGTGACGGATGAATGATCCATTCATCTGTCATTATAAGATCGTAAAGTATTGAGGTGAGATACAGCACCGATTGTAAAAAAAAAAAAAGCAGTCCAACATACGAGACCAATAACTAGAGGCATAGGATTGTTTTGTATATCAAATTAGAGCTCTCTCAAAGATACCTATGAGATTTATGTTGCCTGAAATTGAGAATGGGGCAATTTTCTATCACCTTTTCCCAATTTTTAATGACCTTTATAGTCCAAGATCCGGCTGCAAGATTACTACGTTCATCGAGTGTATGAACTAAATCTTTTTTTTTTCATAAAATTGTGAATTACTGAATACATTTTTGCCGAGTTGCCTATTAAAATTCGGCCGCCAGTATGTTTAATTAATATTTATTTATTCGAAATAAATTGATTCGCTTGTTATTAAAATAAATTATAATCCAGTTCGCAGAAATCTATGTATACAGCTTGAAGAGTTTTGGTTGCCATTCCACACTAAGCCGTAAACCTCCTCGCGGCTAAGCAGGCTGTGACACCAATCAGTAATAAAATGGCGATAAGTACGTATTTATTGTTTTATATTGTTTCAAATAAAGTTCAGTTCATTTAAAATGCTGTGATTTGTTTTGTATAATGTATATTAACACTACCTTTGGATATATTTTTGTATATACATTTTACGTAGTATACATAAAGGGCATGGTTTTACTTCCCGCTGCGAGGGAACAATATAAAACAAATACGTACTTACCGCCATTTTATTACTGATTGGTGTCACAGCCTGCTGTAGCCGCGAGGAGGTTTACGGCCAAGTGTGCAATGTCAACCGAAACTTTTCAAGCTCTATACATCGATTTCAGCGAACTAAATTATAATTTATTTTAATAATAAGTGAATCAAATTATTTTGAATAAAATAAATAATATTTTAATTAATCATACTGGCGGCCGAACTTTAATAAGCAACTCGGCAAAAATGTATTCAGTCATTCACAATTTTATGAAAAAATAGATTTTGTTCATACACTCGATGAAAGAGTAATCTTGCAGTCGGATCTTGGACTATTATCTACTTTCTGTCCACAATTCTTCCCCCTCTTTTCCGATTTTTTGTGTTACTTTTATAATATTTTTATATAGTGAATTTTGTCATTTAATTTACTTTACAATGCCCAATATATATTAAATTATTTATCAATATTAAATTAACTTCTTGTCAGTTTGCCATAAACCTGGGACAATGAACTGTTTGATTTCAATGGACATAGAACTAACATGTAAATATAGAAAAAACTACAATGAATTCAACCGTTTGTGTATTTTTTTACTAAGTCTAAGAATATCGATACTAGCAATTGTTGTAGCTTGTGTGCGGTAGGAGTGTTTAAATAAAGTCGTCTGATTCATGATTAGAAGTATACGTCAGAAAATGCGTCATTTATATTTTTCCAAATGGTCAAAGAGACGGGCGTGCTATTCCTATACTACAAAGGCCGATATATCATACTGTGAGTATGGAAGTTAGAGTACACATTAGTAATAAAATAAAATGTCCAATATATAAAAAATCCATTGTATCTTTCTTACGTATCATAATTCTGAAAACTCTCTCTCCATCCATCAGACCTTGATGAAATGACAATATAGCTACAAAACGAACCTTGGTTGAACTCCGCCTTTCCACCTTCAATGCCACTACTTCACAATAAGAAATATATACAATATAGAGAACTAATTTTCCATCTACCTTGATTCAAACTAGAAAACCATTTCAACGATAAAGTTGTTTTTTGA
>JASPKZ010005608.1:0-18317 GCA_030220185.1 Diploptera punctata | reverse complement strand
CTCTTTATAAATCATTGGTAATCTGTATGCAAATTATAGCTCCATCAAGACTGGGAAAATGTTGAGGGTATGTATTTTATCTCGCACATGTGGATTATAGAGCGAGTTGTGTCTCACTCGGTTAGTTTTGGGAGTCATATTTGATAGGTCCCGATAGGTCAAAACTCAGTATTCGATATAAAATTGAATTAGTTTTTATTAATCCTGAAGTGCCAAATTCAAGGTTTGTAATGCCATTAATTAGAGTGCCTATTTTATCGTATCCACTATTGTTATAATATATTTAGGTCTACAATTCAATATAACAAACACACAATGTGAAATAAATAGATGCATATCACCGTTACTAATTGCGAGCTAATTTCCGGTTGTACCCATAAACCAATTTGTGTAAGTAAGTATTACTCCGCCGACTCGGTCTATTGAGAGAAACTGTGATGCGATTTTTTACTCGTCATGTGACCAAATTGTGAAGTGAACTGTTGTCGAAGAAACGTTTGTTCGCTAGGCAACATCGTACTTTATAGGAAAATAGGACTGGATAGAATATCGTTAGGAATTAAATTTAGTGAGTTATTTAGGACAAACCACCATTACATATGAGCATATAAAACTCAGATGTTCAGGCCCTAGACTTTTCATTTTTGTCGATTGATAGAAATTTATGTATAATTCAATTATGAGCAGAATATATGGCCCCATACTTAACTCACCTGTAAATTCTGTTATTTTCACATCCAGAAAGGGCTGATGTGGGATAGTCCTCACTAAACTCTTTGAAAATATTCAAAATAATTTGTTCCTCGCCGCTTTTCTTAGCGCTTCCAATACTTTAGGAATTCTTGAGAAGTTGCATTTTGACACAACTAAATTCCAACGTATTCTGAATTGCGGATGCATAGGAATTAAACAATAGGCCTATATACTAACCTATTCAAAATTGTAATTATAGATTTTAAGAGGCTCCTAAAAAACTTACATAGGACGTGCTAGATATTATATATATTTGAAGAGGAATATTTATACTCTCAGACCGGGACTTGAACTTCGGCGTCCCTGCGTTCTCTAGACCAAGTTGCTCTACCCACCTGAGCTACCTGAGGGAGTGGGAGTTCAAGTCAAGCGTATGAGGGCGTATAATGTTTCTCTTAAAATATGATGTATCCATCCATTGAGTTGTAATGAAATTAATAAAAAATTCATCGATATTATGTATTATAATTTTATTTATTTAGTGGTGAGAGGGGAACTACATTTTACTTGCTCGTCGGACAAAAATACATTCGTCATTCGACCAATGAAAATGCAGTCATGTATCTGCTTTGTTTACATCACAACTGGAACCCATCAGGGATTCCATTGGCCCCTGACGATAGTTGGAGTGAGTTTGAGCTAAATCAGAAGTTACCATGGCAGGGCTACCTTTACTGAACAAACCTGAGCGAGAAACATAATAAATAATTAATCTTGAAGAAACTTGTCAAACTGTATCAATGCCGGAGGAGGAAAATTTGACTTTCCAACGAAAGATGGCAGAACAGAGATCAATGGGCAGGAGGAAAATTTTAGCCGAAGAGAAGATAATCTTCTAACGGATATAACCTTAAATAAAAACCCGAGTGTTCCATGTTGCAGTTTGGATGTTTGAACAAAAAAATTCCAACAAAAGACGCCAGAGTGTGTATTGTTGCGTAGAAAACATAGTTTTAGAAACTTAAAATATTTTATTCAGCGTTATGTTATATCTATTTAACAACGCCGATATTTAAACATCTCCCCCAAGATCATAAGTGCATAATGCAATCTGCCGCGAGAAAGAAAGGATCAACATGTTTTGCCTCGAGTTATATTTCTTCAAACGTGAGGTTCTTTTACGTTCCGTAAATATATTCACAGTACCGAAGTGTTCGGTGAATTTCCGGCGGAACCAGTACTCAGTATTTTTACGTCCTGTAAATCTACAGATCTCAGTGATTTGAACTCGTGACCCTGGAAACCAGATGGCCGCATGGTCCACCAAGATTGAAGAACAAAATGGAAACAACGAACAAAGAGAATATATTTGTTCTATTTGTATGTATATTACAAACTAACTAACTAACTCACTGACATTATTCAAAACACGTAGGGCTCATGGCCTCACAGACATAAGCTGTCCATACATCCCGATACCGAGCTAATGCTTTCTTATCATTCGCCTATATAATCGACTTCCATTAAGTTATTGCTAATGTTATTCTCCCACCTCACTCTTGGTATACCAACTGGTCGAATTCCCTCTGGTGTTCTTATAAAGAAGCTTCAATGCACGTCTTTCATTCCCCATTCTTGGCAAATGTTCTGCCCATCGCAGTCTACGAGACTTAACTCTTCTTATTACATCTGGCTTCCTATAATGACCTTGCAGTTCACTGTTATGTAGCCTTCTCCCTTCACATTTTTGTTCATCTCTCTTTGGTCCAAAAAATATTTTAACAACTTCCACCCAATGTCAAATTAACAAACTTTTAACTTAGTGTCACATTTCATTAACATAAAGCTTGTGATTTGGGAATTTATAAAAAAGGGATTCAACAAGGAAACTAAATGTAGTTTGTTTTATTCGATATGGAACCTTCCGCTCCATCCCATTAGCGTAGTTGAACCTCACTCTTTGTAGGTACTTTTACGTACCACAGACCACCCGGCCCTTTCAGTTGCACCACTTGTCCGGAGACGGGTTTTAACTATGGATCATACACATACTTTTTTAACCGCACAAGGACATGGTTGGTCTCAGCTAAATGTCAGGGCCAAGACAACACAACATTAAGACGAAACACACATTCACACACACATTCATACTAAACATGACGAATGTGATAATGATGGCCAGACGATGTTCGCGGAAAAATGTTGCCCCTAATAATTTGCAAAGAAGATAACATTAATAAAAATTTGCATGGTGTGCGCCTTGTTGAGTAACAAATAATTATGCAATAACTTACGAGTACGTTACGAAGCAACGCCACTAACTGTGAGATTGAAAAATATTTTAAATTAATAAAATATTAATATTTCACAAACTGAATTCAAAACTGTTTTATCCATAAGTTTATACTGCTAAGAATTTTAGACAGATCAGTGACAAACGCTTTTTTAATCAGGTAAATATAAATACATTTTCACATAACATATTTATCATCGTTTAAACGACTTATTCAATAACGTAACATATTTAACTTAAACTTACAAATATTCTATTTTACCTTATTTCAGATAACATTTTGTTTTTATGCTTTAAAATTAAGCCATTCCTTTGTTTAAACTAAATTAAACTCATGGAGCGATAAGTGTGCAAGGCACTTGGTATAACAGAGAGGTAAACGTTATAGCTATGTGTGATAAGTGGTCAACCGTCGGATTCCAAAAATGTTATACACGGTACATACTACAACTGAAATTCCTCACAATTCTAAGTGGACACTGTTCCACACTAGCCGACATTCAGTGAGTAAATATCTTCCACGTAGGGACTCGAACCAGGGCATGTTCGGTAGCTCTGAGACAAGGCGTAATGTCTCACACGCTGTATTTTTCACTTTCAACATTATCACTATATGAACATTTCCGCACCAACAACTCTCTTCCATCGATTGCTTATTTTTTAATAAACTCTAGGTTACATATTGTTTGAAATTACATTTAATCAATATTTTTCACAATTGTCTACTTTTTTTAATTTATTGCAACGGGTTTATTTGTTCTCATCAGGCTTAAAATTATACATTTTTGTTGTTTGTTTCCCTTGATCACTTTCACCGGTTGGATTAATTTTAAGTAAAAGTTAAGAAAACAATGAAATGTATACAAAAAAACAATAAACTCCCATGAAAAAATGAGTACTATATAAAGGCTTTCTCTAGGTTTATTAGGTAAAATACACATAATCCCAATTTATATCACGGCTAGTTGCTATAAGTGGTGTAATTTATTCCAGTGCAGGGATATTGAGTAGTTAAGACTCACACCTTTCTAGACATTTGGTGCAAGATATCAGCCGGGTTGTAAGCCCTTTCCAACGGCTTTACACTTAGAACGTATGTATGGTTCTCAATTGGTTGAGACGCATATTCAAACTTAGAGCAATGGACCGCGAGAATGTTTACGCTAGTTAAAATATATATATATATTATCTTGTACATTTTTGAATCCAACAATTTTCATAACGTTAGGATTTATGATTCATTGTAATGATTACATGACATGTTCAGGAGAAGAAGAACCTGCGTGAATAACATTACCTCTTAGAGAATCGAATCCTCAATCTTCCGGCTTGTAGCAGATTGCCTTAACAATTACGTAACGTCCCCGGGCTAATTGTTTCAGAATATTTTAATACATTTTCACATTGTGGCCGATGACGGTACTTTTATTAAATCACATATTTATCCTCTTCTTTTCAGGCTCTTGCACTAACCTACTTTATGTACCCCACAAAGAAATTAATGTCTTGGGCGGAGCACAAGAACTGTGAAATACATTAATTTAGTATTATAGTGACTGGTCTCGCTGGTTCCTAGTTGTCAGGATTCCAGTTCCATCAGCACAGGATAATACAAGATAACAAACACACAGGTCTATCCAGTTGTAAGTTAGAGAGAGGACATTATCATAAGTAACGCCACGAGTGATTTCCAATTTATCTAGAGAATTTGGAAATCAAGAGTGGCATTTGTTAGGACTATTTAACGAATAAAATTAAGCTGTGTACTCACAAATCATTATTTGACTGTAGTTATTTTAAAATATTTATATATTTAATGTAAACGGCGATGTTTGAAAACAAATGAGAAACGATAGGTACGCTTCATCTGTTTATTTTGTTTATCACTGCAACCAGATCATACTATTTATTGCCAAAGGTACGCAATATTGTAAGAATGCTCTCTAATGGAGAAAAATGAAACACATCAAACTGTATATTAATTCATTTCTGATGTCGTATGATGTAAATATGACAATAACATTTTCTGGATAATTACCTGGAAAATAATTCGTTTAAGAAAGTGCAAACAGTGGTCTATTTTGTTTTGTGGTATAATCAATTGTCACAAATGTTTTTATATTATCTCTCGTATGCGCTACGTGTTGACATTCATGCACTATATGTACAATCTGGTAGCCGTACTTCTTGGTGAATCAGTCACTGCAAAATGATGCAATGACCTATTCAGAATGTTAAAAAGGAGGTGCTTTCTTTATTATGATAAACTTTAGTTGGTAAATTCTAGGCGAAACACGACTGTGATTGGTTGTAAATAAAAAATCATTGTAACGTGATTGGTCATTGACTCCCATTTGGGGCATGAGTTAAATAGTCAATTAATAACAAGTCATTTAGATATAATAAGAAAGCATTACGTACATATGAAGACACTTTATATGAACCATGAAATAGTAAAAGAAAGATAAATGAACTACTACACATTTCCCGTTCACTTGAACATAGGCTAATTTAGAAAAAAAATCCCACTTTTGACTACTAGCTGTCTCTCTATTTATTATTCTCTTCTCCCATTAACCTATTTTGTATTTCATTTCTATCTCTATTAAACTTATCCATAAAATTCTATACAATTCACACTATATTCCTAGTTATTTTAAATACAACTCTAACCCTGTTTTCAGCGAGACTCGAACCTTGGCCTTCTGATCTAGAACCACTCCTTAAAGGTCTTGGCTAATTATTAACGTTGGAAAACTAATATTTTTATTAGCTATATATGTTATGGTTCTGTTTTCGGAAAATTAAAAATATATTAGAATTGTTTTCCACGAAATATAAATTATTCCTCGTATTGAAAAATGACAAAATATAAAATAGCAAATAAAGACCAGAAATGTACATAAATACGTGACGTAACTATTATGGCATTGCCATTGTTTGTCCTCGATATTCATATACTTATTTATAAAGGAGAAATAACAATTTTTAATGTTTATTTTCTAAATGAAGAAATATAAAAATCTAACTGCAATGTGACCTAATAACCAATGTTATACAGAAAGAATTAATGTGATGTTAGTGTGAGTTATTACAGTTTTTTCGACCAATGTTTGTTAATGTGAAGAAATCCTCATACTATTTGGATGATTTGTGGAATATAAAAATCTTAACAGAAATCTGGATCTTACTAATAAGTCAACGCTAGACAAAAATAATTAAGGTTAGTGTGAATTTATCTTTGTTAGCTTTTCTATTTAAAGACAGACAGGTTTAAATGTGTTATGTAACTTAAATACTATTGTTTGTACATAGGAAGTGAGTCGATGTGTGTTAACTTATATCTAATAAAGGCCTATTATGAAGTACATGGCTCAAAATTAGGATAGTATTTTGAAAACCTATATGAAAGGGTTCTTCGCCCGCCTTAACTCCCAAATTCCTCAGCAAATCGCAAGAATCCGTGTAAATATTAAGTAAAATCGAAACATACTAAACCTCGTCGCGCCATGTTCAAAATGACTAAAACAACAAAAACAGTGACAATCGTTCGTTACAACGAATGTTAAACATCGTTCACTAGGGGTCAATTTCACCAACAGAGGTAACTGTATTACGCCAGTTTTCCCCGTGTATAATGCATAGCTTAAACTGGCGTAATACAGTTATCTCTGTTGGTGAAATTGACCCCTAGGTAGTTCAACTAAACGGATTCTTACGTCGTCCGTGCAACATTTATGCATAATTACCAAGTATGTGCCTCCCTTGAGACTGAATGACCTTGATATTGTTGGAAAATTTCTGTTTCTCCAGACCAGACGTAACATAGCTATTAACAGACCCCCCCCCCTCGCTTGTTGGACAAACAAACTTAGGACGAGAACCATACAATGAAGCAATAATTATTCATGGCGGAGGTTAAGATTGTCTTTCCAATATCAGAAATGGTGGGAAAGAGAACAACTGGTAGGAGAAACATGTTAGCAGGTGTCATTTCTACAGAACAAAATCTTAAACAAGTACTTACTGATCCTCCAAGTTGAGGGTTGGTTGTTAGACCAGTGTCCGTTAACATTTCCTACAAAAGAAAGACAGATATTATGTATTGTCGGCAAAAACAGTTGAGAAGGCCAAATAATAAAATCAGTGTTATGATATTACTTCCATTTTGCGATAAACTTACTTCTTAAAACCCAAGATCATTAGCATCTCAATTCAAATACGAGCGATAAAGGACCAAAAATGCTCAAAAGTTTCGTTTTTCAAACCTGAGGTTCTTTTACGTGCCTTAAATCTAGACAGGGAACCAAATTATTCAGTTCGCTTCCTAAGGAACCTGAAAATTCACACTAGGCTGCCCGTGTTTAACCCATGCATTTTAAATCCACTTAGCAAGTATGTTAACCACTATTCCACCAGTATTGATTACAGCACCTATGAGAGAGGGAGAGTGAGAGAGAGAGAGAGAGAGAGAGAGAGAGAGAGAGAGAGAGAGAGAGAGAGAGAGAGAAGAAAATAATAGTGCTCTAATTGTATGCGTATTACATGTATTTTTGCAAATAATTATCTAATATTACAACAATGTCACTTTTTTAAAGTTAAATTTACAATCATGAATATTTAAACGGAGAACACTCTGTATAATCTATGTATAATGACGTAGCGCATTGTTGAGTCACAGCCTCTCCTTTGTAAGAAGTTACTGGTCCAAGTTAATTGTTAGTTACCTTATTTGTTAATAGATGTCATGAATGGCATGCGGTCAACACACCGACCTAATGAGACATCTAACAGGCAACTAAGGCATTACTAGCCCATCAGCGAGGACATTTAAACACGGCGTTCCTTTCCCAGATGGAGAAGGACGTGGTGATACGTCTGGACTTTTAAATATCCAAATGCAGATTGCCATACATTACGCGTTGATACATCTATGATTTTCAAGGCCTATACGGAGTTTGTAAGACATTCTGGAGAACTTATTTTTTCTTGCTGTGGTAGAAAAATCTCCTCCTCATGTTAAGACATAATTTACGACAGGCAATGTGGAGTGAGTTAGCTACTTATTAGTGAAAGGAGGAACTATTTGTATTTTTTTTTTCTCTTCAGCTACGCCCTTCGTTCGAACTAGTGAATGCCCCAATCCCTGTGAATGCCCTATTTTGCCGAAAAGAAATATCTGTAAAGTGTCCCACTGTGTGGTCTCAAAACTAACCTTTCTTTCAAAACCGACATGGATCTTGTGTTTATAGACAAAAATCACATGTCTCAGACATTTCCAACTTCTAAAACAAATTTACATGGCGAATTAGATGTGTAGAATTATAAAAAAAAAATTAAAAAAATAATAGAGGGATAATAGTAATAATAATAATAGTAATAATAACAATAATGGTAATGATACTAAAAATAAAATTATTAATAATAATGATAATAATAATAATAATAATAATAATAATAATAATAATAATAGCAATAATAGTAATGTATGTACTGCACACTTCCAACACAGGTGCTCCCCAGCGGGAGTTTATTAACCAAGATAATCCATTCAACAAGTTATATAAATGAATTTATATAAAATAAAATTTAGATTCTCCAACTTTTATAAATATTTACATAGTGAATCTTAGTAGATTATACAGGGAATTATTGGAAAGCATTAGCTCAGGATAGGGATGTATGGAGAGCTTATGTCCGCGCGGCCATGACCCTACGGGTTCGATAGTGCCAGTGAGTAAGTAAGTAAGATGTATGGAATTATGAAAATCTTTAATTTAAAAATATGAATGAAGGATAAATAGATAAAGTTTAGAATTATAAATTATAAGTAAACCTTTAGCAACAATTTAAAAAATGAATGCATTTTAACTTATATCTTGATGAAAGTATTAGGAAATCTCCATCTACAATTAAATATAACTTGTAATTAACCGATGAAAGACGCCATTCTATATCATTCTTTGTTTCGTTACTATATTCTATAGTTAAAATATATATGCAGTCAATATGCCCATTTCACCAATTAATGTTTTAAAATGGTCAACAAGTTTCTACAGCCAAGCTGTCATTCTCAAGACCAGATATTGACTGAAGACAAAATTGATAATAAATAAATAAACAAATTCAGTTAAAAACAAATTACGTCACATGACGCAATCATTCATAAGTAAACAATAAAACATAATAAAACTAATCCTCTTTTGTTTCAATTAAAGAAAAGAGGGCGCTGTACGGAATAGGGCCCTTGTCTTTATTCATTATTTTATCCTTATTTTTATAAATTTCCAAACTTTCAAGGACGTTTATAAAAATAAGGATAAAATAATGAATAAAGACAAGGGCCCTATTCCGTACAGCGCCCTCTTTTCTTTAATTGAAACAAAAGAGGATTAGTTTTATTATGTTTTATTGTTTACTTATGAATGATTGCGTCATGTGACGTAGTTTGTTTTTAACTGAATTTGTTTATTTATTTATTATCAATTTTGTCTTCAGTCAATATCTGGTCTTGAGAATGACAGCTTGGCTGTAGAAACTTGTTGACCATTTTAAAACATTAATTGGTGAAATGGGCATATTGACTGCATATATATTTTAATATTTTATCACCAAGAAGATCACTTGTGTATTAAATATTCTACAGTGTTCTGTTCTAGTACCGGTCTTTCACTGTAATCTTAGAATTTTCATGCTATGATTGCAGCTTCATTAGGGAATTATGGTGTGGTAGCTTCCCACCCAGGGGGATGATTTTGATGGTAACAATGATGATAAACGCTAGATGATGTCCATGGACCGTTTGGGCCTCAAAGCCCATTGCATGACAAGACAGTATTCCACCTCGAGACCACAAATATAATAATTAATATTTTATTAGCCCTTTCATTTTGTTACTTGTTTTATTTATTGACACTTACGCTAATTTGCCAACATGTCAACAAGATACATGTGGTTAGCACATCGCCTCAATGAGAGATCTATTAGGAAATTGAGTTGTAACTTGGAAGAAAGACGAACATAACGTGATATCTATGTAATCTAAATATAATAAAACATTGCAAGTCTCGTAGGCTGCTATGGGTAGGGCATGTGGCACGAATAGGAAATTATATAGGAACTTGGTGTACGAAAACTAGAAGCAAAGTGCCCAGTGGGGGATAACCATAAAGTGCAAGTAAAATATTAACCAGGATTTGAGGGAGATAAATTATACAAGACCCTCACTGCTGGGTTACCGAGATCGAGTCTCGGTCACTCCATGTTGGTTTCGTGGCGGAAAAAACGGAGCTTGGACAGGTTTTTCTCGGGGTTTTCTCCCGCCTTCCCCTACTGCATTTTCATTCCATCATTTCTCCATACTCATCTCATCACATTCATTTCGTTCATCTGCCTCTGTGGTGGTGCGTCAGACGTGGTCGGCCACGCCCTTGTCATACACAGACCTCTATATATAGCGGCTTCTTCTCATCTCATCCCTCGACCCGACCCTGACTTGGACACGAGTTGAGGATATTATTATAAATTATACAGGAATAATTGGAAGATATTATTTGGGATAGCAAAGTATGGAGATGTTATGTATGCATAATCATGACCTCCATGTTCAATGGTGCCATATATTTTAAGACAACACAAAACAAGTTGGTTTCCAATGTCCTTCATTTTTTTAAATTGTCCCTTTCATTGAATATTTTAATAATAAATTCCATTCTCTCTACCATCCAAATTAAGATATTGTAATTGATGAATCATCATGGTTATGGAGGGGCAAACAATTCCCTCCACTTAAAACTGCCAAATTTGATTTTAAAACTTACCAATTGTGTGACTAGAACTGGGTATGTGGTCTCGAGGTAGCGTGCTGCCTTGTCACGCACCTGACCGAGATTCGATTCCAGTCGGGAGAGGCTTCTTGGCTGAGTTTTATTTCGGGGGTTTTCCTGACCTGTATGACAAATGTCAGGAAGCTTTAGGGCCCCAACGGTACCCGAAAATCATCCGGCCATCGTCATCATCATCATTATCATTCACCGGTGTGGAAGCAACGGGAAGCTGTCACACCTATAATTCCCTAGTACAGCTACAAAGCATAGAATGAAAATGCTATGATTGCAGTGAAAGACCTGCCCTTGGGCAGAACACTATAGAATAGAATAGAATGGTCATTCATTGTTTACATTCTATTAATCACAATTTGATATGTATCTAAAATAAGTTACTTGGAGAGTAGAGTTTAAAAATACTACAGCGCAGATGGACTGCATGGACTTTTAAATGACCGCACAGAAGGGAGGAAGCCGGTCTCGTATATGTACGTCAAACCACGCTGAGGGGCTAGGATGTTGTAACTTCAGTAAATTTTGCTTAGAGGCCTCTTTATTCAGAGTTAAGGATCTTTTACGAGCCTCAGACGGGACCCGCAGTTAAGAGTTTCTCCTGCACGACTTGCTCCTTAGATTGTCCGTCTTGAAAAAATCCATCTACCCCGGCCTGGTTTGAACCCAGGCCACTCGAAAGCAGTGGCAACGAGCATAACAACTAGTCTACCGCACCAAAAATATATATAATTTATAAGCATTTAAATTTATTATGGGATATTTCCCCTAAGTACAATTAACACATTTATTAAAACAAGATCGATTTGATAAAAATTTGACAACATGCGCCTTGTTGCATAGCGACAACATGAAACAATAACCGTAACGTTACCAAGTAACGTCATTGAATATGAAATAGAAAATTACGGTTTTAAATGACATTAATTAAATATTAATATTTTACAGATTGGATCCAAAACTGTTTAACCTGTGCAGCTGAGATTTACAGACAATTCTTCCTCTATCAGGTAAATATTAAATACATTCTCAAATATGTCATTTATCATAGTTTAAATGCTCATTATTAAGATATAACGCATGCATATAAGGTATGTTAATGAAATTATAACACATTTTATTCTCAAATTAGAAATATTCCATTTTATATCATTTCACAACATATTATGTTGTTATACTGTTTATATAAAACTTCTCCGTTCTTTAACAAAACAAAGTATACTTGTTGGTGCGAGAGGCCTGCAACTGTCTAACCACTTAGGACTATTATAATTTTTGAGAGGAAGTCGATAATCTAGATAGTATATGGATAACATGTGGTCAGCCTCAACCTGGAGCCGCTATATTTTAGAGTTATCATAATTCCTCATGTTGCTGACTGGACATCGGTCCCAAACTCGGCAAAATTGTGTAAGAAAAATGTTCCTCACAAAATATTGATACAAGTTTTGTATAAAATGCATCTTGTTGCACAACGTAACACGAGCGATGATGTAATAACTTATGTTACGATGCAACGCCACTCAACGTGAGATTAATTAATATTGTATATGAAATTATTAAAATAATATTAATATTGGAAAGAATGAATTCAGTACTCTTTGATCTATCGATTTATAGATCTGAGATTTGTAGATAAACCTCTTCTACCAAGTAAATGTACCATCAATTAATAGCTTCATAATATGATATAGCATCATATATTGACAATATATGTGGCCCCGCGACGCAAAGTATTAGATTCTTTTCTCTCACCGTTGGAGTCCCGAGTTAGCTTCTCGGTCACTCCATGTGGGTCCGCGCTGGATGAAACAGAGGCTGGGCAGGGTTTTATTTGGGATTTATCCTCTTTTCCACAGCAAACATTTGAATTCCACCATTTATTCACATTCATTCATTTAATTTCATCTGCCCCTGTGATGGTGCAAAAGGCGTTATCGGTCGGCATCCTTGATATTCACAGATCTTCATCACATCTCATCCCTCATCCAGACCCTGAGTCGTACAAGAGTTGAAAAGGTTTATAAATAAATAAATAAATAAATAAATATATATATATATATATATATATATATATATATATTTGTAAGGTAACTCCTTGAGTATTATAACAAATTAGCATCAAATTTACAAATTTATGATTTACACACTTGTAGGTAATAACAATTCGTTATTAGTTCATGTCTTAGAATCAAGTCTTCATATTTTTAAACTAAACTAATCTCCACGGTGCGACAGGCCTTCACGTCCCTTGGCCTATCAGCTGACTGCCCACTTGTGCCACTTTACAAAGTAGACTACAATATAGACAGTATATACTAAGAGAATCTCTCGACCTACGCCAGGTCAGCGGGAGACGCGCATGCGGCCTCACTCCGCGTCACGTGGCATAACAACTGAACAACTCACTGTGCCGCCGAGATATTGAAACTTAACCGCCTGGCGACGCAGTTGAGTTTCATGCTTGTAAGTGAAGCACGTGTGTATTCCCTAATAGTGGTCTTAGTCATAGTTATTATGCCTCTATCTGTGTTTACAGTACAGCATAGGGTATTTATGTACGATAATTGTGTGAAAACAGTGTGTTGTAGAGAAGTCGTTAGATGATTTCGAACTCAATTTTCAGATGTAAATCCTCCAAATAAAGATACCGCTCGACGACTTGAAAACAAATTTAGAGGAATACGTTCTGGGCTCGATGAGAAACCAAAGGTACCAAAACGTTTGCTTACTGAGAAAAAATTAGACGAAATATGATAAATATTAGAACATCCGCCAACAAAATCCCTAAGACAACTAGCACACGAAACCGGTCAGCATTGAGAGCTACAAAACTTTTACGTTTGAAACCAAACAGAATAACTGCAATGCATGAACTTCAGCCACGTGATCCTGAGATGCGGTTACGTTTTTGTAATTGGATGTTGCAGAACGTTAATATTGGAATAATTGATCCGTGTTTAATATGGTTCTCAGACGAAGCCTGGTTCCACTTAAATGGGTAAGTTTCGTCGCAGAATAACAGGTATTGCAGCCAGCAAAACTCCCATCGCAGACATGAAATTCCTCTGCACGACGAACGGATAGGAGAATGGTGCTCTCTCAAACATCATAGACCTATCGTGAGGAATGTTGGTAGCTACAGTAAGTACCAGCACCAGGGAGAGGAACCAGCTATAGGGGTGGGAGAGCCGATATTATCACCACAATATTAACTGCATTATGGTTCTTCTCTGTGCTTGACACGTGTGAATGTGAGGCCACAACCACCTGGCCAAGTGCCTACCTTCCAGGTCTGTCTCGCTATGGAGTTTAGAGCTACAATTTTAAATACAAGCAATGTATGCGATATTCAAGTTAAATCATTTCTAAATATTAATGTTTACATTACCTTTGTTTTTCAGGGATTAACAATTAAGAAAGATGTAATGTTAATAGAAGTTGAAGTATACGTGGTGCTCAAGAAGGTACAAGAAACAAGATGAATCATTAATCGGAATATTCAAAGAAGAATTTCCATCGTTAAACATAAGTAAGTAGTGACGCTCTGCTATCACTATGTATTATATCAAATAAGTTACTTCTTTAATCCATAATTCTCTGCGTGTTCGAGGGCAAAGAACATAAAATCGCGACACTAACGTTCAGTCTAAAATATATTTTGTTTTAAACGAATTATAAAACAGAATTAAATTATTAAATGGTTAAAATAGTTTCGACAACGAAATGGATGAAAAAGTGACTATACATAATGATACTAATTCTAGAAATATTGCTAAAAGACAAAACATAATTACAATTAATTAAGATCATTTGAACTTCCAAAAAATATGCAAAAATATTTTTTTTTAAATATGTGGCTGGAGAACATTTTGGAAATGACAATAATTGTCCAAATCTTTCACAAATTATGTGGAACCTTCAAACTCCAAAGACAAAGAAAATCAAAGAATTAACAAAAAGAGTAAGAGAGAATTTCCAACTTTAAAACTAAATATATGATCACATGTAGAAATTCATTATATAATGGAAATGGACAGCTAATGACAAATGAGGGAAATTTTGAGGAAGTGGCTGAATTCAAATACCTAGGAACAATAATCACAAATAGGAATGAGATGCACAAAGAAGTTAAACAAAGGCTCAATTCTGGAAATGCGTGCTATTATGCATTGCAGAGACTCTTGATGTCACAACTCCTTTCAAAAAACTGAAAATAGATAAAACTATTATTCTACCAGTTATATTATATGGGTGCGAAACATGGACTCTTACTTTAAGCGAGGAAAGGAGATTACAAGTATTTGAGAATAAAGTACTTAGGAACATTTTTGGACCAAAGAGAGATGAACGGACAGGTGAATGGAGAAGACCTCATAACAATGAACTACATGGTCTTTATAGGAAGCCAGATATAATAAGAACAGTTAAGTCTCGTAAAACTGCGATGGGCAGGACATTTTGCACGTATGGGAAATGAAAGACTTGCATGGAGGGAAAACGCCCAGTTGGTAGAGTAAGAATGAGGTGGGAGAATACATTAACTATGATTTGAGGGAAGTAGATTATACAGGGAATGATTGGAAAGTATTAGCTCAGGATAGGGATGTATGGAGAGCGTATGTCCGCGCGGCCATGAACCTACGGGTTCGATAATGCCAGTGGGTAAGTAAGTAAGTAAGTAAGTAAAACAAATTCGGCATAGAACAGAATATACAGAATTCAGGAAATAATATAAGAATGATATTTTCATTTCTTTTTAATTTATTGGAGATTTAAATATTGGAACGATAGTAGCGGGATTCAAACAAGCTATGTTTGAACTTAAGACAGCCCCAGATACTTTTACTAACATAGGGATTTTAATGGAGACTGTCCTCTCACTTATTAATAACTGTTAGTTACGGACGGAAAATCACTAGCGCTCTTAATATATTATACATCAATGCTAATGACACAGAAAGCAAATTAATGATTTACTAATGTTATTTAAGAAAATTCATTTAGATATAATGTTAATTAATGGGACTAAATTATCAAATTATAAAAGTTTAAAAACTAAATACTACAAAATGCATAGAAAAAATGACACAGCCTTATAGGGGTGTGAACATATTGATTAAATGAAATTTTCTACACTCCCATAAAAATTTGTTTGATTTTAATGATATTGAGACAGTCCACCAATGTAGCCGCTACACACATGATTACCAACTCCATCTATTTATTTTTCTCCCGACAATAATATTAATCAATTCCAACTAAAACAACAAATAAATTTGAAACAAAATTTTATATTGACGGGAGATTTTAATGCTAAAAATACTAAATCGAGCTGTAACAAAACATATGCCCGGGGAAAATTAACTGACGAATTATCAGATATGTATGAGTTTAAAAATTCTAAGCCCAGACGAGCCAACGTTTTATCCGAACAATCAGCTGGAGGCTCACGATATGTGCCTGTGTGCGAAACATATCTAATATAACGATCTCTGCGTCCGCATGAGTTTGAATCGGATCATCTTCCAGTGTTTTTTTACAATTACCGATCTCCAAACCTATTCCTGACAACTATCTAGATGAAAAATATATTGATTGGCTAAATTTCAAAACATGTAAGTACTCCCGCATACTGTTACTATAAACACACAAGAAGAAATTGATTATTACAACTAACCGTATACAGACACGATAACATGTACTACAAAAGCAAATACAACAAATCATAAGAATCCCATTTACTTGTAATAACTTAAACATAAAACAAAACTTTTTAATTCAACAAATTATTAAACACATAAATAAACTCCGAAAAATGGCACAAATTCAGAAATCCTAGGGACAAAACAGCAGTTCATTTTCTAATATAATTAATTACAAAAGTGATCGATAGATACAAGAATGAACTTTTTGAAAAAGAAACAAATAAAAGTATTCAAATAAAAAATACTTGGAATTTCATTAATGATCTTGGAAATATAAGAAAATCTGTAATACCCCACTGGATGCTGATCAAGGACGACTCATTTACCAGGACGCAGGTGAAATAAATTTACAGCTAACAATTGGAAAAGGGTAAACAAAGAGAACAACGCAATTCAACCCGATAAAAATTTAGTACAACAAATACATTAAAATCATCATCATTATCCGGTATCATTGACAGCTGCCGCCGTCCTTTCCGGAAACCAAACGTCATTCCTCTAAATTAAATATTGAAAAATTTCATAACACGTTTACAGAACTCCGGGTTCATCATGGACCAACTCTGTTAAACTCGAAATCTAATTTAAATATACTCCAAATAAAAAGTCTCCTTATGGAGCGCTAAAACGTTTGAATAAAAATATCTATAATTTAAAAAAATGGCTTAATGCAATATTGTCAACCGCTGTGGCCTCGAGGTAGCGTGCTGCCTTTGTAACGTAACGCAGCGGACCCGGTCGGGTCAGTTTTTCTGCGTGAGGTTTTTATCGGGGTTTTTCCTTATCTGCAAAACAAATGTCAGGAAAACTTTAAGATCCAAACGGTCCCCGAAATCATATGGCTTTCAACATCCTTATCATCATCATCATCCTTCACCGGTGTGGAAAGCAACGGGAAGCTACCGCACCTACAATTCCCCAGTAAAGTTGGAAGCATAGCATGAAAATGCTATGATTTTAGTGAAAGACCTGTCCTGGGCAGAATTACTATGGATGGATGGAATGAAATATTGATTTCCCAGTATATATATGAGGTCTGTAAAGCCTCCCGACTGGTTCTCTTTCCGAAAGGTAACGAAAGTAAAATTAATTCATTTTGAGGATTTTCCTCGTCATTGAGGATTTTCTCCAACCAATCTTAGTAGTCAACATGAATTAAAAATAAATAAATAAATAAACATAAATTAATACGGACTTATAGTCTAACAGTTTGCAACAAACAATCAGAAATTTTCCTGAATTAAAGTTCTCCATCGTCCTCTTTTCTCTGTGTCTTCATCTGTTACACCAAATTTCCTCATTGAATTCTGAATGTTGTTCTTCCAGTTTGTTCTTGGTCTTCCTTTTTGTTCCTTCTTTCTATTTCCATGCATTTGGTAGTCACAAAAGTGAAATAAACCCCAAAAATTATAGATCTCTAAGTTTATACCACAGAAAAAAGTTTTGGAAAAATATATTTTTGAAATTACTACATCCACATTAGAAATATTACTCATCTAGAACAATATGGTTTTGTTAAAAATAAATCCAACATTATTTGCAATTTTTGAGAACTACCGAAAAAAAATAAAGGAATCGATTAACAATGGAAAACACTTGAACTTCCAAAAAAAACGTTTGATAATGTTTAGGCGCCGGGGGGACTTGTTTACAAAGTGCTAAGTTTTTAAACTTCTTTATTCTTGATTAAAAATAACTAATTGTTACTTAAATAATCGATCTTTTAAGTTTATACACCACTGGTGCCATCTCCTAAACTAAAAGAATTCGACGGGCGTACAAGGT
>JASPKZ010005607.1:0-52570 GCA_030220185.1 Diploptera punctata | reverse complement strand
TATTATGCGGAATTTCGTTGCGAACTGTACCATAAAATTACAATATTTTAATCAAATCTATATTAAAATATATAGGATTTTCCTAGTAGAGATTTCGTTAATAGATTACACTGATCAACATGATGTTTGTCTCATGAGTACCAATAGTTGTACTTAATGTAGTTTTTTATCGTGATTTCAAATATGTATTCGGAATTTCTCCACCACCGTTTTTGTTTTATTTCAATTTCAATGAATGGATTCAAATAATTATTTTTACGTCCATTTGTCCATTGTAAAATAAATCCTAATGAGCTAACTCAGGAGGTTTCAGCTATGGAAAAGAGATATCAAGGCAAATGGAATCCTAATATGCTGGCCGATTATTTTTGTACCATCAAGAAGGATGCTCCACAGGCGAAATATAGCAGAAAATCGTAATTTTTTTACTTTCTAGGCGAGTCCGAATGTTCGAATATTGTGTAGTTACGAATATAGAAAATATTAAAGTGTTTCCAATTATAAATTCCTGTCTCTCGGAAACCTTGCGTAATGGAGAAAAACCGTTATCATATTTGAATTCAGGAGAATAAATACTATCAGAATCACTTATCTTTCTGAGACAAAAAAAGTTTATTTTTTGTTGCTCAGTGTTATTAATTGTAGTAGAAACTATTTACCAAATATTTTATTTTAAAATAATGGCCGAACTATTTTACTATTACGGAATTGTGTGTGTCTTCCAGCCTTGATTAATTCCTAACAAATGTCCTCCATGTACAAGAAGAAACCCATTCTCTCTACAGTCATATGACCATAATGCCATCTATAATTGTCTCACGAAGTAATATATAGTAAACTGAACTATGATTGTATAATTTAAAGTTTAGGAAACTAGTCAATTCAAAACTACAATAGAATATTATGTTAAATATATCAAAGTCTAAACTGGCTTAAAGAACGTTCTGGTCTTTTATAAATTCACAACATTATCAAAAGTAATTATCTCTATTATAATAAATATTATTATAGCATTGTATATATATACGCGTTTAAATCGATTGCAGAATTTTGTGAATTCTAAAATGATATTTAGAATATTTATGAAACCATTTTAAATATTCTTATATGAAGTAAATATCCGGTTTCAATATTTAATGGTCCACCGATGTAGTCTCGGGTTAACGTCTTTCTTCGTATAATAGTTCCTCTTTCCTTGTTTTACTTCGGCCCTCATTATATGATAAAAACTTTTTTCACTACCAACTTTAACGTCAGAGAAGAAGAGTAGTGACCACACAAAAAAGAAACAAGGTTATAGTCTGACAACTTTTATTAAAACCCTGGTTTGAATCCACTGGCGCTGTGTGTCAAGAACGCAATAGAGAGAGAATAGAGAAAAACCAAGCTATTGCAATTTTGTCATTTCTAATGCTGAAACTGTATTACTATATTACTCACATTAAGTTGCTCGGTGAGATTGAATGATTTCGGCAACGTAGAATATCAAAGAAGATCCTTGATTGGAGAGATAATTGAAGAAGTGGAAGAGGCAGACCTAGAGAACATTGGATAGATGGAGTGAGGAGAAGTATGGAAGCTAGAGATTTGAGAGAAGTTGCTTTAGACAGAAACCTCTGGCGAAAAATCACTTTAGGTTGAAGGTAAAACACTGTATTGTGGAATATTCCTTATAAACAATGACGATCGACATATCCGCTGCAATGCTATTATTATGGACCCTCTCTCTAATCCATCCAAGGAAGAAGTGAAGAAAGCGTTTTTGTAGTAATGCTGTGTAAGGATTTATTCTACTGGCTGTCAAGGTTACACACCTGTCTAAGGAATTGGTACCTCATAAAGTGAAACAGAGAAAAGATCAGATATAAAGATACAACGAATGCCATTGCAACTGATATAACATGTATTTCAGTGATGAAACAATTGTTCATTACCTCTCCTGAAGAGAGTGGAATATCGAGTTCCATGGCTTGGACCCATTTGCCCGGTTGTTAAATTTGGGTGTTGAATTAATATCTGTTGCCGCTGCGGCGGTCTCTTTGGTCTATTTCGGCATTTGCACTTGTACCTGTCGAAATAGTCGGTCTCTGTTCCATGGTTAAAATTGACCTTCCTAAATGTACCTGATGGTGACCACAAAGAACATTGCATTTCCCTACCCTTCATTTCCCAAAATATTATGTAGAATGATAATTCGTTTAGCCTACAACTCAAATATATTTTCCGGGGTATTACTTGAAGTTGATAAGTTATACTTCCAAACCAAGCTTTTTAATGTGAATCCCAAGCCGATTTCAAAATTACGACAAATAAATAACACATATTTACGATAGTGAGGCGACTAATTATATGAGAATATATCAATTTACCCATAATAATAATTAAAAAATGAAAATTCATTTCATATGTCAAGTGCATAACGAAGATTACAACAAGCATTTTAAATTACATAGATCATCGGTTGGAATTAATATAGAGAAGAAAGGGTTTCAGACTAGAACAAACATAATTCGGAATGAAAATGGGGATATGATTGCAGATTCCAGTAGTATATTAAATAGATGGAAAAGTTACTTTAATCAGCTATTAAATGTACATACAGAACAGGACATTGAGGAGGATAATTTACAGACAGCAGAAATGCAAGTCGCAGAACCTAGTGCATTAGAGGTTGAAATGGTGATTGAAAAACTGAAGATGTATAAAGCATCAGGTTCAGATGAGATCCCAGCAGAACTGATAAAATCAGGGGGAGGAAAACTGATGGACAAATACGCTGGTTGCGTAGTATGATTTGGGGAAAATAAGCTCTTCCAGATGAATGGAAGGAATCAATTTATAGTACCAATTTATAAGATAGGAGATAAAACTGATTGCAACAACTACAGGGACATCTCATTATTTTCAACTTCGTACAAAATTCTAACAAATATATTAGTAAGCAGACTTACTCCCTATATTGATGACATTTTAGGAGATCATCAATGTTCATTTAGAAGAAACAGGTCTACAACAGATCAGATTTTTAGTATAAGACAGATTTTAGAAAAGAAATGGGAATATAATGGTACTGTACATCAACTATACGTAGACTTCAAAAAGCATATGATTCAATTAAGAGGGAGAAGTTATATAGTATCCTATTGGAATACGGAATTCTTAAAAAGTTAGTTAGACTTACACGAATGTGTCTAAATGGCACAAAGAGTACGGTGCGTGTAGGCAAACAGTTTTCGGACACTTTTGAAATCCAGAATGGGTTGAAGCAAGGAGATACACTATCTCCTCTGCTATTTAATTTTAAACTAGAACATGTCATTAAATATTTAGAGAATGAGGAAGCCTTACAAATCAATGGTATTAATAAGCTGTTAGTTTATGCTGATGATGTAGTACTACTGGCCGATAGTGAGGAGATACTAAAGGACAATACGCACACATTATTGAGTAACACTAAGAAATTAGGACTGGAAGTAAATATCAATAAAACTAGATGTATGTTCGCACGTAGCAATTCATTATATAATGGAAATGGACAGCTAATGACAAATGAGGGAAATTTTGAGGAAGTGGCTGAATTCAAATACCTAGGAACAATAATCACAAATAGGAATGAGATGCACAAAGGAATTAAACATAGGCTCAATTCTGGAAATGCGAGCTATTATGCATTGCAGAGACTCTTGATGTCCCAACTCCTTTCAAAAAACGTTAAACTGAAAATATATAAAACTATTATTCTACCAGTTCTATTATATGGGTGCGAAACATGGACTCTTACTTTAAGGGAGGAAAGGAGATTACAAGTATTTGAGAATAAAGTACTTAGGAAATGTTTTTGACCAAAGAGAGATGAACAGACAGGTGAATGGAGAAGACTACTTAACAATGAACTACATGGTCTTTATAGGAAAGCAGATATAATAAGAACAGTTAAGTCTCGTAGACTGCGATGGACAGGACATGTTGCACGTATGGGGAATGAAATACTTGCATGTAAGCTTCTTGTAGGAAAGCCAGAGGAAAAACGCCCAGTTGGTAAGCCAAGAATGAGGTGGGAGAATAACATTAACTATGATTTGAGGGAAATAGATTATACAGGAAATGATTTGAAAGCATTAGCTCAGGATAGGGATGTATGGAGATCTTATGTCTACGCGGCCCTGAACCTACGGGTTCGATAGTGCCAGTGAGTAAGTAAGTATCGGTTGATTAATATCTTTAACATCGTCCGATTTGTAATAGTCAATTTTATCGGTCCACCATATATCCTGGACAATATTAAAATAAATGGTTTGTATGCAGATACAAAAAGGAAAGCTGAGTCAAGGAAAGAGTGGAGAATGTGAGTTTGCAGTGAAAGACCTGCTCTTGAGCAGAACACTATGAATGAATATATCCTGGTTGTAGACGTTTCTCCTTCATGCATAAAAATAACATATTCCCTGACTCCAGTAGGTTTTAGGTCTTCCTCTGCCTCGTTTTCCCCTCAGGTTTCCATTCCAAAACAGATTTTGGTAGCCGATCCTCTTCCATTCGCTGGACCTGTCTGTACCATCTTAATTGCTGAGTTTTAATATAATCTAAAATAGTGTCTTCAATCTTCATTTTCTCCCTTATAACTGACTTCCTAGTTGTTTCTCTTCTTGAAATTCTTGCAGCCTTCATATAAAATCCATTTCCGTTGCCAAAATATACTTATTTGTTTTTGTTGTTAATGGCCAAAGTTCTGCTCCATAAGTAACGATGCTTGAAACAATTGTATGATAATATATATTAATTTTACTTTATTACTTATTTTTTATCTCACAATATTTCACTGATGAGCATCTTTAAATTAAAAATAAAATATCATATAGGCCTATATCCTTATTAAGATCAAACTTAGATCACAAATATAGGCCTACGCTATTACTGTGAAAAAAGGCCTATATCACATCTGAGTTAAGTGAATAATATAAATGTATACAATACTGAGACGACGCGGTGGTCGCTAGATATGTTCCATGTCTTAAGTTCCGAGTATCGCGACTTCAAACTCGGGCGGGGTGGATGAATTTTTTAGCTTGGAAAAATAAAATTTACAAGTCCCCCGGGAGGGACCTAAAACCGTCAATCTCGAGTCTAAAGATTGTCAGGCTCGTAGAAGAACCTCAATCCTGAATAAAAAGACCTCTGAGCAAAATTTAATCGATCTTCCTCCAACTAGTACTAACATAATTTCCTATTAAATGTCTCCTCCAGACGATATACTAACCACATATAAATTTGCAGACATCCATAGGGTAATAAGCGTAAATGATTTAGTCACATTAAGAAATTTCCACTAGGGGAGCAACCCTGTCCCCAACGGGACGAGCGGAGATAAATAAAATAATGAGGTGACTTATTAAAGTAAAGTAAAGTGATCCCACAACAGGCCCGGAGGCCCTTGGGGTAGTAGGAGGTTAAGGCTCCCACTTTTTCTAGACAATCGGCACTTTATGTCAGCCGGGTTGTCAGCCCTGCGTGACGGCCGCCTTTACCCCCAGAACAAGCGTCCGGTACTCATTTCCGTTAGAGGCTGAGTCGACCCCAGGGCCATGGTGCCGCCAGAGGGTTTGGGTCAGTTTAAAAATCCTGAACCCAACGGGACTTGAACCCTCGACCCTCCGGCTTGTAGCTCAGTGCCTTAACCACTACGCTACGGCGTGCCCCCGAGGTGACTTATTACCCGGGAATATTATATAAAATATTTAACTAACTAACTAACTAACTCACAGACACTATGGAACCCGTAGGTTCATGGCCGAGCGGGCATTAGCTCTCCATACCTTTTTACCCTGATCTAATGTTTTCCAATCATCCCCTGTATAATCTACTTCCTTCAAATCATGATTGATGTTATTCTATCACCTCATTCTAGGTCCAACAACTGGGCGTTTTCGTCTGGTTTTCCTACAAGAAGTTTCCATGTTCCTCTTTCATTCCTCATTCGTGCCACATGTCCTGCCCATAGCAGCATATGAGATTTCACTGTTCTTATTATATCTGGTTTCCTACAAACATATTGTAGCTCACTGTTATTAAATGTTCTCCATTCGCCTGTCTGTTCATCTCTCTTTGGTATCAAACATTTTCCTAAGAACTTTATTCTCAAATACTCGTAATCTATTCTCCTCCTTCAAAGTAAGAGTCCATGCTTCGCATCCCTAAAATATATCTGGGTAAAAAACAGTTTTATATATTTTTAGTTTAATTTTTTTAAAGAAGTTGGGACCAGAGTCCCTGTAATGCATAATAGCTTACAGTTCCAGAATTGAGCCCATGTTTAATTTCTTTGCGCATCTCTTTCCTATTTGTAATTATTGTTCCTAAGTATTTGATTTACAAATAATTTTTTAAATTGTACTGCCATTTCATTTGATGTGTGGATAATATAACTAAAAAAATTGAAATTAAAAATAAAACTTTCTCATTTCACTTGATTCACTGAGCAACAAAAAAAACTTTTTGTCTCAGAAAGAAAAATATGTGATTCTGATAGTATTCTTTTCTCCTGAATTCAAATATCGGTTTTTCTCCATCATGCAAGGTTTCCGAGAGACACTTTAATATTTTATACATTCGTAACTACACAATATTAGAAAACATTCGGACTCACCTAGAAAATAAGAAATGACGATTTTCTGCTATATGTGGCCTGTGGAGCATCCCTCTTGATGGTCCAAAAACAATCGGCCAGCATATTAAGATTCCTTTTGTCTTGATATCTCTTTTCCATAGCTGAAGTGTCATGATGAAAGTGTTCCCCGTTTTATTTTACAATGGACAAATGGACGAAAAATCGTTTATTAAAAAAAATATTAATTAAATAAAAATAATACGTAGTTTTATTTGATTTTCATATGTATTATATAATTCAGTGACAGCTGTTTCGGTACACTGTACCTTCTTCAGACATGTTAACAAATTATGAATTGTGTTCCAACTGATCTAAGTAACAATACAACAATATTTATTTAAATTTTTTAATGTAACAAAGGGGATTCATTCAACTCAAGTTGAGAATTTAACAGTTTTTTTACTACTTTTAAATTTATTAATTTCTACAGCCTCCAAAAGATCTAACTTCTTACCCTTATCACAAATATGTAAAATTTCAAAATTTGGATCGAAACAATGATTAAATTGGAATAGGTGGTTAGCATATTTTGAATTTTCTAAATTTGTTATATGCTCTCATGTGTTCCTTTATCCGAGAGATAAAAGGTCTACCAGTAATAAATATGGATTTTCATCAAGTAAACACCAACTCAATTGATTAAAAAAAATATTATTTAAATTCATTAATTGAAACTGAAATAAAAAAACGGGAAAGACCATATGAGGTGTAAAATCAGTATTAATAACAGTATAAGACAACAGGTGAACAATTTTAATTATTTAGGATGCAATGTATCATACTGCCAGAAGGAAGATATTAATATTAAATTAAATAGATTTTACAGAATGTGTGACACTATAAGACGGACACTGAAAAATAAAACTTTGAGGAGCACACAACTAAAATTTTACAAAATTATGGCAGTGCCTGTCTTAACATATGCAAGTGAAAATTTGACTCTTAACCGTTCAGACAGAAGGAAAATAGAAACTGCAGAAATGAAGTTCCTACGTTCAGTAGCAGGTGTGACAATTTTGGACAAGAAAAGAAGTGAGGATATTAGAAATGACTTAAATATTTTCAATTTAACAAATAGAATTGACAACATGAGAAACAACTGGTATGAACATGTCAAGATAGAATCCCTCAGCTGTTACTAAAGTACAAACCAATAGGACATAGAAATGTTGGACGCCCATTTACTAGATGGGAGGATTCATTAAATCCCACTTGATGTGAAAACAGGCCAAAAGGCCTAATTTCATGAAGCAGAAGAAGATAAAAAAGTGGGTGATTGAGATATTTCGAATATATATTTGAAAACACGATAAAAAACTGCATTAAGTACAACTATTGGTACTCATGAGATAAAAATCATGTTGACCAGTGTTACGTATGTTTACGTTCAAGTTGATGTTCAATTGTACAACGCACAAGTGCAGTGTGAACGTAACTCGTCTTTCCCCCTCCTCAAACCATATCTGTCGTTGAGCTTGTAATTAATTGACTCAACTCAACCTCGTACTTTGTCCGACGGCGCCCCATAGTATGAACAAGAAACGAGGAACTTCTCCACTCAGCGGGCCCGGGTTCGATACTCGATCGTGAGAAATTTCCCGAGAGACGTTCTAAAAAGTTCTTTTCCTCGCCTTTAAGATATATATCACGGATGTTTAAAGTCCAAATAAACTCAGAATAATTACACATGGAACCTTTAGAAAACAAAATTTCTGATTATAAGTCAAGATGGATGCAACATGTTCATCGAATGGAAGATCACAGAATACCCAAACAAATGTTAAGATATCAACCTGCAGGAAGAAGAAGACCAGGACGTCCACTCAAAAGACTTTTGGATGGTGTTTCTCTTGAGGCCGAAACAGGTCAACAAATGGCCTAAATTCGTGAATGTACTATGATGATGATGATAAACTCAGAATACAACCTGACTATTGCAATAATAATCATCATCAACAACAACAACAACAAGGATTAAGTCCAATGGCCTGTTCCGATCTCATTATAGGTCGAATTGGTCCTTCCATCTCTTCAATGGTCTTGCCAACAATATTCTCCCTTTTGGTTTATAATTATACATTCTTCTTGGTATGCGCTGTTCATTCATTCGTAATACGTGCTGAAGGTAAGCATTTTGATAGAATTTTATTCTTTCACAGATACTAAATATATTAAGTTCTGTTCTTAAATATTCGTTTTTCTTTTTATCGGTCCTTTGGTATCCTGCTATTGCTCATTTCTGCAGCCTCTCTTTGTTTACTATCTGCCTTTGTTAATGTTCAGGTTTCACATCCATAGATAAGAGATGGAACTATCGCAATAATAATTATATAACTATATTTCACATTTTTAGAATGAATGTATGATTGAATGGTGAGTCTTGTCATAAAACTGTCATTCTCCACATTATATTATATGTGGATGCGAAATATGGACTCTTACTTTAAGGGAAGATAAAATATTACGAGTATTTAAGAATAAAGTTCTTAGAAAAATGTTTGGACCAAAGAGAGAGGTGAATGGAGAAGAATAGATTACAGTGAACTACATTTTCTTTGTAGGAAACTAGATATTATAAGAACGTCATATAAGTCTCGTAGACTGCAGTGGGCAGGACATGTGGCACGAATAGGGGAAGAAAGAGGGTCATGGAAGTTTCTTGTAGGAAAAACAGGAGGAAAACGCTTAGTTGGTAGACCGAGAATGAGATGGGAGAATAGCATTAACCACGATTTAAGGGAAGTAGATTATACAGCGGATGACTGGAAAATATGAGCTCAGGACAGGGATGTGTGGAGAGCTAATGTCCGCGCGCCTCTGAACCTACGGGTTGGATAATGTCAACGAGTTGGTTAATTTTAGTGGATCCTGTCTTGAATTATCGTGTTGTGTCGGAGGTGGCTGTGTAGAGCTGATTACTCATCTAGGGAGGCCTTCCATGCTCTTGTGTGATAAAAAACAGTATGATTGCGATTTTGAGTATAAAATTATCTCCTGACCCTATAAGACTGGAAAGCGTGGATCATGCAAAAAGAGGGTAAACTCGGCTGAATCGGGACACAGGGTGAATAGGGACACTTTTAAATTTTGTTCTCTCCACTGAGATCTAAGACCCCCAGCGAACGCGCGAATATCTGTCGACTAATATCTGTACTTCATGTAACAAAACCAGTCGTATGACATTTTGTTTCTCGTTTGGTTATGTTAATATTTCACAACAACAGATTAATGTACCCGATAAGTTCGTTCATTAAATATTTTCGTTGTTACACGTGTCTCTTATTGACTAATGGTCCAATTACAAATTAATTTTTGCTCAATTAAGACGTATTTACCTCAAAGAGATTGGGATCATTCCCGTCTTTATCGACAACAGTTTAAGTGTTGCCAACCTATGAAAATTGAAACACTATTTCGAGTGAATAGGGACACTAAAAGTTGACTAAATAGGAATAGTTTATTTGTAACTATTGTTTTACAGATGTGTTAGATGTTGGATAGGCAGTAGGACAGAAGTTGATTTGTATAGAGCTATTAAAGCATTCCCTTAGGAGAGGAGGTTGTATCATCCAGCAGAGTTATTTTGAGTACCTCGTTCGTGTCTTCACTGTCACCATAAAATTGGAAGTGACAATCCGCTGAAAAATATCAGTTGGTAGCCTGTAAATAATTCTTCCATTATCTGCACGTGGATTTCAATTAGATTTCAACAATGTAAGTAATACAGTTCTTTGCTTTAGGGAGAAAAATGCATAAGCATGATGATACTGTAGAGCAGGAAAATAATAACGCTATGTTTATAAAATATAGTGACATTATAAAGGACGTGAATTGTATAATGGAAAGTGTGTTGGAGCTAAGGGAAAAAAAATGTACTAAGTCTATATAAAGAAATATGCATATATATGATTCTATGATAGTTTATATAAAATTATGTTCTAAAACTGTGTTTAAAATGTCTGACAAATAAAAATTTTACGAAATAAGCCATTATGAACTGTCACGATTCACCCAAAAGACTGTCCCTATTTATCCTAACAAATTAGGATGAAGACACTGAAATATAAATATCAATAATTCTTTGTGCATTCGATTGATAAGACTATAACTGGTACAAAATATTTATGAAGTGTTATATTAAATCATGAAGTACAAAACACGTATGTCTTACCGATAATACGGATTTTCCTATTGTTGTCCCGATTCACCCGAGTTTGCCCTACCTAAATAATAAATATAACTCTGGACTTACAGTCAACGTCATAGCCAAACTCCCATGTAAACACACGAGTATTTCAATGATATTGCATTAACAGACACGAAATAATTCTAAATCACTGACATTTTCGAACCACAAGGTTCATATCCTCATGGACAAAAACCCTCCATAAAACCCTACCCTGAACTAAAGTTTTCTAATTATTATCTGTATGATTTATCTCCCAAATCACAGTTAATAAAAATCATAGAGGAATTAGAATTTTTTATTTGAATGATACATTAAAAGATTATAAACAACAGTAGAAAGAACATCTAGAAAGAATGCAAACTTCAAGATTATCTAAACAAATATCGAGCTATAAAGTTAGTAGAAACAGATCAATTTGTAGATCTAGAATATGATGGCTAGAAAATACTCTAAGACAGAATAGGCAATTCAATGCCTATACCTTGAAGTGAAGATGATGATGGCGATCATAGTTAATATTATTCTCCCTCCTCAATTTGACCTACTTGTTAAGCGCTTTTTATCTGGTTTTCCTATAAGATATTTCCAATCCCCAACCACGCCCATTGCAGTCTACGTTATTAAACAAGTTTTTATTATGCCTATTTTTCCAAAAAGGTAATGTTTAATGAAAGACAATTCTTAAAATATTTTCTTCCATGCGCTCCCTTTCCTCTATCTAAACTCAACTCACAACCTCCTAAGCACGTGGCGAAAAACTTGACAGTTTTGCCACATTTCCCAGTGCACAAATTGGCTTTGTTTTTATTAATATAATTAGAATTTCCCATTAATCATTACTATTGCTGTATGATTTATTTGTTTTAATTTTAATAAATACTTGCACAAACGTTACTAACAAATACTGATAGAATCTGATGAAATATAGGCCCGCTTAAAAAGAGAAACGCTGACAATCTCGCAAATTTTCAATGGCTGGCACTAATGATGGTTTGCCGGCATGCGGTCTTTTTTCAGGGATCTCTCCATTGGGCGACTTGAGGTACAGATTTATGACAGCTTGAAAACAATATCTCTAGACATGTCCCAATGTATACCTCATTTTGTGTAATTTTCTCCACTCGCCCATCTGTTCGTCCCTCCTTGGTTAAAATATTTTGTTAGCACCAACTAACTAATTCACTGGCTCTATCGAACCTGTAGGTTCATGACCGCGCGGACATAGGCTTTCCATGCATCCCTATCCTGAGCTAATGTTTTCCAATCATCCCCTGTAAAATCTACTTCCCTCAAATAATGGATAATGTAATTCTCTCACCTCATTCTTCGTCTACCAACTGGGCATTTCCCTCTTGTTTTCCTACCAGAAGCTTCCATGCACCTCTTTCATTCGTGCCACATGTCCTGCCCATTGCAGTCTACGAGACTTAACTGATCTTATTATATCTGGCTTCCTATACATATCATGTAGCTCACTATTAATCAATTTTCTCCAATCACCTGTCTGTTCATCTCTTTTTGGCCCAACATCTTCTTAAGAACTTTGTTCTCAAATACTTCCTCCCTTTAAGAGTCCATATTTCGCATCCATATAATATAACTGGAAAAATAACTGTTTTATATATTTTGAATTTAACTTTTTGAAAGGAGTTGGGACGACAGGAGTCCCTGTAATGCATAATAGCATGCATTTCCAGAATTGAGCCAATGTTTAATTTATTTGTGCATCACATTCTCATTTGTAATTATTGTTCCTAGATAACTGAATTAGCCACTTCTTCAAAATTTCCTTCATTTGTCATTAATGGTCTATTTCTATTATATATGCATAACGCATTTGTATGTGCGAACATATAACTAACTTACTGGCACTATCAAACCCGTAGGCTCATGGCCGCGCGGGCATAAACTCTCCTTACATCCCTATCCTGAGCTAATGTTTTAAAATCATCCCCTGTTTAATCTACTTCCCTCAAATCATAGTTAATGTTATTCTCCCACCTCATTCTTGGTCTACCAAATGGGCATTTTCCTTCTAGTTTTCCTAAAAGAAGCTTCCATGCACGTCTTTCATTCCCCATTCGTGCCACATGTCCCGCTCATCGCAGTCTATGAGACTTAACTGTTCTTATTATATCTGGCTTCCTATAAAGACCACGTAGTTCATTGTTATGAAGTCTTCTCCATTCACCTGTCTGTTCATCTCTCTTTGATTCGAAACTTTTCCTAAGAACTTTATTCTCAAATACTCGTAATCTCCTTTCCTCCCTTAAAGTAAGACTCAATGTTTCACATCCATATAATATAACTGGTGGAATAATAGTTTTATATATTTTTACGTTTTTTGAAAGGAGTTAGGAAGTCTGTAGTCTCTGTAATGCATAATAGCACGCATTTCCACAATTCAGCCTATGTTTAATTTATTTATGCATCTCATTCATATTTGTGATTATTGTTCCTAGGTATTTGAATTCAGCCACTTCCTCAAAATTTCCCTCATTTGTCATTAGCTGTCCATTTCCATTATATAATGTATTTCTATATGTGACCATATATTTAGTTTTATTGATATTTACTTCCAGTCCCATTTTCTTAGTATTACTCAATAGTGTGTGCGTGTTGGCCTTTAGTATCTCCTCGCTATCGCCCAATAGTACTACATCATCAGCATAAACTAACAGCTTATTAATACCATTTAGTTGTAAGTCTTCTTCATACTCTATAAATTTGATTGCATGCTGTAGTACAAAATTAAATAGTAGAGGAGATAGTTCATCTCCTTTCTTCAACCCATTCTGGACTTCAAACGTATCTGAAAACTGTTTTCCTACACGAACTCTACACTTTATGTATTATTTTTATTTTATGTTTACTTCCAGTCTCAACTTCTTAGTGTATTGAATAGAACGAGTGTGTTGGCCCTTAGTATCTCCTCGTTACCGCTCAATAATATTATCTCATCAGCATAAACTAACAGCCTATTCATATCATTGAGTTATAGGCCTTCTTCATTCTCCAAAGGTTTTATAGCATGCTTTAATACAAAATCGTAAAGTAGTAGAATTTTCTTAGCACTATACTCTAAAATAATCTTAACATTTTTCTCCTCTCTTAAAATAATATACTATGTTTCCAATCCACAAAGTATAACTGTAAGAATACATTTTTTATAAAAAAAATTAGTTTAATGTTTATTTAAAGAGTTGGGATGACAAAGGTTCTTGTAGTGCATAACAGTATACATTTCCAGAGTTCAGCCACTCACTTTAATTAAAAATCTTAATAATTAAAATTATTTGATCATCATCATCATCAATGGCAGTCATGGATTAGGCCATTGGCCTGTTCCGCTTCAGGAAAGAAATTGATCCCTCCATCTCTTCTTAGGTCTTCCTGGGTCTCTTCGCCCTATGGGTCTGTAGTTCAATAGCTGCAGAGGTAGTCTATTGTTTGGCATTCTCAGAAGGTGTTCATGCCAATTATTTTGATATTTTTGAATGATTTCAGTTATTGCTGGTGTGTTGAGACCTTTGCGGATATCTTCATTACGTATGTGATCATAAAGCGTATAACCCGCTAAAGGTCTTAATAACTTCATTTCTGCAGCTACTATCCTATTTAATTTACCTGTAGTAAGAGTCCAGGTTTCAGAACCATAAAGTAGAGTTGGAAGAGCCATTGTTTTATAAAATTTTAGAATTGTATCTGGACGTACTTTTCGGAAAATAATGTTTTTTATTGTTCCTATAAGTTTTTGAAATTTGACCAATTTTATGTCTATGTCTTTACATGTGTCGTAGGAAAGATTGCAGCCAAGATAAGTAAAGTTATTAACTTGTTCTATTATATTGTTGTTAATAACAATTTTAGTTCGTATCGGTATTTTCCCTTGAAACGCCATAGTTTTTGTCTTACTCGCCGAAATTTGTAAATTATAATCTTGAGTTATATTTGACAATCTATGTACTGCTCTTTGTAGGTGATCTTCAGAAGTAGCCAATATTACTTGATCATCTGTATACATTAATGTGTTGAGGGGTCGACCATCAATCATAAAGTGTGATTGTGATTCGTTTTGCCATAATTTTATGATTTCATTCATATATAAATTAAATAGAAGAGGGGAAAGTGGACAGCCTTGTTTTACACCTTGGGATATTAGTCTATCTGATTTGCTTATTTTATTTATTTTTATTCGAATTCGTGTGTTATGATACATGCTTTGAATCGCTTGAATTAAATGCTTGGGTATTCCTGCATTATGTAAGATATCCCATAATTTTATTCTGTTTACTGTGTCGAAGGCTTTATGATAATCAATGAATATCATAAAAGTTGGTATATTAAATTCTCTATGTTTTTCTATGATTTGTGCTAACGTAAAGACACTATCTATACAGGATCTGTTGGGTCTGAAACCATTATTTGATAATTAAGGAAAATATTTATGTTGGCAAATTTTAAGGCTTCAGTCAAAAATGTACATATACGAATCAGTTTAGATCCGCCACTGATTACTAGATAGATGTATCCGAAAACAATCAAAACTAATGTAGTCTGACCTGGGAGGAGTGGTTTGTCACAACACGTTGTTGTAATCGCCACAAGTCCATAAGTTCTTACAGTTTTAATAGGAGAGCGGTTTATAACACCGAAGTAAGTCAGTTTTTGTTAAGGACATGGAAGAAGGAGAAGGAAATTGCTGGTCTTTTCTTTTGCAGACTGAGCTTCTATTGCGAGTCGGCGACGACAGTTAGGTGGGAGGCTCCGCCGGTGTATCATTGCCCATTTATCACTCCCAAAGAACGCCGTGTCACTGCTACACACAGTAAGAAAGTCGTTAACAGCCTTGCTTGGTTTTCTGCTACATTGTATCTCTCCGCGGTTATAAACCCTACACATCTTTCCAATACTATGTTCTTACAATACGTATACCATACAATGCCAAAGCTAGGGTGACCAGACATACTCCTTTTAAGAGTAACAATAATAACAATAATAACAACAATAATAATAATAATAATAATAATAATAATAATAACAGAATAATAATAATAATAATAACAATGGCAATAATTATTATGATAATGGTAATAAGTATTATAACAGTAATTCAGTCATGGTGTTCTGCTCAAGAGCAGGTCTTTCACTGCAAACTCAGCATTCTCCACTCTTTCCTTAAGTCAGCTATCCTTTTTGTATCAGCATACAAACCATTTATTTTAATATTGTCTATCATCTGATGTCTTTTTCTGCCTCTAACTTTCTTTCCGTTGACCATTCCTTCTAGAGCATCCTTCAGCAGACAGTTTCTTCTTAGCCAGTGGCCAATCCAATTTATTTTCCTCATCTTTATGAGTTCCAGCATTGTTCTTCTTTCACCCACTCTGTCTAGCACATATGTATTTCTTACTTTGTCTATTCACTTTGTAGGTTCCATTCTTCTCCATATCCACAAGTAATAATGCTAATAATAAATAATAATTTTATTTATATACAGATTTTAATGTTTATACATATTTCTGTTCACAACGTTTTATTGTCCACCGCCGTGGTCTCGAGGTGTAGCGTGCTGCCTTGTCACGCAGCGGGCGCGGGTTCGATTCCCGGTCCTGTGTGAGTTTTTTCGGAGTTTTTCCTCACCTGTGAGACAAATGTCAGAAAGCTTAGGGCCCAACGATCCCCGAAAATCAACCGGCCATCATCATCCTAATCATCATCATCATCCTTCACCGGTGTGCAAAGTAACGGGAAGCTACCACACCTATAATTCCCTAGTTAAGCTGCAAAGCCATCATCATCATCCTTATCATTATCATCGTCATCCTTCGCCGGTGTGCAAACTAACGAGAAGCTACCACACCTATAATTCTCTATTTGAGCTGTAAAGCATAGCATGAAAATGATTGCAGTGATGGACCTGCCCTCGGGCAGAATTACTGTGGATGGAAATTTTTATTTTTCTTCTCCACTAGTCTATCTATCCACTGCATGTTCTCATTTAATTTCTTATTTCTTTCCTCTATCAGTTTCGAGGTCTTCCTTTTTTTCTTCTTCCAGGTGGACACTATTACAATGTTTTTCTGGATAACCTTTCTTCTAGCATTCCTTGCACATGTCCATATGAATTTTAATTGCTTATATCTTATATAATCTATTACTGAATATTTAATTTTTTTTTTCGTATGAATTCTTTTTTTTTTTTTTTTTTTAATTTTGAACATCTTGTTGTTCTCCTCAAGAAATCAATTTGCATTGACATAAGTTTTTGTACTTAGATATGTTTTTGTTGCATTTCCATACTTCAGCTCCATACGTGACAGTACTTCTCACTATTGAATTATATATTTGTAATATATTTTTTCCGGTTATTTATATATATATATATATATATATATATATGTGTGTGTGTGTGTGTGTGTGTATAACTATAGTTTATGCTATATATATATATTTTTGACATTTGGCAATGAAGGCAAATATGATATGAAAAGAAAAATGAATGCTTGAGTCGGGACTTGAACCCGAGTATCTAAACTGCACGTTTAATGCTCCAATCAACTGAGCTACCCAAGTATTCCAACACAAACAAACATTTTTCTTATGTATGTTTGTGTAACTGAGCTAGCCAAGTATTCCAACACAAACATACATTTTTCTTATGTATGTTTGTGTTGGAATACTTGGGTAGCTCAGATCGTTAGAACACTAAACATACAGAGCTTAGAGACTCGGGTTCAAATCCCGACTCAAGCATTCATTTTTCTTTTCATATCATATTTGCCTTCATTGCCAAATGTCAAAAAATATAGTTATAACATCTAAACATACAAGCGATACTGCTATAAAGTAAATATTCTCTTTAAAAATTAGCTTAACTGTTATGTTGGCCACTAGATGTCAGTCGGAACAATTTTCTGCTACCTCTTGTGTGAATTGAGAATACTACATACTTACTCACTGGCACTATTGAACCCGTAGGTTCATGGCCGCGCTGACATAAGCTCTCCATACATCCCTATCCTGAGCTAATCCTTTCCAATCATTCCCTGTATAATCTACTTCCCTCAAATCATAGTTAATGTTATTCTCCCATCTCATTATTGATCTACCAACTGGGCGTTTTCCCTCTGGCTTTCGTACAAGAAGCTTCCATGCAAGTATTTCATTCCCCATACGTGCAACATGTCCTGCCCATCGTAGCCTACGAGACTTGACTGTTATTATATCTGGCTTCCTATAAAGACCATGTAGTTCATTGTTATGTAGTCTTCTCCATTCACCTGTCTGTTCATCTCTCTTTGATCCAAAAATTTTCCTAAGTACTTTATTCTCAAATACCTGTAATCTCCTTTCCTCCCTTAAAGTAAGAGTCCATGTTTCGCACCCATATAATATAACTGGTAGAATAATATTGAGAATACTACATATATAAGAAAAATGTATGTTCGTGTTGGGATATTTGGGTAGCTCAGGTCGTTAGAGCGCTAAACGTACAGAGTTTAGAGACTAGCGTTCAAATCCCGGCTCAAACACTCATATATATACTCCATAGGACAACATTTAACATTGCTGTTATTGCTCTACCTTTACTTATTCTCTTCTTGATGTAATGTCCTTGCTATCCTCTTTATCTACTTTTACCGCCAAAGCAATAATAATAAAAATAATTTTAAACAAGGCTACCAGGTTGTATTTACAACATTTCTGGTATTTTCTCCTGACTTGGCCTATTTATAACCTACTTCTAAGGTTGGGGCGCTTCAAAGGAAGGGTTAGACTGCCCTGATGATATGAAAGGTGATTATGATAGTAATTATGCGCTAGGAGAGGCCTTAATCTAAACATAATCTAATGAGGCGAATATTGTATTGAAGATAATGATGGCCAGATGATATTCGGGGACAGTTTAGGCCTTAAAGTTTTCTTACATTTTCTTACATGTGAGAAAAAAACCCGAATAAATCACCTAGGATACTTGTCCCGACCGAAGATCAAACTCGGGTCCACTTTGTGACAAGACAGCATGCACCATAGCAGTGGACGATAAAGATGATGATGATGATGATAATAATAATAATAATACTAATAATAATAATAATAACAATTTTATGTATGTACAGAATTTTAATGTTTACACATCTTTCTGTGCCTAAAGTTTCATTTTTCTTCTCCACTTAATTCTCTCCATCTAATCCATGTCATCCAGTCCTCTTGCTCTCATGTCAGTTCTTATTTCCTGCATCCACGAGTTTCGAGGTCTTCCTCTCCTCCTTCTTCCAGGTGGACACCATTCCAATGTTTTCCTGGGTAATCTTTCTTCTTGCATTCGTCGTACGTGCCCATACCAATTTAATTGCTTATACCGTATATAATCTACTATTGAATAACCAATATTTCTATGATTTTTTCTCTTATGACAGTATTTCTTATTTTGTCTAATTTTGAACATCTTGCTGCTCCCCTCAAGAAATCCATTTCCATCGACATAAGTTTTTGTTGAATTTCCAAACTTCAGCTCCACATGTGACAGTAATGATAATAATAATAAAATACATAAATATATTTTTAGAGGCGTGCAGCTGGAGTTTGTAGAAGAGATGCAATAAGTAACTGAGTAATTAAACGAAAGATGAAAGTTCAGATTTGAATTGTGGATTTCATAAAAAAACAAAATGGTATGAGAAAGGATTGGAAAACATTAGCTCAGGATAGGGATGTATGGAGGACTTATGTCCGCTCGGCCATGAACCTACGGGTTCGATAGTGCTAGTGAGTTAGTTAGGAAATCTTTCGGACAAAAGAGAGATGAACAGATGGATAAGACTGCAACATGGTCATTATAGGAAACCAGATATAATAAAAACAGTCAAGGCTCGTAGACTGCGATGGACAGGACATGTGGCATGAACGGGGAATGAAAGACGTGCATGGAAGCTTCTTATAGGAAAACCAGAGGGAATGCACCCAGTTCGTAGATCAAGAATGAGGTGGGAGAATAAACATTAACCACGATTTGAGGGAAGTTGATTATACAGGGAATGATTACAAAATATTAGCTTAGGATAGGGATGTATGGAGAGCTTATGTCCGCGTGGATATGAACCCACAGGTTTGATAGTGCCAGTGAGTTAGTTATGGCCATGTAAAGAATGAAAGAATACAAATTACCAAGAAGAATACTGGAATGGGTACAAGAAGAAGGGGGCGGTATAAAATAACGTGGATGATGGTATTTTGAGCTGTATGAGCGAAAATGGATTGGACGATGGAGAATGGAATGAGAAAGATCTGGATGAGAATGATGGTAGATTAATTTGGTGCAAGAAGACGTGAAACATGGTGAAATCTGCTAAAAATGAATAATAATATCAAAAGTATTGCTTAGTAATTTGTATTTATTCTGGAAGAGTAAATTCTATAAGAATGTCTTCCACTCAACCAGCTCAATTACGCAAAATATAGTTTAAAATTCGTACATAAAACATATGTTTTATAATAGATTATATAAACATGAAATTAATCTTTCATTCGAGTATACCATGCTAGTAGCTCACCTGCGAATGTCCAACAGAGAACAAGAGACTTGCAGCGTCATGTTAACCTATATGATAATACAAATTTCCGCTATCAGATTGCATTTTTTATACCGTTACTAGCTAGTATGGCTAAAAAACTAAAAGAAGAATATGAAAAATGGGGACTTTATACAAACATTGAGAAAACAAAATATCTCTGTATAGGAGAAGAAATGGAAAATATAAATTTCAACAATGGAGATGAACTAAAACCTAGTATTGAATGCAATTACTTAGGAACAAAATTAGACCATTCAGGCGATAACACAGTGGAAACAAAAAATATAATCGCTCAAACAAAACAAGCAATGAATGCTTTAAACTCTGTTTGGTGGAGCAAAAATATTTAAAAAAAATAGAAAATTACAAATATATCAAACAATAATTCAGAGCATTTTAACATACGGTGCTGACGTCTGGCAAATTCCTATACCCAGGGAAACGAAATGAATTTTAAGTACAGAAATGGATGTTTAAAGATCAGCTGGACAATGGGTAGAATACGAAATAAAGAAATAAGGGAAATTATGGGTGTAGAAGAGGAGCCGGACATCATAGTCATTATAGAAAAGAAAAGATTACAGTGATATAGCCATGTCAAAAGAATACCAGAACAGAGATTGCTTAAATTGTAATGGAATGGATCCCAAATGAAACGAGGAAGAGAGGAAGACCGAAGAAAACTTGGATAGAAGGGGTACAAGCAGCTATGAATATCAGAGGATTGGAGGAAGATCAATGGATGGACAGAGATGAATGGCGTTTGGTTTCCGGAAGATGGCGGCAGCTGCCATGATACCGGATGATGATGACTAGCTAATACCGTGCGGGTGCTGCTACTCCTAAGTAAATTAAATGTGTTTTTATATTTAGTTGAATAAGTAAAAAGCGACATACTTATAAATTTATGTCCTTATAATTTTTAGACATCCGTGCTGATTACCTGGCGTTGCCCGGGAATCTACTTATCCCGATCATCTTGGCACAAATGACCTGAAAGACATAAAATTGTTATCGAGAGTTATCCGTAAAAGAAACCCCACCGTGCACTGCTACGCTTACCCGGGAATCTAGTCATCTCGATCTTCTTGGCATCATTAAGGTACGTACACATATGCGCGCCGCGAACACGAACGGTACGTGCACGGCGCGTGTTATGTTCGTCGAAATGATTAATTTCAACGAACCTCCTGCGATCCATAGGAAACCCACAAACCTTCAGTAGACATTTTGCAGAGCAGGTGTAACCAACCATGTCTATTCCCTTTCCGTTCTCCCGCTTGTCCTGCATTCTTTCCCAAAAATAGGGACTTTTTTTTAAAATGCCGCGGGATGCGGGACAAATTGTTAAAAATCGGGACTGTCCCGCCAAAATCGGGATGTCTGGTCACGCTTATTACTTATTACATCTTATAACTTTATTTATACTTTTTCAAATATTATAGCATTAAAGGAATTTTAAAAAATATATATGATTTGTATATATATGTTTAAAATTATTAAGAATCTATCTCACCATAACATGGCCTTAATTTTTAATAAAGATGTACATGATTATTATACTAGAGGTTGTACTTTATTGCACAAAGATACTAGTTTCTCAAAATAAAAAAAGGTATAAAAGGGATTCGTTATGCATTAATCAACCATTACAATAACTTACCTATTGAATATCAACATTTCACGAATGTTAAACATCTTTCTAATTGTATTAAAAAAATATTTTTTCTCATTGCTTTCTTAGTTAATTTTGTTAATTTTTATTAGTATTAATATTATCCTGTTTAAATATTGTATTTATATGTGTATATATATTGTGCATCTATAGTAGTTTGTATTATTTAAACTTATGCCTGAATTTGTTTTCTTGTTTTTAGTGTTAATTGTTTTATGGCCATTATTTTTTGTATATTGCCCCTTAACATGAGCAGTCTTGCTCTTTGGAGTCTTTGAAGAAATAAATAAATAATTAGTAATATATGTGTTTATATATTGTATTGTTTTGTGATACTTCATGCATAATATTATGAAATGAACGTCTTAAATAAATAATGTTTTCTAAATAATTCTAATTTATTCACACAATTACAGTACACATGAAAAAAAAAACACATAACATTGAAAAAAAAAACAGGCATCTCCTTTCAATGATTTTTAAAAATGATCCTCCATACTGACCACTCCATAGTCAAATAATAGGTGCGCACCGAAAACAACGAACCTCTCAGGTACCTGTCCAAATCTAAACAGCGAACCATCAAAGTGTTTGTGGAAAAAACCGACAATGAGTGGATTGTGGTGAGAGACGCGTGCGCACGCTGTTCGCGCACACCTTAAAACCCCGTCCAAATCTGACGAACATGGTGCGTGTGCATGGCGCGCAAGTGTGTACATACCTTTAAGGTGAAAGATAAAAATGGTTATTATGAGTTATCCGTTAAAGATAAGACATATGCTGTCACAGACTTTGGGTAGACTTTTTTTGAGATATGCAATTCTGCGTACATTAATTTGGTGCATATGTTATGGTTGGTCAGCGTACCCCATTTAAGCGTCCAAAAAGTTCTAAAAAACACGTTTTTCACTACATAGGTTTATTTTTAAATGTGAACGGATTGATTATTGTATCTCTCTTATAGCCTAAAAACCTTCCCAGGAAACTCTTGAACATTTTGCAAAAGCCCCATCATAATCGGATCAATGTGTAATTATGCATAAAGGACAGACAGACAGACATTCGTTTATATATATATATTTTTTTTTGTCTAATGCCACCAGGTTGCCTTTTATGACATTTCTGGCTTTCTCCCTGGCATTGGCGGAATTGTAATCCATTTCTTAGATTGGGGCACCTGGAAGGCGGAGTTACGTTACCCCGATGATATGATGGATGATAAATGATAATGAAGCGTCAGGAGAGTTCTTAACCTAAGTTCCAGACCATGGGCAACCACAGGAATAATTCCCTTTAAGAAAAAAATCCTATGGTCTAACCGGGAATCGAACCCAGGACCTCAAGAACAGTAGTCAGTAACGCATGAGGCTGGTCTCGTTGTTTATATATATATATATATATGTATGTATGTGTGTGTGTGTGTGTCCACCGCTGTAGTCTCGAGGTAGCGTACTGCCTTGTCACGCAGCGGGCCCGGGTTCGATCCCCGGCCGGGGCAGTTTTTCTGTGTGAGGTTTTTATCGGGGTTTTTCCTCACCTGCTAGACAAATGTCAGGAAAACTGTAAGGCTCAAACGGTCCCCAAAATCATATGGCCATCATCATCATCCTTATCATTATCATCATCCTTCACCGGTGTGGAAAGCAACGGGAAGCTACCACACTTACAATTCCCTAGTAAAGCTCCAAGCATAGCATGAAAATGCTATGATTGCAGTGAAGGACCTGCCTTCGGGCAGAATTACTATGGATGGATGGATGGATATATATATATATATATATATACACACACATATATAGATTAGCTGATTACTATCTCATCTTACCAATTACAATAATATTCTAAAGTCATATTATTTTGTTGGGTGAAAAAATTAGCAAGTTAGTGTACACCAGAATAGTTTCCATTCTATTGGATAAACTGGCGCACCAAGAAGACTTCGGTTTCTTTTACGAGCCCGAAAATCTTCCGTATCGGGACCCAGTGCCTTAAAGTTTCTTCCGGAAATTGTGTCCCTTGTGTTTTACTAGCCTTTATAATCTCGACAATATAAGACAAACAATATTAATTTTGAAGTTCCTAATTTCACCTTAGGCTCCGTTTTCCGAATACCTTCAGCTTCTGCCTATAAGAATATCGAATTAAAATTATATTTTTAACTTATACATACGTAGTGTTCTGCCCAAGAGCCGGTATTTCACTGCAAACTCAGCATTCTCCACTCATTTCTTAATATTAACTTGAAACTAATTAATTAGTCGTCCGCGGCGGTCTAACTGTTATTTGTTTGTAGTCATGAGTGTCGCGGGTTCAAACCCGATCAGAATCAATGGATTTTTAGCATGGAAAAATCCAAGGATCAAGTTCTCGCGGAGATACAATAAACTGTGGGTCACGAGCCAGAAGATTTTCAGGCTCGTAAAAGAACCACAAGCCTGAATAAAAATACCTATGTGCAAAATTTAACCCACCTTCATACTTTCAATTAGTACCTTAGACTTTTCATTAATGATTAAAGAAGTGACAATATGAGGTTTATTTTAATTAATCAATTGACTTATATGAACTGAGATATTGATTATTTAATTCTATCTCAATTTATTAAATAATGTGTTAGATGCCTACTGCATGCCTCAATGAAGTGATGTGCTAACCACATGTTACTCGTTGACATCTGTAGATAATTAAGAGTAACGAAATTAGCTGGGTTAAGAAACTCCAACTGAGTCTTTCCCAGAACCATAGTACCGCAGAAGATTTCAGCCAATTTAAAAATCCTGACCACACCGAAACTCGAATCCCGCACCTTTCACCCTGTCGTACTGCCTTAATCAACTATACTACCATCTGAATGTGTAGGTTGCATAACACAAGATGGTAAATTAATTTAATGGAAATAATACAAAACCAAAACCTTTAAAGATTTATATATCCAATGGATTTTCCAAACCTTTTGTTTTCATTACCTCTTCTTTTCCTGCTTTCAAAACCATTCCATTTCTTTTATCCCACAAGCACCATCTCCCGGATATCTACTTCCCTTTCTTTAACCTCAATTTCTTTTCTATTCGCGAGTTCTTACAGTAAGATTTGTTACCCGTGTTTGCTCCATTCAGAATATATAGCTTTCTTCAGTAACACTTACCCTATCCCGCATTTCCTTTATCTATAAAGCAATTTTTCTCTCAATTACACCCAAAATCCAAGCTATAGTTTTGTTACATCTTCCTAACTAAGAGTGCCAGAAAATGTTCAAACCTGATTTAGAATCAAAACAGCTACAGTAGCAGTAGTAATAGGCCTGGCAGTAGTAGTAGAAGTAGTAGTATATTTTAAGAGAAGCTGAACAGCAGCGCCCTTCGAAATATAATATTAATATTTACTTATGTAATATTAATAATCTCTAGCTTATAACATTTTATTATCCTTTATTCAACTTTTTACACATCTTATTCTTGTATATTGATACTTTTCTCTAGAATTATTTTACACGTTGACTACGTATTTTTACTAATATAATAAGTATTATTATATTATAATATTTGGGCTGTGATGTTGGCTACAATGTGGAAAGAGGTATTGACTCCAAAATAAATAAATTTCAGACGTGTGTGGAACAATACAGAGAACATTCAAAAATAAAATTAGAAAAGAAACCAAGATAAAAATGTATAATGTTATGGCGGTTCCCACAATATTGTATGGATGTGAAACTTGGGCTCCAGTGAAAAGACAGAAGGATAGAATACAGACGGCAGAGATGCGGTTCCTAAGACAAGTAAAAGGATGTATAAGACTTGATAGAATAAGAAATGAGGATATAAGAGAAGAATTGAAAGTACAGCCTTTATTGGATAAAGTCACAAATTACAGACAGAAATGGATTGAGCACATGGATGAAATGAGTAACGAGAGATATCCATTGTTAGCCAGAAATTATCAAGCAAGAGGAAGGCGTGATGTTGGAAGACCTAGAAGACGTTGGGCTGATGCAATATGAAGTCGGAACGGGCAATTGCCTAATCCCTGGAGTGATGATGATGATTATTATTATATTATTTTCAGTCTGATCATCTTACCTCAATATTAATGTTGATTTGTTCTTGGACATGTTTCAAAACAATTCTGTTTTATCGTCAGCTTTTCCAGACTGGTTAGATTTATGTTATACACCCTGGATGTCGATGTCCGCTCCATCCTATGGTTGGCCAAAGAACCTCCAAATAAGATCACGCTCCGTCGTTATTTCAAAATTCATAACTCTGTTTTTGTTCTTCAGAACATAGATTTTTTCCCAAATAGTCAGCTCTTTTGTATTTTCTAACTGTTTTAATAATTTAGTGTCCGAATTTATATTATGTTTGCAGACCAAACATGAGCAGCAACTGCAGATTTTTCAATTTCCCCATTTTTAATATTTCTTATGTATTCTTATGTTCTAATTTTTAGGTTTATTTTTATTTTTCCTATATATATTTTTTCACAACCCATGCATTCAATTTCATATATTCCCGATTTTTTAATTTATTTGGCCAACCACAGGATGGAGCTGACATCGACATCCAGGGTGTGCAACATATTTCTAACCTGTCTGGACAAGCTGACGATAAAACAGAATTGTTTTGAAACATGTCCAAGAACAAATCAACATTAATATTGAGGTAAGATGATCAGACTGAAAATAATGTAATTAAAATAACCTCAAAATATCCCTTCCTAAAACTAATTAATAATAAGTATTATTATTGCCATAGTTGATTGAAAACTTATACAATTTTAATTTTGCGTACAATTTAGTGAAACAAGGAATCTTACTTTAAGGGAGGAAAAGAGATAACGAGTATTTGAGAATAAAGTTCTTAGGATTTTTTTTGGAACAAAGAGAGATGAAGAGAGAGGTGCATAACATGGTCTTTATAGGAAACCTGACATAATAAGAATAGTTAAGTCTCGTACACTGCGATGGGCGGGACATGTGGCACGAATGGGAAATGGAAGAGGAAAATGGAAGCTTGTTGTAGGAAAACTAGAGGGAAAACGTCCAGTTGGTAGACCAAGAATGAGATGGGAGAATAATATTAACAGTGATTTGTGGGAAGTAGATTAAACAGGGGAAGATTGGAAAACATTAGCTCAGTATAGGGGTGTATGGAGAACTTATGTTCGTGCGGCCATGCACCTATGTGTTCGATAGAGCCAGTTAGTTAGTTAGTAAAAACTAGTAGGGACTATATGGCCACTGTTGTTAGTTGAGGGAAGAGAAGGCCTCTCATTTGGTCCTCCCAACTATTATTATTATTATTATTATTATTATTATTATTATTATTATTATTATTATTATTATTTTCATTTTCACATTTGAAGCTGAAGCATGGAAATTAAAAAAAATTAAAACAAAAACTTACGTCAGTGGAAATAAATTTATTGAGGACAGCTGTAAGATGATCAAAATTGAAAGAAATATAGAATAAATACATGAATAAATAAAAAAATAAAGTAATTCGAGAAAAATGGATATTAAATAATCAAAAGTATATTATAGAAGATACAAGCAGTTAAACTGGTATGTGCATGCACGACAAATGAAAGAAGAAAGGTTACCCAGTGAAACATTGGAATTGTGTGTACCTGGAAGAAAAAAAAAAAAAAGGAATACCTCGAAACTCATGGGTACAAGAAATATGAATTGGAATGAGACAGGAAGACTGGAGGACATGAAGTGGACGAATATAGACGAGTAGAGAAGGAAAATAAACTTTAGGCATAGAAAGACATTACATAAAAGAAAAATTACAGTGATATGGCCAAGTCACAAGAATGTCAGCGCAAAGAATGCCTAAACGAACGTATTATGGAATGGATCCCAATGGAAAGGAGGAAGGAAGGAAGAGCAAAGAAATCCTGGATAGAAAGTGTGCAAGCAGGTATGATTATCAGAGGTTTGGAGGAAAAACACCAGATGAACAGAGAGGAATGGCGTTGGTTTCGGGAAGGCGGCGGCAGCTGTCAATGATATAGGATTTTATTATTATTATTATTATTATTATTATTATTATTATTATTATTATTATTATTATTATTATTATTATTATTATTATTATTATTATTATTATTATTATTATTATTATTATTATTATTATTATTATTATTATTATTATTATTATATAAGATACCTGAACCAAATACCAACACCCATGTACTTAACGCTAGTAAGTTTTATGAAAATGCAGACATGTCGAAAAATAAAGTATTATATTTATTTAAAATACCAATGTTGTAGTACTTCTGGAATGGCGTAATTGTTCTTTTAAAACGTCTAATTAAGATTTTTTGTCTTATTTCCAACGTAGTTTAACTTCTCATGTTATAGGTATTTACTACATGCCCCAAGCCGCAAGAACATTTTTCTATTGAGCAAATATAGACATTTGTACCAACCACTCAAATGCAATTTATATAAATATTTTCATAACGAAAACTTTAAATTCTAAGATGGTTCAAACTGACTTTATCTTTATACTTACAAAATGGGTGATATCGTTCTTATGGCTTATTGAACAGTGGTTGGATAACGTTTTCATGATCTTCTTCTAGTCTTTTGCGAATCTCAGAGAGATATTTAGAGAGAGCCTCAATTTACGTGTACCACACTCTGAACTTGTTCTCTACTCAATCACTGCCAAGACCTCCTCGCTTTCTCTGTACCTTGAAACCTGCCAGTAAGGTAACATCACTCCAAACTTTGTTTCTAACTTCACAATGCAAGGAGATCAATATAAACTTATTATTATCATCTACAGAAGGCGAATTATTTTCAAGATTGTGCCATTTTCTTAAAGTGAAGTTATCAATTTCTTAGTTGTTACAGAAGGTGAAAACGGCTAAAAGGATGTTACAAAAAAAACTAAGTTGTTATAAGTTTGAATTTCAGATAAGACGAACTCCAAGTAAAGTAGATTTTGTGTGTTAGTTATGAGAGTCACAAAGTTTCAATAGAGTCCCTCTAAAGGAATGCATTCTCCAACTTTTTTTACTTTCCGTACCAATCTACTTCTCCAAGACTCCAATACCCACTAACACAATTTCAGATCTGAAGACTGAATGCTAATAAGAAAAGGAAGATACGGCACTGCAGTTAAAAAGTATAGAACTAAGTTCATAATAATAATAATAATAATAAATATAATAATAGTAAAAATAATAGCAGTGTTTTTTTTCTTCTTGTAAGCTCATGTTTCCCTTAACAGAGATTTAGGCACTCTCCCCCTACAGGGAAGAATTTGAACCATACTAATTTTGTTCACTTGTTTTCTTATAGATGTCATTTGAGTGGTCCGTTGTCAGCGTTCCGCCTCATACTGACATCTAGGAAACAAAGGTAGTACTAGAACGGGAAAATTCGGTAAATTTTGCTTACAGGCCTTTTCATTCAGGCTTCAGGATATTTTACGAACCTGATAATCATCTGACTCGGGACCCACGGCTTAAAGTCCCTCTCGGAGGACTTGCTCCTTGGATTTTTCCATCCTAAAAAATCCATCTACCCCGGCCGGGTTTGAACCCGCGACCCTGGGGACCAGAGGCAAGGAGCATAACCACTAGTCCACCGCGGCCGACATTAACAGTACTAATAATAATAATAATAATAATAATAATAATAATAATAATGATAATGATGATAATGATGATGATGATAATGATGATAATGATAATGACGATAATGATGATAATGATGATAATGATAATGATGAAAATGATGATGATAATGATGATGATAATGATAATAATAATAATGATAATGGTGATAATGATAATAATAATGATAGTAATAATAACGATAATAATAATAATAATAATAATAATAATAATAATAATAATAATAATAATAATAATGATCATAATAATGTTTTATTTAAGCTGGCAGAGTTAAGGCAATGAGGCCTTCTTTTCCACTCAATCAAAGAATAATAAAATCATACAAAACTTACAAAATAATTACAATGTTATCATCACCATCATAGTCCATTCACGAATGTAGGTAATTTATTGACCTGTTTCGATCTCAATAGAAACATCATTCAAAATTATTTTGAGTGGACTCCTGGACTTCTTCCTGCAGGTTGTTAGCTTAACATTTGTTTGGGTATCCTGTGATTTTCCATTCGATGAACATGTTGCATTTATCTTGACTTTTGCTTTTTAAAGGTTCCAGGTTATAAAGGGTAGTGATGTGTATATAACCTCTCCTACCGAACTCTCGTCCTTACTTTCTCGTGGTACAACCCGCTTTAACAAACGAGGCTCTGAGGGCTGAGTCATAGCAGTATAAACGTTCCATCGGGTACTGAGTAAATGAGGTATGCTAATCTCTGTCCAGAGACTAAAAGGTAGCAGCCCTACCAGTGGAATACTTAATGTCGGGCTAGTAACCCGTCCTAAGGAATCTCAATTTTATTTGCAATTCTCAAAGTGAAGAAATCCAGAAGGAATTTAAATTACAATTTTAAATATTATGAAAATATAGGCTAAATATGCACAATTCCGTTGTGGTCTAATACAACTAGTATATACTTAAAAAAACATGTAACATACTAGAATAATCGTACTAAAAGCTCTATTTATCCACTTTTCTATTAGGCCCTTCCAGAAAAACAATATATTTTATTTAAAAAACATTTTTTTGCGTGATAGTGCGTTCTGTCGTACTTAACAGCAATGGCGATCATGATTGAAAGTTCAACTTCCTACATTTCGGGGTTGCCAACCTAAATAACTATACTATAATATTACATTTACACCCACGTGCGGGAAATAAAACCACTGCCCTCTATGTATACTATGTACAATGTATATACAGAAAATATCCAAAAGGTAGTGTTAATATACATTATACGAAACAAATCACTGCATTTTAAATCAACTGAACTTTATTTGAAACAATATAAAACAATATATACGTACTTGCGGCCATGTTATCAATAATTGTCCTCAAGGCCTCCTGTTGTTTCAAATAATAAACATTGCCCAGACTGTTAACGTTAGTCAATTGTTTATAATGAACGCAAATATTTCCAAAAAAATAAATTATTTTACTATTATTTATTATTTTGATGACACCATTGCGCAAAAAATAATGTACAACGCACGTTTGTGAAGTGTTTTACAGAATTTCGGAAATTAAAAACCTCGCTATCGCTCTGTTCTTAAACATTTTTCCTATATTCTGTAAAAACCACTTCCCAACCTCGCATTTTAATAGAGGGCCTACTATTATACGTAAGGTTACTAGCTAATCACCAGCATCCGCTGCTACGCATGAATTAAATAAATACGATTTTTAAATTTTCGTTTCAGGTAAACTGTATAGGCCTAATAACAGCTAAACACTCGCGGTACCTGAAAATGTTTATACACAAAGTTAAACATTGCGACGAACCAAACATAGCACTATGTCAAAGTCAATTCTTATTTTCGGATTTCAGGTAAACTCCAACTTCAAATGGTCGGATTTCGCTGAGTTTTGGGTAATACCTCGATTTATTTTAGTAGCATATAGTAAGTTTCGTTGAGAAATATAGAGAATTGCGACCGCTAGAGCGATTTTTTTTAATTTTCTTTTCAGGTGAGCTCCTACGTCTAATGGTTTCAGAGCAGAATAAATAGCGGTTAAACATTCGAGGTACTTCAAAACATCTTCTTCTTCTTCTTCTGCACTTCCTGGATTAGGCTTTTGTTGCCTATTCCGTCTTCACTAATAGATCTAAGACCATTGCTTCCGAGGACGTCCCACATCTCTTCTTCCTCCCGGAAAATAATGTAAGATTTTATTTGGTAATCTACTTTCTTCCATTCTTTCTACATGTTCTTTCCACTGAATCTTGTTGTTTAATATATTTTCTTTTATGGAGTAAATCTGTAGTTCTTCACGGATATCCTCGTTTCTTATCTGGTCCATTGTAGTGCATCCTTTTACTCTTCTTAAGAATCTCGGCTGCTTGGATTGTACTTTCTTGTTTGGTAGTGATAATCCAAGATTTCCCCCATACAAAAGGACAGGGTACTTGAAAACACGTATGTAGAAATTTTCATGAAGTTCGGTTGAGTAGTTTAGAAGTCGATAATTTACAAACATATGCAGGCTGTACGTTCTAAAATATTTGTGTTGTCTTGGATGTAGTGCCAATGTCGTGGTAATCACTCATCCAGGGAGGTAATCTATGTTGTAGTGTGTAAAAAAAAAAGTATGTATGATCCTGAGTTAAAAATTCACTCCCGACAAGTCGGGTGATGTGGGTCATTTAAAATACCTATAAAACGAAAGGATAAATTAACAAGGGAACTATCGTCTATTACATGCCGAAACCTACTTTAAATTTCTCCCACAGAAGCGTTGTGATGTAAGAAGAGCGTATCAAAAATATGTAGGCCTACATATCTGCTGTTTTAACTGTAAGCCATTAAAATCCAGCGCCAAATCTCTCATTAAAACAACAGGAAAATAATATAACTCGTCACTTAATGGATGGACACGGCGTTGTTACACCACAACGCTTCTCTGGGAGATATTTCAAGGTAGGTTTCGGCATGCAATGTTAGAGAGTCCCCTTATAAAACAAAGAAAGAAAAAAAATATATTAAACCATGTATATTGCAGTCTATATCTTCAAATATTTTTATTTTTGTTGAACTCGACCACGTTGTCATTTTGACATTCAGATATTCACTTCGGCATGGCATTATTGTAACTCACTTCTGAGGTTGGGGCGTCTGGAAGGCGGAGTTACGCTGCCTTCCATTAAGTTGATCAACAGCTCTTTCAGCATCTTCGGGTTCTTCAAAAGCCACAGATCCAAAATCACGTGATTTGTCATCATATTTGCTCATAACCTTGTGACAGGTCATGCGTCCATACTTCTCAAACATCGTTGTGATGATGGTAATGATTGATGCGCCAGGAGAGGTCATAATCCAAAACTCAATGAATACGTTAATGATTATAATGATGACCAGATGATGTTCGGGGACCGTTTGGGCCTTAAAGTTTCCTGACATTTGTCTTACAGGTGAGGAAAAATAGCAAAAAAAAAACAAAAAACAAAAAAAAACATCACCCAGGAAACTTGTCCCGACTGGGTATCGAACTCGGGCCCGCTGCGTGACAAGGCAGCATGCTATCTCGAGACCACAGCGGTGGACGTTTCAAATATTAGGAGATGACGAAATTATTAATCATCCTAAGGCATCTGCTTACTTACTTACTCACTTGCACTATCGAACCCGTAGGTTCATGGCCGCGCGGATATAAGCTCTCCATACATCCCTATCCTGAGCTAATGCTTTCCAATCATTCCCGGTATAATCTACTTCCCTCAAATCATAGTTAATGTTATTCTCCCACCTCATTATTGGTGTACCAACTGGGCGTTTTCCCTCTGGCTTTCCTACAAGAAGCTTACATGCAAGTCTTTCATTCCCCATACGTGCAGCATGTCCTGCCCATCGCAGAGACTACTGTTCTTATTATATCTGGCTTCCTATAAAGACCATGTAGTTCATTGTTATGTAGTCTTCTCCATTCACTTGTTTGTTCATCACTCTTTGGTACAACATTTTTCCCAGGTACTTTATTCTCAAATACTTGTAATCTCCTTTCCCCCCTTAAAGTAAGAGTTCATGTTTCGCACCCGTACAATATAACTGGTAGAATAATAGTTTTATATATTTTCAGTTTAACGTTTTTTGAAAGGAGTTGGGACATGAAGAGTCTCTGCAATGCAAAATAGCACGCATTTCCAGAGTTGAGCCTATGTTTAATTTGTTTGTGCATCTCATTTCTATTTGTGATTATTGTTCCTAGGTATTTGAATTCAGCCACTTCCTCAAAATTTCTCTATTTCCATTATATAATGTATGCTTAGAAATCCAAATTGCAAACAAGAATAAAATCCACACACTGAGAGCTAAGGTGACATTAAGTTTACTAAGTAAAAGTTGGACGTCAATAAAAAAGAAATCACTCTAATTCATTGGCTCACATTAATTAATGACAAATTGCACTTAGGCCTTATACAAGTAAATGAAAGCAATAATTACGCTTTGAAAGGAAATGTAGGCTAGGAGAGAGCACGCTACGTTATAACGTAATGAGAATATGGCGACGATTACCTTTGTAATGGAACTAATGCATGCTACTTTCTAATTTGATGATGTAATAATACAGACTTCAGCGAACAATGGCTTTATATTAAAATAGATTTAGTTCCAAGAATTCAGTGTAAATTACGAACTCGGAATAATTTTAGAATATTCTACTTCATCCAATGTTCCCAGAAGTCTTATAAACGTGAATTGAGAAGTGGATAGAATGAATTAAACCTCTTCCGAGCTAAGGTGCAGTTCTGATGTAAATAAACCAGATGTAAGACTGTAATTTCATTGGTCGAATAATGGTTTTACCTTTAATCGTGTAAGAAAATATAGTTCGCTCTCTAACAACTGAAATAAAGAAAATAATAATAATAATAATAATAATAATAATAATAATAATAATAATAATAGATGGGTAGATCATCGGTTCATTAATGTCTTTGACATTGTCCGGTTCCTGATAGCCAATTTTGTCGGTCCATCCAATCTCCTGGTTGTAGATGTGTCTCCTTCATGTATAAATATAACTTATTCCTTGACTCCAGGAGGTTTCAGGTCTTCCTCTGTCTCGTCTTCCCTCAGGTTCCCATTCCAAAACACATTTTGGTAGCCGATCCTCTTCCATTCGCTGGACATATCCATACCATCAATTGCTGTGTTTTAATATAATCTAAAATAGTATCTTCAATCTTCATTTTCTCCTCCTTATAACTGAGTTCCTATTTTGTTTCTCCTTCTTGAAATTCTTGCTGCCCTTCGTATCCAATCCATTTTCCGTTGCCAAAGGTACTTAATTTGTTTTTGTTTTTAATTACCTAAGTTCTGATCCATAATCATGCTTTTAACAATTATATAATAATAATAATAATAATAATAATAATAATTATATATATATATATATTATCTAGCACATGTCTATATAAATGGGAGGAACTTAAAATATGTAATTACAATTTTAATACATTAAATAAGCATTATTTTATTCATATGCATGCGCAATGCAAAATACGGATGAATTTCAATTGTTTCAAAATGGCACAAATTTCTGTATATGTTCTTAAAAATTGGAAAGCAAAGCATATGAAAAATGAGAGAATTAATTGTTTTGTATACTTTCAAACAGTTTATTGATAAATATCCCATATTAACCATTGAATATATGGTGAAAATAAAAGCAGAATTTACAGGAGTGAGCATGGAACATAAATTCTGCTCATAATTAAATTGTACCGGTAAATAAAGGTTATATATTAACGTAATGGGAAAAGCGTAAATATCTGATTAGGTAGCCCCATATATAGTTTTTGTCATAAGTTAATAAAAAAATGGAGAAAATTTCTGATTTTTGTATTGACTTAGGTTTTTTTTTTTGGCCGGAGTTGCTATGATGATCTTGATGAAGATTTCTGATTTTATTGGTACAACGTTATCTAGCATTCAGTCGTATTTCCCTTAAAATACGATGTTGCTTAAAAAATAAAATTCTATCGTACACAATTCAGTCATATGGGGCTTGAAAGTAGTACTACGGTTCCCCTAGTAGACGGATTATGCAATTTTGTTTACAGTACAATTATAACTTAGCTCGGAATTAGAACAGCCATTAAATTCGTCTAATGTTATTTAGAAACTAACTCTATAGACCAAATGTATCGCTTCATTTGTAACTTATCTAAGCTGAGGACTTTTAGTTCGTAAGGGCACCCGATACTAATTTCCATGTGATTTGATTTTAAAATATGTAACATTCAAAAATATTTTTTTCAGCTTATTCTTAAGTTATGTGCATGCAAATTGCGTCATTAATTAAACAAATCTTCCTGAAGTTAATGGCACCACTCTGGTTAACCTTTCAGATATATTTCGTCGTAAGTATGACCCCAATTAATAATGTAAGAAAATAAAAATAAAAAAAAATCTAACTTCTCTTGGTACACTTTTCTCACAAACTACTTATCAAATTAATTTAATTAAATAAGAATAAAACTTCAAAATATTATGTGATTTTCATATTTATTAAAATATAAATTAGTAACAGCTGTTTCGGTACTTTGTACCTTCTTCAGACATGATTAGAAATCATTATAATTGTAATCATGTCTGAAGAAGGTACAAAGTACCGAAACAGCTGTTACTAATTTATATTTTAATAAATATTTTAAGTTTTATTTTGATTTAATTAAATACATTATGGATTTTCATCAAGTAAACGCCAGTTCAATTGATTACTAATCAAATTGTTTCCAAAATTTAGTATGTTATTGTCCACAGTTCAGTTGACAATAATAAGGTTTGCTTGTGTTCAGATGTGGATTGTGATTTAATTTTTAAAAAATTCAAAGAAGATTTTTTAAAAATATTTTGCATATATATTTTTTTAAATTTTAAAACACTATGAATAGCAAAAAGATAAATTTACCTTATTATTGTAGAACTCTTTAAACTGCATATCCATGTCAAATATTATTTTCCTATCTTTCATACTTTCAGAGAAAAGTGTACCAAAAGTAGAAAAATGCAAGTTACGGGAAAATGTAAAGAACAACAAAAAATGTGCCGAACATAGAGACACAGTTTTTAAAAATAAATTTTTATAGGTTTAAATGTCCAAAACAACAAAATAATATAACGCATCTATAAAACAGACCTTCCTGGATTTTTAAGCAAAAAAAATATTTTTTTCAACCTAAAGAAGTACTGGGAGCCCTTAAAATTCTATTTCAGGCAGCTTAAACGTTAATTAATTAATTAACTCAGTGCACTGTTGAATTCTGCGGTTCATAACCGCGTGGAAATACGTTTTCCATACAAACCTAATGTGAGTTAATACTTTCCAATTATTCTTTATACAATACACCTCCCTTAAATCATATTTCATGTAAACCTCTGACCTCATTATTGGCCAACCTACTGGACGCTTTGCCACTTGTTTTGCACAGCAAGTTTCCGCGTCCCGCTTTAATTCCCCATTCGTGTCACATATCCTCCTCATCGCAGTGTATGACACTTAACCTTTTTTATTACGTAATGTTTCATTGGAATGCAGTTTTCTCGATTCGCCTGTCTGTTCATTTCTATCCGGTCCTCAAATTTTTCTAAGCCTTTTACTTTCAAATACTGCCATATTTTCTCCTCACTTAGGTAAACAGACAATGTACGAGTACGTACTGAATCCACACATGAGCATTTGAGTATTAAATGGGATGTTCTTTTTGTCACATTTCGAGAACTCTAAAATTTTCTTCTATGCACTGGTTTAAAACGGTCCCCGAAAATCATCCGGCCATCACCATCATCATCATCCTTTACCGGTGTGGAAAGCAAAGGGAAGCTACCACACCTATGATTCCCTAATGAAGCCGCAAAGCATAGCATTATAAATAATATACACAGAACAATTTTCTTTTTCATATACACTTTTAATGTTCCGTATCCAAACTCACTATATGTTATTAACATAAACTGAGATAGATGTTGTACAAACATCAGCGATATATTCACCACAAGGAAGAAGACGTTTGGAAACACCAAGGAAAAGATGGAAGGAGCAGCTATTTGGAGCAGGAACAGGCTAGAAAATAAGCCTAAACCGTGAAGAAGAAGAAGAAGAAGAAGACAAACATCAGCAATATATGGTTATTAGAAGTGAGGTTTACTTGAAACTCGAAATTAAAAATTGACCCTAGCATCCTCTTTGTTTGGTTAGTCGCAATGTATATGATACAATTTAATTAACCCGTTATTTTCTTATATCTTATTGAACTAAAAAATTAAAAACTCATATATAATTATTTAGGCATAGCAGCGCACGTCGAGTATTCACCAGTATTATATTTTGTATCATTATTGTATCATTATTGTTATTACCCTACATAATGTTGTTTGTGCATGACATTTACATTGCTACATTTATTGTATCTTTAATTGTTTATAATTAGTATAGTGTATATCCAAATTCATATAGGGGAATAGCTCTGGAAAACGTCATGTTTAAACTTTTCAGCAGACTTCTACTGAGGCGAATTGAACCAAGATTACGTGCTATCATACCAATGAATCAATATGGCTTCACCCCGGGCAGATCAACGCTACACGCTGTACATGAAATTATAAAAGAAATAACAACTACCTTGGCGCAACCCACCACCCCTCTGTACGCAATCTTCATAGATTACGCTAAAGCCTTCGATAGCATCAACAGGAATATACTCATTCAAAAGCTAGAAAGCGTACTAGGTAGGACTAGCAATGAACTACAAATAATCGCGTCTGTGCTAACCGCAAACTCTGTGGCTATACACGACGGCATAACTACGTCGAAAATATCATCCAGACAAGAGGGGTACTACAAGGAGACCCGCTGAGCCCGATACTCTTTAACGTCATGACGGCGGACATCGGTCAGGTGATAGACACAATGAATGTCAAACTCCTTATGTACGCAGATGACATGGCTATCCTCTCCAGGAGCCTAGAAGACCTACAAGCAGCCATGGAGAAGATCAGGAAATGGGCACTAGAAAATTCAATGGTAATAAATAGCTCAAAGACCAAAGCTATGAAATTTAGGAGAGGAGGAAAACTATCCAAGAGAGATCACCTCACATGCGACGGGTCAACTCTAGAATTCGTTAGCAGCTTCAAATACCTAGGAATAACATTACAGACCACCGGAACAGTATTCTCGATGCATATACAAGAGCGTGCTACAGCTGCCACAAAAGCCATTTATGACATTCCAAAGTTACGAAACCTATCCCTACCAACGGCAATAGCATTATTCAACAATCAAAGTTTATGCCGGTTGCCACTTACGGAATCCAGCTAATATGGACATATCTCACAGCCAAAAATTTCATGAAACTTGAAAGCATAAAAGCGAGATTCCTAAAACGGGCTCTTTCAATTTCAAAATTCACAAGAACATAGCTATGCCTACATAATAGCAAAGGAGTCTTACTTCATAGAAGATATCCGAAAACACTTCGATCTACCAGAAACGCAGGCATACAAAAACAGCAATCGAGGAGAGACAGAGAAAAGCCAGAGAGAGTCCGAACGAAATCACGGAAACGGAAGCATTAACACACAGACGAATGGAAAGGACCAAATTTTCGGCTTCGCCACGTATACACACGCTTCGCCGCTCACGGCTTCCATGGCAAAATATGTCATAAACAAAGTTACCATGAACCTGAGGAGTCCTGCATCTGTAAACTCTGTAGCAAACGTGCCCGAAGTATCACTTAGTGAAGTGCGACAACAGAACCAAAACAATTCACGAATTAATAGCAAAATCGTAAAACCATGTATGTAATATAAGTGTACACATTGTGTTTAATAAATATATAATATCTATATTTGTCGAATATTTATTTGTATTTGTGCTGGTTGAGTGGAAGAGAGGGCCTTATGGCCTTAACTCTGCCAGAATACATAAAGTATTATAATTATTAGTATTATTATTATATATTTTAATAAATTTGCCATAAATCCGAAATGGAAACATCTGGAAAACGAAAAAGTAACTATATGAAAAATTGATACTGTATGAGATCTTTGACATCTATATAATATATCAAAGAAGTAGAAATAAAAATCAAAGACACAGGAAATTAATATGCTATTAATGTAATAGCATTATATTTTATAGAGGACATGAAAGGAAAGGGAATAATAACTGAATGGAGAAGACGTATAAGTTTGTAACCAGTGACGATAGCTAGAGACTGTTGTAAATCTCAGCCCACGCACTGTCCAGCTGACGTGAAGCACTTACCCCCTCCTTCTCAACTACCCAATTGATTTCCTCTGGAAATTTATTACTAGAATAGTTTCCCACAACTTGATTTACTCTCACGGTGCCCAATATCCGAGAAGGTGACTTCTTCCATTCTCAAACAAACAAGTCTCGTATAAAATCCAATGCTTTTCATTATGAAGCATTACAGATTGCCAATTTGTAATTATTTGCACCAATACGAAGCCTTACAGTAGACCAATGTCTAATTATTTAACTCACTGGCACTATCGAAAACGTAGGTTCATGGCCGCAACGGGCATAAGCTATCCACATTTCCCTATATAGAGCTAATGTTTTTCATTCATACCTGTATAATCTACTTCTTTCAAATAAACGTTAATGCTATTCTCCTACCTCATTTTTGGCCTAGCTACTGAGTGCTTTTCCTCTGACGTTCCTACAAGGAGTTTAAAGTCCTTCTTTCAATTCCCATTTGTACTACATGTCCTGTCCACTGCAGTCTACAAGACTTAATTTATTTTATTTTATTTTTTTATTATATCTGGTTTAAGTGGAGAGCTTTAAAATACTTGGGTTTGTACTTTCAGTATTAACATGAACTGCGGTCAAGAAGTAAAGCAGAGGATAGCAATGGCAATATAAGCTTTTAACAAGAAGAGAAGCATTTTCTGCGGACCTTTGGCAAAAGAATTACGGAAGAGGCTAGTGAAGTGGCTTTGTGTGGAGTGTAGCATTGTATGGTGCAGATACTTGGACATTACAACGACTGGAAGTTTTGAGATGTGGATATAGAGATGAATGGAACATATAAAATGGACAGACAAAGTAAGAAATAATGATGTGCAGGACAGAGTGGGTGAAAGAAGAACAATGCTGGAACTCATAAAGAAGAGGAAAATAAATTGGATTGGCCAACTGGCTAAGAAGAAACTGCCTGCTGAAGGATGCCCTGTAAGGAATGGTCAACGGAATGAAAGTTATAGGCAGAAAAAGACATCAGATGACAGACAATATTAAAATAAATGGTTTGTATGGAGATACAAAAAGGAAAGCTGAGTCAAGGAAAGAGTGGAGAATACTGAGCTTGCAGTGAAAGACCTGCTCTTGAGCTGAACACTATCAATGAATGAATATCTGGTTTCGTATAAAGGTCATAAAGCTCAATGTCAAATTTATTTGCAGCAATTTACGTATGTAGGGCCTATTATTTTCATTGTCCCGCGCCATAGCCGAGTGGTCAAGACAAGATGCCTTGGCGTAGTTCTACGGGACTTGCGCTGGTTTGAATCTCCATGGGGGAAGAAATGTTATCGTGGAATTTCTGCCAGTATGGGACCGATGGCCACAAAGCATCATTTAGGCACCTACAATATACAGCGGCTCCAGGTTGAGAGAACCAAATATAACGGCTGGGAAAATCTAGAGTCACCCTTACACTGGCAGGATAATCGTCTACCTCTGTGTTTAACATATGTAGATGTGAGGCCAGCAGTCGGGTGGTAAGCCAAGGGTCTTTTAGGCCTCTCGCACCGTGGAGTTTATTTATTATTTTAATTACTCAATTTTTCATATTTAGGTCTAAAGTTCATGGATTATTGGTCAGTGATTTTGAATACAGTTCATGATGTCCCGGAATCGATTTCCGGTCAGCTCACAGGTTTTTTTTTTCTTAAAGGGAATTATTCCTGTGGTCGTCCTTATTCTGGATTAAGGTAAAGTTTAGATTTAAACTCTCCTGGCGCTTCATTGTCATTCACCAACTATCATATCATCGGGGTAACGTAACTCCGCCTTGTAGGCGGCTCAACTTAAGAAGTGGGTTCAATTCCTCTGATGTCAGGAGAGAATACCATAAATGTCATAAAGAGAGCTTGGTGGCATTGGGTAAAAAAAATAAAAATCGTAATCAAGTATGAAAATTAATAAGTAAGGGGCGGATTTCTATGACCTAAAAGTGGAAAATATGCATGCATTTATGACCCAAAAAAAGGTTCAAATATGACCTAAAAATACAAAAATATGACTTTATAATTGAATTAATTTTTTACCCATACCATATTAATTGTTCATTCTTATACATTTTCAATTGTATCATAAGAAAAAGGAAATCTTCTATTGCCCAGTGCATACGTTTGCTACCTGTTAACAGAAACCTTCGAAACAAGTGAACTGTGAAACTGACGATTTTTGTACACATAAATGTTGGTTATTTTCAATCGCCTAATGACTAGGCTATTAAAAAAACCCAAAATATGACTTTATCATAGAAATAAGCAGACGTATGATCAAAGATCTGAAAAAGTGAGAAATATGACTTTTAAGACCAATAAAAACCACTTAATCTTAATGATAAAGCATACATAAATGTTTTTACTTACTTGAAGCATAAAATACCATATACTTTTGTAAAAAATATGACATATCATAGGAATTAACAAGAAAACAGATAGTATAAACAGTATACTACTGAAGCCGTGGGTCACTTGCCGTGTATATGCGGTACGTAAAATAATTTCGAGCCTGAAAACAGAGGCGCCTGAGTAAAATGTTCCTGCATTTTCACGCCAAAATTTTAATTTCGACGCAAATGTATTTTGCAGCTAAATAATAAAAATAATAACTAATTATGCACTGTCACATTGTTGATTTTTAAGTAGAATTTAAAGAATTTTAACTATATTGTGTTACAATGTAGATTTAATGTTTAATTCTATCTATCTATCTATCTATCTACGCGTTTTTACTGCTGCTGCCGTCTCCCCTTGTCAAACCTAAAAATACTACGATCTTGGGTATCTTCAATGCTTAGCCCTCTTGCTTGCATTACTATCTTCGTGCTTTCATTCCATGTTAACTTTGGTCTCCCTCTTTTCTCCTTTCTGCTCGGTTGCCATTGATATCGTAGTTTCGGCCATCGCTCATCTTCCATTCTTAAAATATGTCCTAACCATTTTAATTCCTTCTCCTCAATTCTTTCAGTTATGCTTTCTTCTGCTTCCATTATGTTTTGAAGCAAGATTTAGATCCCCCAGCCATAATAATTTAAATTTGATAAATTTAAACCAAAAATGTATATACTATGAATGTATACAAATGTAAGATGGAAAGAGCAGCAATTTGGAGCCGGAACAGGCTAGTAAATAAGCCTAAACCGTGAAGAAGAAGAAGAAGAAGTATACCAATGTACGATAGTTAATGGAAATTTAATGAAATATTAAATAGAAACTTCTTTTATATTTCTCAATGGGCAGTCAAGAAACAGGCAGATGTTCTGCAAAGCTGTTAAACGCGTCGCCAATTTACTATGTGTTTATGGCAGCACAATTCTATATGCCCCAAGTAACTTTTTATAAAGGGCCTTAAGTTATATATATTTTATATTTTTATGTTTCTTTATTCTAACAAAACTCTTGAAGGACAAGCAACTGTATAACAATACAGATCCCTTGGACAATACCGTATGACTTCCTTTGGGTAACTTGCTTTTTGTAGTATAGGCTATTGTTTAGCGAAAATACCCCCAAGACGGGACGACCCTTATAAAAAAAGAGTTAAGAAAAGCAAGGGCAGTTTATTTGCGGTCCAAATAAACCAACAAAGACCGGGATAATCTTTCTATTGCCGATATCAGGCCTTTTGAAATTTTGTTAGTGTTAGCCCAGAGAAGGGAAGGAGAAAATAGGTCATCCAGGATTGTGACCATTGGACACGTCCAGTACAGACTTCCAGCCAATAAGCAAGTAGAAGGTAAAATCCCTTTAGGTATGATCCAGTAAAATTTGGCAAATGCCTCGGCAATTAAAATCCTTTTTAGCGATAAGTCGGGACAATAATTTAGATACGCCCTACCAGGGTAATGACCAATAAGAGGGCATATTAAAATAAGTTGTAAGCCGGACAGAGAACTTTGCTGCATGTAGGCCAACAATGTTGAGAAAGAAAATGTGTGTTAGAATCAGGGAGTCAATGACTGTGGAAAATTAAGTCGGTATAGGTCAGAAGTCAGCCGATAAGAGACATGTGGTCTCTGAGTGCGGTTAAGTGTTGGACTCTGGAAAAGTAGTGTTAGAGGTCAAAGTAGGCCTATAATTACTTGATAAACTTGGTCCTACATAAGCAACATCTCCGCCGGCCATATCAATAAAGATAATATGGAAAGTGTTTATCTACAAGTGTTATTGAAGAATAAAGATGTGTTTCTACTTTGTATAATACCGTACATCAATGTAGTGCTGTTTGTATTTTCCTGGCATCCATCTCTCACTGACAATCCTGCGTTGCACCTGAGACCAAGATCCTTTTGCTCTCCGATAACAAACCCTGAGAACACCTAGTCCGACTCACCATTAACCTGAACTGTCCAGCATCAAGGATCCCTCATCCATAACATGGAAGGAGTTAACCCTGCAGCAAAACGTGGTGCTAAATTATCACACTTCATAGTGGCGCTGCGCTACAGTTTCTAATTTCCTTATTTGTAACATGTTCTAATTTTGACGTTCTGGCACTTCTGCGTAAATAATCCATTTCTAGAGCTATTAGTCTATTCTTGTAGTACTTATTGATTGTCAATACAACACTTCCATACACTGCAACATATTCCACCGATGTTTTACCAATATATTTGTTTGTGTCTTTCCAAATATGCTTATCCCACCATATGAAATTTAACGATGATATTATTTTGTTACTAAATTCAATTCTATGCTTTATGTTCTCTATTATAATATTATAATAGTTGTATTTGTCTATAATTTAATTTTATTTATATACAGAATTTGAATGTTTACACATCTTTCTGTGCCTAAAGTTTTTTTTCTTCTATAATTTAATTACTGGTTTAAATAGAACTCTTATAAGAGAAAAATTAAATTGCAAGGATCCCTTGTAGGAACTATCACAAACACTATTAACCACTTAAGGTGGTTTGGATATGTGAAAAGGATGACAAAAGACGTATTACCGAAGACGATTTATGAATGGAACCCGCTAGTAGACGAAAGAAGGGAGGACCAAAACCAACATGGACCCAAAAGAGTTAGAGCAATGGAAGAAAGGGACTTAGAGGAAGGGGAGTGGAATAGTAGAGAGGAATGGAGACTAGCTATAGAATGTTGGGATGGTAATACCAAGTTTTTGATGAGGGTTCTGTTTAGAGGATTCAGGTCGTTGAGCATTTCTCTTTAAGTAGATTTCCATTTCTGAATTTTAGAAGCACTGGCTCATTAGTCAATCGGGCAAAAATAGTTTTACCTCAGCTGCTGATTAATGAAACATGTTCCGAAAGGTCTACAATGTTTTAATGGATTTTTTTTTCTTGAGGAAGACTGCGATCTTACAAGGGAACTGTCAATCATTCCATGCCGAAACTACCTTCAAATTTCTCCCAGAAATTCGTTGTGACATATCAAGGCCGTCTCCAAAATAATTATCTGCCGTTTTTAACTGCAATGTACAGAAATATAAGCCAGAATCCAGCAATGGAAATCCACTGTACGGAACAGATGGACTCCCTACAATTGGTAAGAGCGGAGTGAAGTGAGGAGAAACGCGGCGCGGCCCAGTCTACCAATCGACTAGTTTAATTACCGTACTTCTCTACAGTTTAAATGAGAGATTTGGCACTGAGTTTTAGTGCCTTGCTGTTAAAGAGGTATATCATATTTTTGGACTAGGCCTTGATACATCACAACGCTTATCTGAGAGAAATTTCAAGGTAGGTTTCGGCATGTAATGTTTGACAGTTCCCTCGTCAGGTACTTATTTAATTATTTTAATATTTTACACAGTTACTCCAACGGAGGTTCAGAAATAATTTTAAAAATATTGATTCTATAGCTTAATCTATCTATCTATAATGGCGTAACCCACGTTGAGATATAGCCTCTCCTTTCTAAGGAGTTACTAGACTAAGTTAATTTTTTGTTACCTTATTTGCTCATAGATGTCATGGATGGCATGCGGTCAACACACCGACCCATTGAGACATCTAACAGGCAACTATTTTATTACTAGGACGTTGAGTCGGTAATTTTTTGCTTAGAGGCCTCTTTATTCAGGCTTAAGGATATTTTACGAGCCTGAAAATCTTCGGACTCAGGACCCCGGACGACTAGCTCATTGGATTTATCCATCCTAAAAAATCCATCAGTCCCGGCCGGGATTGAACCCGCGACCCTTGGAACTAGAGGCAAGGAGCATAACCGCTAGTTTACGGCTGCCAACCTATAGCCTAATGCAAATAAGTTAATTAGTTATATGGCAGATGTTAATTATAAAATTGGTACCTGATAAGTCAGTCGTCCTCAACTAAATTATTATAACTTCATCAATTTATTCCAATACTTTTAAACAGTACCAGTTAAAATGCAGAAGATGAAACATTGTTTTGGAAATCAATACTAGTAAAATTCATATCAAATTCCGTTGAGGTGAAGTCATATGATGAAAGTTAAAAATTAAACAAGTCAGTTGCTGCTACAAACAGTTGAAGCATACATCACCCTACACAACAACAACGAGTAGTGGAAGCTCAACCTGCAGAAGATGGAACATAACTTCCGAAAGCGCTCCAGTTAATTTTATATACAATATTTTAACAAAGTTGAGGAAGACGGCATCTACCAACAGGAACAATTAATTTTTAACTTTCATCATTGTTTTTTGAAAGACCTCCATATTGGAATATGGAATAACTTGATGAAGTTTAATAAATTAGTTGAGGACGACTGACTTACCAGGTACCAATTTTATAATTAACATCTTATTATATAACCTACAAGAATGGATAATAAAATGTGCATAAATAATCTTCTATTTTCTGACGATGTAATCATAATACAGAAAAATGAAGACGACTTATAGAAATCAATGCATGCATTAAATGAAATATGTAAGTTATACGATCTAAAGATTTCTGTAAGGAAAACGAAGACCATGGCTTTTAGAGGAAGAGATCCAGTGAGATCCAAAATTATTTTAGAAAATCAAAGTATAGAACAGGTGACTAGTTTCAAATATTTGGGCTGTGATGTTGGCTACAATGTGGAAAGAGATATTGACTCCAAAATAAATAAATTTCAGACGGTGTGTGGAACAATACAGAGAACAATCAAAAATAAAATTAGAAAAGAAACCAAGATAAAAATGTATAATGTTATGGCGGTTCCCACAATATTCTATTAATAATAATAATAATAATAATAATAATAATAATAATAATAATAATAATAGCTTTATTTTACCTGGCAGAGTTAAGGCCTCAAGGCCTTGTCTACCACTCAACCAGGTTTAAAAAAATACAAAAGAAAAGTCTTAAATCTATGTTATGAATACAATACAATTAATATTTATAATGTATTTTGATTTACTCTAAATTTAACGAATTACATATATAATATGTACAAGATATAAAAAAAAACGAGGAAAAGATTAATGACATAGTATAAAATTAAATATAATAGAGAAAAATTAATTATTAGACAACAGGTAACTGTATAAGCGTGACTTAAAGGTGCCAAGTGTGCGACAACCCCTGATATCTTGAGGAAGGAGATTCCAGGAGCGGGCAGAGGCTACTGTGAAGGAAGTAGAATAAGAGGAAGTGCTATGAAGAGGAATTGTTAGCAGACTGCCATCTTGTGACCTATGGATGTGAAACTTGGGCTCCAGTGAAAAGATAGAAGGATAGAATACAGACGGCAGAGATGCGGTTCCTAAGACAAGTAAAAGGATGTATAAGACTTGATAGAATAAGAAATGAGGATATAAGAGAAGAATTGAAAGTACAAGCCTTTATTGGACAAAGTCACGAATTACAGACAGAAATGGATTGATCACATGGATGGAATGAGTAAGGAGAGATATCCATTCTTAGCCAGAAATTATCAAGCAAGAGGAAGGCGTGATGTTGGAAGACCTAGAAGACGTTGGGCTGATGTAATATGAAGTCGGAACGGGCAATTGCCTAATCCCTGGAGTGACGATGATGATGATTATATAACTTCAACGGTGTTTTAATATGCATTTCAAAAGTGTTGATTATTTGGCAGAAATATACAGTTCTAAGCCGGAAATTACAAAACTGGACTTTGCCTGTTTTTATCCTGGTTCTTTACGAAAAACCTATTTAGTCGACTTCAGTTTGTTTTGAAACAATATCGCATTCGTAAAGTTTGAATAATTTTTCATCATTGTTCATCAAACACTCGGAGAGCTATACTTTGTAGCAAACAATTCCTCTATGTAATTTTCCTTCCTCTTTCATAAAGGGAATACGTATGAGTTCCTGATGACATCTAAACTTCGCGTCTAACTATGATAATCCACTCTGAAAATACATGAATTTTGTAACCGTAACCGTTTTCAACTTGTTCGCATTTTAAATGGCATTTTCCTTTACCCAAGGGAAATTCCATTTCCAAACATTTCATGCTAGAAGTGAATTTGGTGAAGTGTCGTTTTATTTGGATATTAATTCCCACGTCCTATATAACAAATGTTTTATCCTGCATCTTGTTTGAGTCTGGTAACGTATTACCTCGTCACTGTGCAGTTCTGGGAAACTCTACACAATGCCACAGTCTGAACACGACACTCTACTTAGGTCAACTCCAAACTTACATCATTCCACATCTCCTCCGGCAGAATGTGTTTTACACTTCTATCAAATATGCAACACTACTTCCCAAGCTTCAACATACAAATCATTTTCAAATAATATCTTTCCTAGAATTAATTTTAGCTTTGTTTTATTAAACTGATACTTGTGGAATACATTATAGTTAACATTACTTTTGTGGATTCTATGCCGCCATGACATCTACATAAAGTCAAATAAAAAAACGTAAAAACTACTAACTCTAACTCACTGGCACTAACGAACCCGTAGGTTCATGGGCGCGCAGACATAAGCCCTCCATATATCCCTATCCTGAGCTAATGTTTTCCAATCAACCCCAGTATAATCCACTTCCCTCAAATCATAGTTAATGTTATTCTCCCACTTCATTGGTGGTCTACCAACTGGGCGTTTTCCCTCTAGTTTTCCTACAAGAAGCTTCCATGCACGTCTTTCATTCCCCATTCGTGCCACATGTCCTGCACATCGCAGTCTACGAACGTAAAAACTACACAATTAATTTTTGCACGATAGTGCGTTCTGCCGTACTTACTGGAATGGCGGCCATAATTGAAAGTGCAATTTCCTAATTTTCGGGGTGGCCAACCTATAAATGATTAAATAACTGTACCACAATATTACAAATTACCTACCTGGGGGGGGGCACGCCGTAGCATAGTGGTTATGGCACTGCGCTACAAGCCGTAAGGTCGAGGGTTTAAGTCCCGGTGGGGTCTGGATTTTTAAACTGACCCAAACCTTCTGGCGGCACTATGGCCCTTGGTCGAATCAGCCTCTAACGGAAATGAGTACCAGACATTTGTTCTGGGGGTAAAGGCACCCGTCACACAGGGCTGACAACCCGCTGACATCAAGTGCTGATTGCCCAGAAAAGTGGGAGCGTTAACCTCCTACTACACCAAGGGCCTCCTGAGGTCTGTAGTGGGATCACTTTACCTTTACCTATTTAGGGCGGGAAGTAAAACCACTGTCCTTTATGTGTACTACGTATCATCTATGTACAAACATATCCAAAAAGTATTAATATGCATTATCTTTTCGTCTTCTTCCGTTCTCAAGTCCATCGTTTCCTTGGCCGTCTCAAAAAAATTTTTCCATGCGGTTTGTAGGTGTTGCTCGTTTTGGGTAATCTTGTATTGTCCATTCTGTCAAAATGTTCTTTATATCGGTATTTGTGCTCCTCTAGTTTATCGAGTATTGAAAATATCTCCAGTTCATTTCTTATTGATTCATTATGTAAGCTATCCTTGCGTGTACATCCTTTTACTGATCTTAAAAATTTCATTTCAGTGACATGAATGTGTGAGATATATATATTTTTTTTTGTATACTCAATATTCGGATGCATGTAAAATAACAGGAACAGCCATACTTTTATAAAACCCTAGCTGAGTTTCTCCTCGAGTTTTTCGGAGGGCTCTTCTTATGGTGCCGCACATCATTTGATATCGGTTAAATTTATTATGTATATCCCAATCATAGCTATATATTATATCTGAACCAAGATAGTAAAGTGTGCTATCTGTTCTATTATTTCATTATTGAATACTATTTTTGCTCTGACTGGCAGTTTTTCCTGAAAATCCATAATTTTAGTTTTGAAGTTGAGACTCTGAGATTATAATAGAATCCTAATTGATTCAACGTGTAAATGGCTCTTTGTAAATCATCCTCTGACTTCTGTATAATTACCAGATCGTCTGCATACATTAAAATGTTCACATAGGCTACATTTAATTATTATTTGAATTCCTATTGAACTTAATTAAAATTAATATGCTTTATACGAAACAAATAACTGCATTTTAAATGAACTGAACTTTATTTGAAACAATATTTAAAGTTGACTCGTAACTAAATACCTTAGGTTTACCGGTACCACATTACAAGTACCTGAATAGCTTTTAATCTTTCATTGTGACCACAAACTCGCTGGGGACTTTAATATTTTACTCCTGAGCACAAAATAAGCAAACATACGTTTTTTTCACTTACAGTACACTTCTCCTCCTCTAGCCACTTTCTGAACGAAATTGAAAATAAAATTACTAACAGAAATAACTCACTAATATTACTTTTTAAAAATTAATGTGTTTTTTCATTATTTAATAAAAATATATTTAAGATTCGTTAATATATTTACCTAATGCCTTGTATAAAAAGCACAGATTAATTCATTATAGTTTATTACTTTCTTTGTATTTTTTTCTTTCTTTTCTTTTATGTATAGTAGATTCGAGCTGTTATTCCTTTCTGTATTCATTCTATCATTAATTTAATTTTAATTGTATTTAATTTCATTGTATTATTATACATTATTTTCATTATTATTCAATTTGACAGATAATTAATTGTTTAGTATGACTATTATTGTAATTTTTTGTATTTATATGTAACATATGTTTGTCCTGGTGAGTGGAAGAGAAGCCCACATGGCCTTAACTCCACCAGGCTAAATAAATCTATTCTGTTCTATTCTATTTTTTTATCTTGATTTAGATTTCTCTGTCACTGAAGAAGCACACCAAACTTCCCACGCTTCTTCAATTTCGTCATTTCGATTACCATCATTCATATTTGCCACCATTTTATGCCTGATTGATGTCACAGCCTGTTGTAGTCTCAACTAAATTATTTTCGGCATTTAGCTTATATACATTTTCCAGACTGCTAACGTCAGTCAGTTGTTTATAATGAATACAATATTTCCAACAAATATGTTATAATTCTATTATTATTTATTATTTTAAAAACACCATCGTGTAAAAAATAATGGACAATACACGTTTGTGAAATGTTTTACAGAAGTGAGGAAATTATTAAAAACCTTGCTATCGCTCTGATTTTAATCATTTTCTCGCTTCTGTAAAAACCACTTCTCAACCTAGCATTGTAATATAAAATATTACATTTTCATTGTAAAAATCTTAGCCTTTAATCATAAATGTATTATTTAAAGATTCAATAATCACGATAATATCTTCAATAGTAAGCTCTAAACTTGGATTTCAGTATGTGAATAATTACCCAAGAGAATTATATATTTATTTTCCCAAAAAAACGCAATGTGAGAAATACCTTAAAATGAGAGAATTTTAGCACAAAGTAACCTAAAATCAGCATATTTTTCAATGTAAAACTTGTATTAGTCAACTTATCACAAAAACACGCTAACAAACAACCGAATGCTAAATTAATCTGGTGTAGATCTAACTCGCCACTTTTCTTACCCTAACTTGCCCAAACTAACACTAACTTGTCAATTTTCTCACCCTAACTTGCCCACTAAGGTAGGTGGATTCCTGGGATAGAATCCCCTTATAATATGCGAGAAAGCATATTGACAATAAGGCTCTAGCGGGAACACGTGTTACCACATTGGCCAACATTACGCTAGCAGTCACTTGTTCTCCGATCGAATATTCACAGGTGGCACAGTGTCATAATATAGCATTGCCTTAGTTTTAAAATGGCGGTTGCTCGTGAAATTGTTACAGAACAGAGAACTGTCATTGAATTTATTTCTGCGGAAGAGGAGACCATTTAAAATATTTACAGCCGCTTAAAAAATGTCCAAGGGGATCATGCAGTGGATAGTAGTACAATCAGTCGTTGGGTTAGCAGAATTTTAGCAGCAGAACGAGGTAAAGCAAGACTGTAAGATCCCTCTGGATTTCAATCACAGCTCTTTGCTCTGTACACCCTTAGACAAAAAAAAAAAAAAAAAAAAAGTCATCCGCTGATTCCATCAACCGATCGGGGAACTTCGTGAGCGTTCGCAGAAGCCGTATTCACATCAACAACACACGTTTCCAGTAATTGTAGTGGGTTGTTTGCTAGTTAACGCAGTGCACACTCAAGGAACATTAAAGAGAGAGAGAGAGAGAGAGAGAGAGAGAGAGAGAGAGAAAG
>JASPKZ010005606.1:0-49410 GCA_030220185.1 Diploptera punctata | reverse complement strand
TGTCGTGTTTCATTCGTTGGTACTAACATACTCCAAGCGCGACAGGACTAGAAAGACTCAAAGGGACCAGACATGCTGACCACATGTCACATACTGGCTAGATGATCGCCTACCTCTGTGATTGACACATGTGGATGTGAGGCCAGCAGCCGGATGGTAGACCAAGGGCCTTCTAGGCATGTCGAGCTTGGAGTTTTTAATGGGAGTATATGTAGTTGAAAATAAAAAAATAAATTTTGATGCATTTTTGAGATTATTGTAATTTTAAAAAATTGCATAATACATTAAAGACCCTATATATGGTAATTAAAATCAGGTAGTCGCCCCAATGTGTTTACCGGATGCAAAATCTGTTAGAGGGTGACCTAACTTTCGGCCCTAAAGTATCAACTCTAAAAAAATCACTCTGTAAATTCGCCACGCTTAATTGGGTTTCAAACTATAATAAAATATTTATTAAAGAACCTTAGCCATGTCGTACATCTGAAGTAGTCACATTTTTAAAATGTTTATTAGAAATGGCTGTGCACTAACACACTCTTCCTAACCTAACAAATCACTTCTAGTAGGTTTACCTTTGAAAATAGATTCACATTAAAAACGTAAACAAGCTTGAATTTACTTACAAATTAGAGTAAAATAAAATCTAAGTAATGATTTTAACTTTCGATAGTATATAATTTTTACAGTTCCCGTCTACATAGAACGAAAGGATAGCAGCTAAAATTTAAATTTACAAAATGGCTAATTTCCGATAATCCCGAGTGAACACGCCGTGTGCCTTGCATTTGTTTTATTTAATTACGTATTCTGTTATTACGAAACAGCGCCACCATTGTAGTTTGCTCATTGTAGTTCATCGTAAACGACCGAAATTTTTAGATGTCACTGTACTCAGTTTTTCGTCTATTCGAAGTAAGATACCTTTACAAAGCTTATCCAATTAAAACAGAGTTTTTTCTCAAGTATTGATAAAATCTAGATGGTTAAGGGTCAGAGGATTATGGCTTATATCCAAAGAAACAAAACATTTCTTTTCAAAAGAAACAAGAAGGGAGCCGTTAAAATTCCTCTATAACTAACTAACTGGCACTATCGAACCCGTAGGTTCATGGCCGCGCGGATATAAACTCTCCATACATCACTATCCTAAGCTAAAGTGTTGTCTTTACTAATGGAGCCTTTGGGTAGCGTAGGAGGCCTATACTAAATTAGAATAAAGGATATTAAGTTACATATATACATACTTTATTTTACCACAACATAAATTTAACAATGTTAGTACTGTTTGCACAATACAATTTCTATCAAAATCTCTTTGTTTTAGGACTTATAAATAATATTTGAATTATTTTAAAGAAGAATCTGCATTCGAGAGAGACCAAGTGAGTTCCTAGTCTAGAATTAAATTGTTAACTTTGGTATGAAACTTTACTCCTAAGTTTTTATAATCTTACTTCCCAAAATAAAACTTCAACCTTTTTTTTAAGTATAATATTATGAGAGAAAATCCACCAGACAATTATATATATAACAATTGATCTCTACTTACAAATAATGATCTGGTAATACATGCCCAGGGCAAGAAGGTCCACTTGTCACTGACTGTACTATTTTACAGAAAGAGTCCTAAGATGTCTCTGAATAAGTGGTTCATCATTTATACCTCCAGATGTGGAAATCTTACATGTCCCTTATCACATGTTCAAACATTTATTTTGACTATTTAACTCATGCCCCAAATGGCAGTCAATGACCAATCACATTTCAATGATCTTTGATTTACAACCAATCACAGTTATAGCAGGATTTTAATATTATAATAAATATGAAAGTTTAAGTTAGTAATTTGTATTTTAAAATTCTTTTAATATTTAAATATAACTTAAATAAAGAAAAACATCTAAATAATTCATTGTTTGTTATTGTTGAATAAAAATGTCTCAGTAACAATTAAAGAAATTGTATTACATAACAGTCTTTCTAAATAATTATTTTAAAATTGTTTTAAGTAATTGTCAAAATTATAAAGCTTTCTGTTATAACTGTAATAAGAACACCTGCTTTAATTCATATTCTTAAATGAAAGTAAACTAAATTCTGATTGGATGTTAAAACAATCAACTTATTGATTTAACAAATCAAATTTAACCTTATATTTAAAGAACTATTAACCAATAGAACTTAAATATAACATCATGTGATGTAATAATGTTCTTTAAAATTATAAAAGAATTACACTATTCATTCTGCATACAACTTTCCACAAAGAGAGAAGCAAGAAGAGTTCTCAAGATAAAATGTAATATTTAATACAAGAATAATTTATTCCAGAAAAGAAAATATGTTATTTTAATTAATAGTGAAGAATAATACCACTTACATTCACTTAATCTGCTGAGAACCTACAAAGTGAATACATTTGTAATTATTTCTACAAGAAACAGTTTTCAGTGAATTTAAAGTGTTTTCCTATCCAGTGTACCAACTTCCGACCCTAAGAAGAGAACCCGGCTCTACCGAAAATCAAACCCAACCTGAACCAATAATTCTTTTTGGGACACAAATCCTTCTTCAAAATGTTACTACAAATCGGGCATGAAGAGAATTACTGCTTCAAAATATCACCATAACGTGGGACAGCAATTTACTTCTTCACAGTCGTGTTTCTCCACGAATTTATCAACTGAAGTTTATCATATTAAAGAAAGCTCCTCCTTTTTTAACATTCTGAATAGGTCATAGCATTATTTTGCAGTGACTGACTCTCTAAGAAATGCGGCTACGAGATTGTACATATTGTGCATGAATGTCAACAGATAGCTCATGCAGGAGATAATATAAGAACATTTGCAGCAAAGAAACCACTGTTCGCACTTTCTTAAACGAATTATTTTCCTGGGAATGACGTTGCAGAAAAATATAATTGACATATTTACATCATAGGACATCAGAAATTAATTAATACCTATATTGTTGGCTATAAATTTCTCCACTAGGATGCATTCTTGCAATATTGCGATCCTTTGGCAATAAATAATATGATTTGGTTGCCGTTATAGCTGGTTTTCTCAACTTGGAACAGCTACCCAAATGCCTCACGATGCTGAGTGGGCATCGGTCCCATACTGGCCGAAATACCATGAGAAAAAAATGTTTCCCCATGAAGACTCGAACCAGCGCAAGTCCCGTACCTCTGCGCCAAGGCTTCCTGCCTTAACCACTCGGCTACGACGCGGGATTTCGCTGTTATGTAGTATTCTCCATTCATCTGTCTGTTCATCTCTTTGGTCCAAAAAAAATCCTAAGAACTTTATTCTCCAATATTCGTAATCTCCTTTCCTCCCTTAAAAGTATATGTCTCCATTAAAGTAAACAATGAGGTCTAAGGGACACCCCCCACAGCGGGTGAAACGAATTGCTTTTAAAGAAAACCAAAAGGTTGCTTTTAATTATCCACAGTCCAGCTATGATGGTAAGACCACTTGTCCATTCGTCGCACTTCATATGAATTGTGTCTCGCCTGTGACAGTTCGGGAGGGTCTTATATTACAAGGAGTTCCAACTGTCCCCATTAATTTAGATAGATGACCTCATTTATCCTGTCTGGAAACGGCCATATGAGAATTTACTTATGTCGGATCATGTAAACCAGAGACGCCCAAATCCATTTGTAACACTGACCAAGTGGTAGAAACACAAAGGTGACACGAGCTGACCTTATTACAACCGTTTTATCAGTACAGACACATATAGCAACAACAGCAATGATAAAAGAGTCCTATGGAACAGATATATAGCCAGGAATAATAAGTTACAAATATACAATTCAACTAAAGGACCCGGCAGCTGTTGTCCTGCCCGAACGTCCAATTCTCGTGTCATGGCCGGATGATAAAAATGTAACTTTTTTTACCATAAAATTTACTAATTAAGACGTAATTAGATATTATTAAATAAGTTCGCAAGTAAACTCCTCAATGCCATCTGTTGTGGCTCAAGAAGCGTGCATGATGACATCACATTGTTGTCGCGTGGAATATGTCGATAATGAAGATGACTATACATCTGGCATTAACAAAATCCTGTGACCCGATCGCAGCGCCACCTACCAAGTGCAATTTTCAATCTGAACCATATATGGACCCACTCAAACAAACAGACAAAAAAACATATATCATCAAAATCTGTCCAATCGTTTATGCAGTTTTTAATTTTGGATTTCAAGTAAACCTACACTTATAATTGTCGGATTTCGCTAATTTTTTGACAATACCTACATCAGTTTATTTTAATACGATATACTGAGTTTTGTTGTGAAACATCGAAAAATGTGACTGCTAGAGCGGTTTTTTAAATTTTCACTTCAGATGAACTCCTACATCTAATGATGTTAGATGGTCCACTTGCGAATCTAAACCATCAAGGGACCCAATCAAACACAAAAAAAATTATCAAAATCGATCCAGACGTTTAGTAGTTAAGTGACAATCACACGTATAGAAGAATTATATTTATGTATAAAGATAGCAAGAAGTACTGTCACATATGGAGTTGAAGTTTAGAAATTCAACAAAAACTCATGTCGATGGAAATGGATTACTTGACGAGAGCAGCAAGATGTTCAAAACTGTCATACGAGAAAAAATTAAAAATAGATAGTCAATGATAGGAGGACCTCGCCGACAAAATGATAAGGATGATAGGCCATGCAGATGAGGATCATTTTTTGTGAAGGAACATACAGTTGCAAACACGTCGTTTATGAGTTATGAGCAGATGAAGGTGTTCACCTGTAAGGGTCAAAATTGTACACGTATCATTTTATCGAAAAAATTATATGTTTTATAATAAGTGTTGAAACAGTCGATCCTGTGCCTCACTGCACTTTTGATATCGTCGCAGCAACGACCGTCCAACACGGCCCAGCATGACAGATATCATTTTAACGTCGTCAAAACACTTATTGTAAAAACATGTCTTTTTCAATAAAAATGATACGTATACAATTGTTTGTATTCGATTCCGACCCTTACGGGTGAACACCATCTGCGCATAACTCATAAACAACGTGTTTGCGACTATATGTTCCTTCACAAAAAATGATTCTCTCTGCATGGCCTATCATTCCATCGGTGAGGTCCTGTTACAGCCTATACAAGATACAAGCAATTAAATTGGTATGGGCATGTACGACGTATGCAAGAAAGATTACCCAAAGAACATTGGAATGGTGTCCACCTGGAAGAAGAAGGAAAGGAAGAAATCGAAACTAGTGGATGCAAGAAATGAGAATTGGAATGAGAACAAGAGGACTGGAGGACAGACGTGTTTGAGAATCTCTATATAAATAAAATGTATGTATTTATTTATTTATTTACTTAGCAGGTTTTGCAGTGTTTTACAGCATATTTTTGCGTCCAATTAATCTACTATCATTCTCTTCCACATCTCTTTGTCGTTCCAATCTCAGTCGTCAAATTGTGATCGCATTTGCACACTTACGGAATGTAGATTTCACTTATTAATTGGAGATGGAGAAACTCAATTTCTGACACCAGCTTTTTAAATGTGCCGGACTGCAAAGAAAAATCATGCACAACCGTAAAATATTACCTATTGTATAATTTGACACCATCCACCGCTGTGGTCTTGAGGTATCGGTGCTGCCTAGTCACGCAGGCCCTGATTCGATCCCCAGTCGAGACCAGCGATTGTTATTTTTTTTCGGGATTTTTCCTCACCTGTAAGAACAAATGTCAAAAAATGTTAAGGCCAAAATGGTCCCCAAATATCATCTGACTATTGCTATCATAAGTAATTCCACGAATGATTTCAAATTTATCTAGAGAATTTGGAAATCCAGAGTGCCATTTGTTAGGACTAGTTAACGAATAAAATTAAGCTGTTTACTCGAAATTAATTATAGTACAATCAATGAATCTGTTCAATGTTTGCTATATTCAAAGTGTTGTTGGAGAAAAATAATGCTCTGAGCTGTTCAGGATATTAAAAAGGAGCTTTCATCACAAAAGTAGGAGGTGGTAAAAAGAATTCGACAAATAATGAGTGAAACAAGACTGCCATTGGTTGTGAAACAAACTCATTGAAACATGATTGATCACTGACTACCATTTGGGGAATGAGTTAAATAGTCACGGAAAGGATTTCCTTTATTAGGGTTGAGGGGTTATCTCATTATTCATGGGAAACCTTTCATTGTCTTTATTATTGTCATCAGTTAGACATCTTTATGATATTTGTCTCAACACACAGCTGCTTAATTCTGATGACGTAATGAGGGTCGGAACTTCAAGCCATTTCCATAAATTTTCAAATATATCCCCTAGCAGTCTCACTAATAAAAATCTCATATAGGCTTTCGGATCAGTTGTTTAATTATACAATATATAAGCCTTACGTAGATCACGTATAATTTCCTTACTAATAAACGTTGTGCCGGAGCTATATAACAAAACAACAGTCATACACAATACGTCACATATTAATCTTCATAATGACGTCAGAACAATATACGGGCAGTTTGTAACAGAAATAAAACAACATCAACTAGTGATTGTGTAAGAAATGATTATGGATGAGAATTAATAGAGATTCCCTAATTGGGGAGGTACGGAAAAAATAAGTGTGTTTTAATTTATATACATATTCCTTTACGCTATGTCAAATATACCGTAGAATTGGTTTCACAGATAATGTGCTGCCATCTAACGTCAAGAATTTCGAACAATTCTTGGAAACCAATAAAAGTTTTTCCCATTACTCATGAATTATGTGCTGTGTTTTAGATGCGTTAGAAAAGGTTGAAAATAGTAGGAAATGTTACCGACAACAGAATAACGCTTTAAGCAAACAAAAAGTAACTCGCAGTTAGATCGAGAACCGAACCTAGGACCCCACGGACTATAGTCAGAAGCTCTAACCACAAGACTATCAAGCCAACATGTGTACTGCTGCAATAATAGCACCTGTATAATGAAATACATTTCTGTATCGGTATGTGTATTATGTATTAACGATGCAAGAAAGTCATGTTAAAATAATATTATGAAGCATTTAAACTACATTCAGGTTAAATCTTGTCTACAGCAACTATAGTAGAAGATAATCTTTTGTGAATCAATGTTCAATTTTAAAAACATATTATTAGGCCTAGTCGAGAATGAGTGTAACGAAAGGCATTTTATGATGCTCTACCAAGAGCATTATTAGCATTATTTATGCCCTGTGCATCCATCAAACAGTCGTTAAAGTGTTGCATTTTGGGTTAAATTTAAGGAAACTTTCATCAATATCATAAGAAAACAATCAGTTGATCTGAAGTCCGACATTTTGTCTAGTTATATAATCCTTAAACAAGGCTGAAGGCATGTATAACGATTCCCATGTAAAGTTGTACACCTCTTACGCACTGAACAGCTAATACAGTCTTTATTAGTAAGCATTTTCAACTGAGATGTGTATAAACCTTTTATAAAAGTTATATATGGATTATTAGTAAGAGGGTAGGTGTCTTGAACAACTTCTGACTTGAGTATTCCTGTAGCCACAAGTAAAATACTTTAAATTTAATGCAAGAATACTAACTTACTGGCACTATCGAACCCGTAGGTTAATGGCCGCGCGGACATAAGCTCTATATACATCCCTATACTGAGCTAATGTTTTCCAATCATCCAATGTATAATATACTTTCCTCAAATCAAGGATATTATTGTCCCATCTAATTCTTGGTCTACCAACTAGACGTTTCCCCTCTGGTTTTCCTACAAAAAAGATTCGACGTATCTCTTACACCTCCCATTCGTGCCAAATGTCCTGCCCATCGCAGTCTACTAGACATAACTGTTCTTATTACTTATCTAGTTTCCTATACATATCATGTAGCTCATTGTTATGTAGTTGTCTCTATTCGCCTGCCCATCTCTTTTTGGACCAAAATTTTTCTAAGAACTTCATCATCATCATGAACAAGGATTAGACCCAATGGCCTGTTCCGATCTCATTATAGGTCGAATTGGTCCTTCCATCGCTTCAATGGTCTTCCCAACAATCTTCTCCCTTTGATTTATAATTATACATTCTTCTTGGTATGCGTTGTTCATTCATTCGTAATACATGCTGAAGGTAAGCATTTTGATAGTATTTTATTCTTTCACAGAGATTAAATATATTAAGTTCTGTTCTTATATCTTCGTTTTTTTATCGGTAGTTTGGTATCCTGCCATTGCTCTCAACATCTTCACTTCCTACTAAAAGAAATTTACTCTTAAATACTCGTAATCTTCTATCCTCCCTTAAAATAAGAGTCCATATTTAGAATCCATGTAATATAACTGGTAGAATAACAGTTTTATATATTTTCAATTTAACGTTTTTGAAAGGAGTTGTACATTAACAAAAGCATTCTAACCTAATAAAGTTAATCATTTACATATTAATTCAATAAACTATAAACTAATTCCCTGTATACTAAATTACGCCTTAACCAAACAAAATAAAAAAATCTAGTCGTAGAGCTATTTTCTTATTGTGAAGGATGGTCATACCAAACTGCCATCTGTTGACGATGACACGCACTACAGTTACGTAGAACTCGAAGAAATAATTTAGAGATTTCGCGTACATAAATAATCCATACCATCTTCCCGAAACAAATTGAAAACGAAATTATTAACAGAAACATCTCACTGATGTTACTTTTTTAAATAATTAATAATTTGTATTTTTTTCACTATTAAACAAAAATAGTATTATAATTTGTCAAAACATGTACCTAATGCCATATATATATATATATATATATATATATATATCATCATCATCATCATGAACAAATTCGTTTAGGCCGTGTGGCCTGTACGGTAAACCTAGCGAAGATGGTCTTGATCTTTCCACCGATGTTTTGGTCTTCCTTGGTCCCTATGTCCAGTTGGGGTATATTGGAATGCCAATTTTGGAAGTCTATTTCTTGCCATTCTTCTCAGATGATTTTTCCATCTTGTTGGTATCTTTGGATATCTTCGTTTAAACTTGCTACTCCAAGTTTTCCTCTGATAGTAGTGTTCCTTTGGTGATCCAGTCTATTAACTCCTAACAATGATATTATATATATATTAATTCTGCCCGAGGGCAGGTCTTTCACTGCAATCATAGCATTTTCATGCTATGTTTGCAGCTTTACTAGGTGTGGTAGCTTCCCGTGCTTTCCACACCGGTGAAGGATGATGGTAATAATGATAAGGATGATGATGATAATGACCATATGATTTCGGGGACCGTTTGGGCCTTAAAGTTTTCCTGACATTTGTTTTACAGGTGAGGAAAACCCCCGATACAAACCTCACCTAGAAAAACTGCCCCGACCGGGGATCGAACCGGGCCCGCTGCGTGACAAGGCAACACGCTACCTCGAGACCACAGCGGTGGAATACATACACACACACGCACACACACACACACACACATATATATATATATAAGCGATAGATTAATCCATTAGAGTCTGTATCCATTCTTCCATTAGTTTAATTTTAATTGTATTTAACTTTATTGTATTATTAGACATTATTTTCATTACTGTCCACCGCTGTGGTCTCGAGGGTAGCGTGCTGCCTTGTCATGCAGCGGGCCCGGGTTCGATCCCCGCTCGGGACAGTTTTTCTGGGCGAGGTTTTTATCGGGGTTTTTCCTCACCTGTAAGACAAATGTCAGGAAAACTTTAAGGCCCAAACGGTCCCCGAAATCATATGGCCATCGCAATCATCATCATTCATATTCATCTTATAATCATCATCCTTCATCAGTGTGGAAAGCAACGGGAAGCTACCACACCTATAATTTCCTAGTAAAGCTGCAAAGCATAGCATGAAAATGCTATGATTACAGTGAAAGACCTGCCTTCGGGCAGAATTACTAATGGATGGATGGATTTTCATTACTGTTCGGTTTGACAGATCATCAATTGTTTAGTATGTACTATTATTGTAATTTTTGTACTTAAATGTAACACACGTTTGTCCTGGCGAGTGGAAGAGAAGGCCACATGGCCTTAACTCGACCAGGCCAAACAAATATATTATTATTATTATAAACCGTTAACAATTATAAGAAATATTTAAGAATCGCTAGAAAATGTTAAAATAGTAAGAAGTGTTAGTAGGAACGGAAAATTAAATAGTGCAACAGTGTCGTAAGAATATTGCATGGTGTATCGTAGTGGAATTGATTCTTCTACAATACAACTCCGTACTGACTTGACAACACCACTTTGCAGCGGTCCCGCCAAAAATGGGGCAAGTGTGACCATGCCGGAAATTATAATGGCTCGACTGTAGCAGGTGAAGTTTTCATAAGAAACCCGTATCCGAAAACGTTCCATTCTGATGTAAAATAAGTTTGAAGGTCGAAACACAACGGACTTACATCGTGTGCCTTGTGTTTCAGAATAAGTATTAAAGGCTTACACAGGTAGTACTGCACCTGTCGAGTCGGAGAAAGATGTTCTTGCACGAATTCTGGCGGTAGCAGAAATTGAGCACACGCCAAGTTTTGTAGGGAGTGTGTATGAAAACATGCGTCCTAGGTGCACTTTGTGCAACAAACAAAGAATCGCCACATAGAAATCGCCACTTGTAATACAACCCATAGAAATCTGTAATATTTATTCTGAAACACAAGATACACTATCAGTCCATTGTGTTCCGATCTTCAAACCTATGTTACGTCGAAATGGTACGTTTCCGGACAAGGGTTACATATTAAAGCTTTATCTAATAACTCCACTCTAAAACCCCTAGAAGTCCGTATTATTATTATTATTATTATTATTATTATTATTATTCTAGAACACCTTGTATATATAGCGAGCCCTTCAAATCATCGCACAAACTATAAGGGTTTTTTTAAATATTGAAATGAAATGGCAAAAGATATGTTCACGAAAACACACTATAAAAATATTGTATTTATTTATTTTACCGATGGAGTTAAGACCGTAAGTTCTCTTCCACTTCACCAGGTTAAATTATACATATAAATACAATTATGAATTATCTGCATCTTGATTAATGATACACAATACCTATAGCCTACACAATATAAATTTGACAAGGGAAATAAAGAAAAATAATAATAACCTATAATTAAGTAATTGGCTTAGAAAACAAAGTTTAAAATATAAAAGAATACATGGAATACAGTTATATATTATATTGTATAAGGAAATATCATTATTTTAGCTCTTTTGAATGCATAGTACAACCCCTAGAAGTCTGTAATACTTATTCTGAAACACAAGACACATATCAGTCTATTCTCTTTCGATCTTCAAATATATTTTACATCGAAATGTTACGATCCCGGGTTCCTTATAGAAACTTTATCAACTAGTCCCCTCTACGACATCTAGAAGTCTAATACTTATTCCGAAACAGCCTGTATATACATATATTCAGAAGATAAATGCAATAGAGTTATTCATTCATCGCTCAGACGTTAAGGTAATTTTTTAAATATTGCAATTAAATGTCAAATGAGATGCTCACGAAAAATCTAACACTTTAAAAATACATAGTAGGCATCAAAAAAGAAACCAAGAACTAACATCACAGAAACACTGAATGAAGCATGTTTATTGAAACTATCAGTTTTTATTATTTACAAAAAATAAAATATTATAAATGCATTTTACAAATATGAGCAAATAATACCTTGGAGGTATTATCGTGAACTTTCTTAATTTCACGTATGTTTAAGTTCTATTATATTATTACGCATCGTATAGCTACGTTCGATTTCGCGGGCTGGTCTCGCATTGGTCGGAGTGGATTTGAGAGTCGCCAAACCGCGAGTGAAAAGGTTCGCGCAATCATCGAAATGTCAATGCCCACAGTCTAGACGTCTCTACTAACTTCTCCCTCCCATTTCGGGTAAGATCCGTGGCCAGAGGCTTCAAGTTTCTCGAACCTACGCCTGGAAACTTGCTCCCGTCTGTAAAAAGGAACGTAGGTAAGACCGGCCAGTCTCAATCTTGGTTTAACGGCGATAACAGTGTATTTTGTATTGTGTACGATAAATTGTGGTGAATAGATCAACCATTGACTGAAATTAATTGTGAAAATTGTAATAAAAAGTTTACTAATAATTTGTGGAAGGAATTATATAGTGATAACTGAGATTTTAAACAACGTCTATGTCTTCATTTACGCCCAAATAACTAAAGGAAAAACCGTGGTCAACAGAGGCAATATAAAATTAACTGCTGTCAGAAGACAAATAGTACATTATTTGTGGTTATTTATTTATTTATTTATTGCTCATGTCAGTAAAAACAAATGAATAACGCTGACAATTAACTTTTCAAATAATTCCGCTATGTAAGCAATGAATCTTGTGCTTATTTTTCAAACTTAAACACTCGTTATATAGAGTTAGTATCGTGTATGGCCTCCACGACATTCGATGACACTTTGGCACCTTCGTGGCATGCTCCCAATAAGATTCTGGATTTCCTCTTGCGGGATATTCTCCCATTCCTCCTTCAGAGCATCTCCAAGTTGCTGCAGAGTTTGTGGAGCTTGATGTCGGTTCCTGACCTTCCTGTCTAGAAGATCCCACAAGTGTTCAATAGGGTTGGGGTCTGGGCTGACCGCTGGTCACTCCATTACCTCAATTTCATTCCTCCTCAGGAAATCCCTGGTGACAGCCGCAGAATGTGCCCTGGCATTATCCTGCATAAACAGAAATCCAGGGCCTACTCCTATGGCAGCAGGTACTACATGCTCTTCCAGAACGTGCTCGATATACCGGACATCATTCAGTCGCTGGGGAACAAGTACAAGGTCCGTACGATTGTTGTACATAACTCCAGCCCACACCATTATGGAACCTCCTCCGAATCTATCAATTTCCTGTACAGCCTCTGCAGAAAATCTTTCTCCTGGCCGTCCCCACGCCCTCGATCGACCATCACAACGTGTAAGACGATACCTGGATTCGTCCGAGAAGAGCACAGACTCCCACTGGTTCAGGTTCCAATCACCATGGTTTTCAGCATACGTACGTCTTGCTGCCTTATGCCCATTTGTTAAGCGTGGTTTTTTAACAGGCCTTTTTGGACGAATTTCTCTTTCCTTAATCTGTTCTTTATGGTTTGGTCTGAAACCCGGATTCCGGAAGCCATATGGAGGTCATTCTGCAGGTCTTTTGCAGTTTTTGTACGCTGTCGAAGAGCAGAAAGAACAACGTATCTGTCATCCTGGGGGCTTGTGTTAAATTTACGGCCTGGCCACGTCTTCTACAATACTGACCTGTCTCTCTGTGCCTGTTGCGTAACCTGGACACCACTGAAGGAGAAACCCCAAGCTCTCTAGCCACTTGTCGCAGAGATTGACCTTGTCGTAAAAGATGTAGAGCATGAAACAATTCAAATTCATTTAAATGCCTCATTTTGTCAGAGACTTTAATAAACAAGGCAATAATCAACATTCGTCACTATAGCAACATCAGGAAGCTTACCAATTAGAAGTGGCCAGTGCTTTCCAAAATACAAAATTTCTCTATATTTGTTATTTGAGGTAATTTCTCTGTATTTAGGCCATGGATCTTTAAAATTTGTATCCAATGATAAAATTAATAATTCAATTTACATATTGCCCAACTTTCAGCATCACAGCTTTAAAAAACAATTCCGATTGAGGGTCTTTCCACTTTTCAGCGGTTGCCCTTTTACCAGCCGGCTGCTGGCCCTTCGCATCCACATGTGTCAATCACAGAGGTAGATGATCAACAGCCAGTGTTAAAAAACAATTACTTATTCAATTTATTACAAGTATTCCTCTAATTGTTTTGAGCAGTGTAGTAGGAAATGTTACCGACAACAAAATAACGTTTTAAGCGAAAAAAAATCATTGTAGTTTGATCGGAAATCGAACCTATGACCTCACGCATCGTAGTCAGAAGCTCTAACCACAAGACTATCAAGTAAACACATAGCTTGCTGCAATAATAGTACCTCTGTAATTAAATACATTTTTATATCGGTGTGCGTGTTAAGTATTAAAAATGCAAGAAAGTTTTCTTAGAATAATATTATGAAGCATTTAAACTACATTCAGGTTAAATCTTGTCTAAAGCAATTATTGTAGAACATATTCTTTTGTGAATCAATGTTCAATTTTAAAATATTGTTAGGCCTAATCGAGAATGAGTATAACGAAAGGCATTTTATGATGCCTTTATTTTCCTACCCAGAGCATTATTAATATTATTTATGCCCTGTGCATCCAACAAACAGTCGTTAAAGTGTTGCATTTTGGGTTAAATTTAAGGAAACTTTCATCAATATCATAATAAAACAATCCGTTGATCTTGAATTCCGACATGTTGTCTAGTTATACAATCCTTAAACAAGGCTGGAGGCATGTATAACAATTCCCATGTAAAGTGTACACCTCTTCTATGCTGAACAGCTAATACAGTGTTTATTAGTAAGAATTTTCAACTGAGATGTGTATAAACCTTGTATAAAAGTTATATATGGATTATTAGTAAGAGGGTTAGTGCATTAAAATAGTTGTATTCATGTGATATGATATTTAGGAGATGTCGGCCAGATGTACTGGGCCTCCGTTGATGCTACCGCTGTATGCCAAGCAACTATACATGTTGCTTGATGATGTAGACTTATAAGTGAATTATACGACAAAAAAGTATAGTTTTTTTATATGTTTCTGTAACAGAAATAATATTCAGTCTATAGTTGTTATGACAATATTTTTGGGCAGCTGCTTTCCTATGGGAGTAAGCAGTGACAATGCTGCCTTAATTGTGTGTGTGTGTGTGCGCGCGCGCGCGCGTGTCACCACGTGACGAACATATGACTTCATCGTCATGTGAAGTCATGTAATTGCTTCAAATATTATTAAATATTAGCTAATACATGGCGTACGCTGCTACACCAAATGAAATATTGAAGATTAATTCCTAAGGCTCGGATGACCTATAAAAGACCTTAATATATCGTACAAAAGACCTAAAAACTGAAAAAGGACCTAAAAAGTGTTGCAGTTGCTAACGAGAGGATAAAAACATCCTTCTGCTCGAGGTAATTGTCACAAAGTGGCAATTTCTAACTTAGAACATTTTATATCGAAATGCAATAGTTCAGGCGGTCAATAAGCTGATTGGAGTATGCAAAAAGTGGTTGAATTCAAACTACAAGATAAAATAATATACAAGGAAACACAAGCAAAAATAGGAGAGAAGTTATACACAGAAAAAATGAGATAGCAAAAGGAATGTTATACCGTGGAAATGTATATAGGTGGTGCAAGAGATAGTGAAGCATGGGAAATAATCACTAAGGTGAAGAAAATCACCGTGCAAAATATTTTAGATTATATTTCACTAGATAAGAAGCTTATTTCAAAGGCAGATACAAGATTTCGAAAAACATCGAGATGTGGATGTGTGGCCGTGTGTTTTACGTGAATACGTGTACATAACGGGTAATGTTTTCTTTGAGCTATTATATGTATGTCATAACCATTACACCATCCACTTTTACATCATTACATCATCCATTTGCTTGGCTCGGCCGCCCCAGCTGCAGATAAACTGGCGCCAAGTTGATTCGCTCGGACGCCTTCATTCTTTTACGTTCCCGGCACCGCTTCACTGTCATGTGGTGTTTTATGGGTACCACTGGTCTGCTCTTGGGAAGCCATATACGATCTATAAGTTTTGAATTGGATTTTTAACGAATATAGGATTACATTGCACTATTTATGTTATTTTTTTTTTTTACTTTAACGCATAGGCCTATATATACACTATATATGCGTAACTATTCCACACTAATGTTTTATATACGCAAACGATATATCTTGACGAGAGCTGACGATTGAAACTCAAACGAACGTCGTAACTTCTCCGAGTCAAAATTTACACTGAACGAAAATTGTGACAGGGCAAAACGACGTCAAAATGGCGGCACTTTCCCCTCCGCCGCACACGATACGTCACAGTCCACGCTCAACGTAACGAATTTTTTATCCTTTATCTATCGAGTGGTGTAATACAATTTGGATGTAGATGATAGATATGTAGCTGCAACACCAAACTGTATCCCCCGATTTTGTTATCAGTTTTCTGAATTGCCTCCCACTATGGATGCATTTATCTAATATTTTATAAACTTCAGTATTGAATCATTAATTTCTTTAAAACATAATGTTTCTATAATACTATTATTACATAAAACTTTCCTCACTACAAGACTGCCCACAAGGACAAAGTGATACATACAATTAATTTTCGAAATTGATGAATAATGAGTTTACTATCTATACCACATTTTGTAAATACATTTTAAAAAGTAGTTAAGATATTTTCACATTTTTCGGTATTATCGCCTCACTATGATGGTTGTCCGTTTATATAAAAGCGGGTGTCGCGCGACAATGCTTGACAATGATTAACATTTGGAATTATTAGATTGGCGGTAGTCGGCATCTTTGTATTTCATTATATATAACAGCGGCGGGGAAACAAAGCGAGCCGCTGGACAACCATCATAGTGAGGCTATAATACCGCAAATTCTTTGTGGTTGATAATATTTCAGCCTTGTTGCAGAAATAACTGCACTAATTAATTTTATTATTAAACATCTGTATTAAATATGTAGTTACACTGTCCAAAAAAGGTTTTATGAGAATCTTTTGCTAAATCTGTTAGGCTTGAGGAAATAATAAGAAGACATTTCTGTCTTTGTATCTCAAGTTTTGAAGATGAACACATGTAAGTTTAAATGGTTTTACAGCCGGAACGAATTGTTTCTGTGTAAAAAGATCTCACTGCTGGAGACAGGAAATGTCCCTTGTCCGGCTATGGAAGTCATCCTTCCATGAGATAAATGACGGTCAGTCTTCGGTGTCGAAGACCACCAGACCGCCTGCAGAGATGGAAAGAGTAGCCAAAAATATGTCCATCTGTTTTGTATCTAAATTTATTACCAATTTCCGCCTTCGTTAGCTAACTTCTCACCAGCCGTGTGAAATACATACCCTGGAAATATATGGACCAATGATTTCCCCGAGATTCTGGTTTAAGTAGAGTGGGAATCAGAATGTCCAATCAGCGTCTATAAGTAAATATTATTCTGCGAGTAAGGCGTTTTTTTTTATATATGTTAATTGTATGAAGGACTCCCGGGAGCAGCAAAAGTAATTGATTGAGTTCCGCAGCAGTGCGGACTCGTATATTTCGCCGGTCGCAGGCGATCGACCTATTAGCCACTTAGAAAAGTGTTAGGCCGGTAATTAACAGCAAGTTTAAAAGTTAATTTTAAAAGCATCAGTGTGCTTATCGCATTATAGGCGATCCCGTAATATGCAGGTGTTATATCAACATAATAATTTGCTTTTGGTCGAGTGAAGACCAGTATTTACCAGTGTTTTAAAACGCGATAGATTCGCCATAATATTAATCAAATTGGTCCGGTGTCGACCGCTATTAGCTCTTGTATTATTCCGAAGTGAAAAATACCGGAATATATCCATACTCAGGATAGGGTATGTGACAAATGTAACAGTTGATCGCCTGTGCTACATTTTAATTAATAAAGATATATCTTCAAGAAGTTTTTGTCTTGGTAAGCCTCCTGATTGTACTCAGTGTCCTTAGTTCGCTCCTCGCCTTATTCTCACGGCGAAAATCCACAACCCTGAGTGTTACAGTCCTTGCCCCGGCACTACCCGCCCATTCTTTTCTTTTCCCGTTACAGCCTACATAAGCCTATTACTAGGAAATAGCAGTATTATGGTCTAATTCTATTATAAATACATTTTATCAACATTATTGAAATAAAGTTGCACATTTGCTATAAATTATCCAGCAGTTTCACCAGTATAACTGTCAAAATAAAACATTGCTATTATTAAATCAAATTATAAAACACTTAGGCTCCGATTATTATCAATGCTAGTAATATTCATATCAAATTCCGTTGAAGTGAAGTTAACTTTCATCATATGACCTCACCTCAACGGAATTTGATATGAATTTTACTAGTATTGATTCTATAGCCAGTCAGGCTAAAGCAAAGTCTAACTTTTTTAACAACAGTTGGAGTAAACATCACCGTACACAACAACAAATAGCGGAAACTCAACCTGCAGAAGATGGAAGATAACTTCCGAAAGCGCTCCAGTTAATTTATATACAATATTTTAACAAAGTTTAGGACGTCACCTACCAACAGGTACAATTTAATGTTTAACTTTCATCATCCGGTTATTATGTCCGTAACACGATAACCTTTGTAGGCTCATTTTATCATCGTGCCATTCTTAATGTGTTGTTTGTTATGAATACATGGAAATTAAATATATTATACGGTGTTATGTAGTCTGTTATGGTGTTCATGGTTTCTATACTTCAAGATTCACGCACGAGTCATATCGTCATTTTCAGGGCTAGGCCCATGGCCTCAAGGAGATTAGAATAAAATATGGGCTCAGGATTTCAATGCCCGTAACACGGCAATCTTTGTATAGGTTTATTATATTATAGTTCCCGTTGTTTTATTTTGAATTATGGAAATTAAATCTATTCTACAGCGTTATGTAGTCTGTTATGGTATTCCTGGTTTTGACATTTCAAGCATTCATATATTATTCATAGCATATCGCCATTTTTGGGCTCAAGGAGGGGTTTATAACCCCCCTTTGAGCCTATTCTGCAATAAGTTACATAGGCTCCGAGTCGTGGGGAAGTATATGAATGTGCCCCCCCTCCCAATCGCCTCGACAAAATATTTTAAACACCTGTGATTTAACAGACTAGACTATTTTTATTAAATGAGATGAAGGGAAGAGTTGATATGAAATGAATGAGTGAATAATAAACATGAAATGACATGATAGGGGAGGGAAGATACGTGGAGAGTGCTGTGAGGTGAAAAATTCGGGAAAGGGAGAATCCCAAGAAACTCCTGAAAAAATCCAGTATGGCCCACCACCAATGTCCCTCCGGAACCGCCAGGATTCAAACCTCGCGCATCTACCGAGACGGCAACGTCGACATAATAATGCAGACATTTAAACTTTAGCATACGTTTCAGATGTGATACAGGGGTTTAATTGTAATGATTTTACTTTAGATATAAATTAACGTTAACATATTTGGATTGTTCAAATAATACTAAGAGCACAAATAATTTTGTTTATTTATATTTAAAAACGTGTTAATATATACGGTACCAATGCGTCAGGAATTATGCAGTTTGTAGTAATTTATTTTGTGATTGAATTATGATTAGTGATGGATGATAATGAATTTATGCTTAGCATTGTCTTGATGACTGGTCAACCTTGAAAACTTCATGTAATTTGGATGGGGATTTAAACTAGGTTCCTTCAGATTACTAATTTCAAATGCTGTCATCTAAACCAACTCGCTCAGTAGTTAAAAGTGAAGCCTTGATTTACATTATATAATCAAATGGCAATTTACTATATCAAGATAGATGTTCATGATTCGCAGGTATGATTTAATGCACTACAGTATATCTGGACCTTCTTCTAATAAAATTGTTGTATTTTATTTTTTAATACGTATGAAGTTGTAAGATATTTATAGCAATATAAAGACGAACACATATGATTCATGGAGCTATGTTTAATCTATAAACACGAATAAAACGTTAGATTTTATTTAATTGTGCATTTTATATTTTAAAATAAATAAATAAAAACTATTGGGTTTATTATTGATAGCATTCGTAATAATGACAATTTAATGAAGCATAGTGAATAAAACTGTGGCTTGGACTCGAGAAGTAAAAATATAATTCGCGAGTAGCTGGAGAACGAACTGACACGAAGAGTATACACTGCGGCTAGCTTGTGGAGTAAAGAACTACAACGCTTCTGGAGTGAAGCGCTTCATTCTAGTGAGTAAGAGTGATGTACTTCATAAGAATGAACCAACCCCTACTCACCCTTACCACATTATTTTAGTTCGCAGTTTCTACGCATTGAAAGTTAACGTGGTTGAGTAATACGTGTCTGTAGCCCGTGAAATGATAGCTTGGCTTCAGTTTGTGGGAAGTTATCACACAGAGCAGACCTGTGGTCCCTCACTCCGCGGTAATGAATTCATCGCGTTATTTTTAGATAATTTCATTAGAAAAGTTATAAATAACGTAGAAGTGTATAAACAAAGCTTACAGTGAAACTAAAAGAAATGTTACATTTCATGTGTTTATATATTGAATAAATTTTAAGATTTTTGGGACTCTCCTAAGGACGTTCATAATAATCTGGTATCGTAATATCTTTGGATAAGTAGCGGGCCGAGGAGTATATATATATATATATATATATATATATATATATATATATATATATATATTTCCACCGCTGTGGTCTCGACGTAGCGTGCTGCCTTGTCACGCAGCGGGCGCGGGTTCGATCCCCGGTCGGGGCAGTTTTTCTGGGTGAGGTTTTTCCTCACCTGTGAGACAAATGTCAGGAAAACTTTAAGGCCCAAACGGTCCCCGAAATCATATGGCCATCATCCTTATCATTATCATCATCCTTCACCGGTGTGGAAAGTAACGGGAAGCTACCACACCTACACAATTCCCTAGTAAAGCTGCAAGCATAGCATGAAAATGCTATGATTGCAGTGAAGGACTTGCCTTCAGGCAGAATTACTATGGATGGATATATATATCTCTGGATAGGTGGCGGGCCGAGGAGTATATATATTACAGGATTTCATGAAGTGAAATCAGGACTTATAATAAGAATTCAGGTTACGTATTCTTTAACATAAAAGACACTGGTTACAAACCACTTTAATATAAGTATGAATAAAATCTAGCAAAACGAAATACGAATGTACATGAGAACAGGTTAACCACTAATTTAACATAGTATCAAATAAATATTAAAAACGCATGGGATAGAACATGACAATAATGAAATTGAATTTAGAAGCACCATTTATTATTAATTTGGTTCAAGAAAGAGAGAGAAACTCAGATTTTACCCTAAACTAAGGACTATCATTCTTAACGTATTCATCTTTAGGGCTTACATTTTGTTATAATTAAATATATGTCCAATTAAACATCCCTGAGCAAAAATAAACTCTACTTAGGTAATCTGCCCTGCCGGGCGCTGACGTGTACCCGGGGCGTAGCACGGGACCTGTCTCCAGTCCCATTTGGGCTCAGTTTTTATAGTATTCTCCTTAGATGTTCTAATCTTTCCTGGAAGATTCTACTGAGTTGTTTGTTATCTCTACATAGTTTGCCTCTCATAGGTATGTTTTTAAAACCCCTTGTCTTATGAAATAACCTAAACTATTTTCCTGTTCCTTCAAAATTTAATGGTCGCTTCAGCTTACTTTATCCTTAAATTTAGTGGTCGCTTCCGCATACTTAATTAAATTTAGTTTTTATTATATTCATTAAATCAATTTATTTGAATCATTTCTCATGTCAGGTAATACTCAATTTAAAATTTTCCGCTAATTATTGGAATGTTGTCTTAACAGTTTTAGTCCCGTCATAACAATAAATTCATTTATTACGTTATGTTAAAAGTTAATTCACAGTAATATAATGTACGGTTAAAACTATAATATAGTTACCTTGTAGGTCCGTCTCCTCAACGTAAGTTCTTTTAAAACTCTGTAGGCCTTTCGGGACTAGTCCTCATCAGCAGAATGCATTAGGTCCGTTCTTGTTGACCCTTGTTGAAGCTAACAGAAGCTTCAACATTAGATTCAAGGAAACATTTCAGAGATTCATTTACAATGGAGGAAAATCAAGTTACGCAAAACATGTATTCAGCTGGACCACCACATGCATTACATCGATAACAAAGCAACGGGAAGCTACCACACCTACACAATTCCCTAGTAAAGCTGCAAGCATAGCATGAAAATGCTAATGTTGCAGTGAAGGACCTGCCTTCGGGCAGAATTACTATGGATGGATGGACCCTAACTATTGTACGTAGAGAAAACATTCCAACGAGAATAAATATACTGGAGGAAATCGCAATACTAATAGAAATCAACAACCTGATTCTCAATGAATACACACCTAATCCACACAATCCTCTGTACAAAATTCTCACAACCAAGTCAGTGCTTCAGTGCTTCAACAAGGGTCAACAAGAACGGACCTAATGCATTCTGCTGATGATGGGACTAGTCCCGAAAGGCCTACAGAGTTTTAAAAGAACTTAAGTTGAGGAGACGGACCTACAAGGTAACTATATTATAGTTTTTAACCGTACATTATATTACTGTGAACTAATACCTCAACGGAAAATCACCATGAATTTTACTAGTATCGATAAAAGTTAATTGCCTATGTTTCCTTTCATACAGTCAATTTTTATTATATTCTTAGAGGTCGTAAATAGGGTTATTGAACTAAAATCTGACCACAATAATAGGGTTGTTAAGCTTGGAAAAAGGGATATCACATGTCACAAATGCCTTAGCTGTAAAATTAAATAAAAATACTTATTTTATTGAACATGCAACTGTTGTCGCAAACATGCAACTGTTGTCGCACTATAGATTTACTGCTTTGTAGTTCCTTGTTGGAAATATTTGCGTTCATCATAAACAACTGACTAACGTGTTGTATATCTGTCACCACCTGTTGTATACACGGCTGGCCACTGGACCTCGTTGTATCGTAACAGGACTGGTCGTCCACGCTCAGGAACCGAAGATAGTTGGTTTCGATCCGGGTAGGTTCCTTGGGTAGTTGACCAGCGAATTAATAGGAATTGGTTCGTTTGCAGCGTAAAGGATTGATATACAGACAGCAGACAATATCGGATGAAGTATAATAAGGATTTATTGCAGACTTGGAACTCACACATAATTATAACTCTTTTTAAATAATAAACAAATAATTTGCAATAAAAGATAATGCGACTATAAATTTAGTTATAAACTACTCTATGTCTCAAGTTGGATCAAACTGCACACAATGTGCTAAATTTTGTTAAAATCGGTTCAGTAGTTTAGGATTCCATCGCGGACAAACAACGTGACACGTAATTTTTATATATTAAGATATATAGCTTCAAGATATATCACTATTGCTACAGAATTTAACTTGAACATATGTTTACATTATGGTACACCAACTCCTAACAAGAAGTCACTTATAGCAACTGTTGAAGACTGAAGACTACTGATCACAAGACTTTCAAAGTCTCACCTTTTATACTAATTCTACCCCACTCTCTGGGAATATTCTGGTGAGCATTAACTGATAAAACATAAATGCAATTTATGTTTCCCATGCACATGTTCCAACAGGAAACCAAGTGCGTGACTTTGGTTCAAAACACAATAAGTTTATCTCATTATCAGTTGACCTTTTGGTCCTAAACGATTTCCATTATTGGTGTCGAGATGTTATTCTTTCCTTCATTAATTCTCCCTTGTCTTTGATACTATCGTCCCCCTAACTACTTGGATATGTTTATGACGTTTGTCCTTTCCTCACGCATGTGTCTAGACACAGCTGCATACATTATTGATGAGGGTCCCATGTATTTTGAACAAGTCCTGACTTGAGTATTCTTGTATTTATAAGAGAAAGAATTTAAATGGAATACAAGAATACTGTCTAAATATTAAATTAACAATTACTAGTAATTAACTATATACGTTTATGCATATGCTTAATTACTTAATATATTGGGTCGGGCTATAGGTATACAACAAACGTTAATAGTCTGGCCAATGTATATACGGTAAATACCTAAAATAACAGTAATTTGTTTCGTATAATGTGTATTAACACTACCTTTTGGATATATTTTTGTATATACATTGTATGTAGTATACATAAGGGGCAGTGGTTTTTATTTCCCGCACTAGGTAGGTAATTTGTATTATTATAGTATTATTTTGTTATTTATAGGTTCGGAACCACGAAATTTAGGAAATTGAACTTTCAATATTGGTCGACGTTGTTGTAAGTACGACAAAACGCACTATCATGCAAAAAAAAAAAGAAAGAAAGAAAGAAAGAAATATATACACGTTATTTTGGAATAAAATTGTGCAAATCAGGGGGGAAAAAAAAGGTTTGAAAAAGTGCAAAATGTGCTTGCAAAAAATGGTTCAACTAAAACACAGTTAGGGGCATTTATTTAACGTTTTCTTTGCAGACAAGAATTGTAGTTTGCGCTGGTTCGAGTCTTCATGGGGGAAGAAATTTTCTCATGGAATTTCGGCCAATATGGGACCGGTGCCCACCCAATATCGTGAGGCATTTGGATAGCTACAATAAGTAGCGACTACAGGTTCAAAAGACCAGCTATAACGGCTGAGGGACCCGACAGGCTGACCATATGTCACCCCTACACTGGCTTATGATGGTCTACCTCTGTGATTAACAAATGTGAACGAGAGGCCAGCATCCAACTGTTAGGGAAAGGGCCTTCTAGGTTTGTCGCGATTGGCGTTAAGTTAGAAAAAAAAAAAATAAGGTGCAGTACCTAAAATTCCTAGCACGAACGTCCAGCTCAACTAAAGCATTATTATTATTATTATTATTATTATTATTATTATTTACTATATATACTAAATACCTGTGTATAGGAGAAGAAATGGAAAATATAAGTTTCAACAATAGAGAAGAACTAAAACCTAGTATTGAATGCACTTATTTAGGAACAAAACTAGACCATTCAGGCGATAATACAGTGGAAATGAAAAATAACATCGCACAAACAAAACAAGCAATAAATGCTTTAAACTCTGTTTGGTGGAGCAAAAATATTACAAAAAATAGAAAATTACAAATATATCAAACCATAATTCAGAGCATTTTAACATATGGTGCTGAAGTCTGGCAAATTCCTACCAGGGAAATGAAAAGAATTTTAAGTACAGAAATGGATGTTCTAAGAAGATCAGCTGGAAAAATAGAATGGATGGAATATGAAATAAAGAATAAGGGAAATTATGGGTGTACAAGAGGAACCGGACATCATAGATATTATAGAAAAGAAAAGATTGCAGTGGTATGGTCATGTCAAAAGAATGCCACAGCAAAGATTGCCAAAAATTGTTATGGAAAGGAGGAAGAGAGGAAGACCGAAGAAAACTTGGATAGAAGGGGTACAAGCAGCTATGAATATCAGAGGAATGGAGGAAAATCAATAGATGGACAGAGAAGAATTGCGTTTGGTTTCCGGAAGACGGCGGCAGCTGCCATGATACCGGATTATTATTAGCTTAGAATAATAGAGTTCAGACAGCAAATGGACCTTCTTCCATGAGGAGATACTACAGACTGAGAAAGGCCTTGAATGCGAGATAAGTTACGTTTAAGACAGATGACACGCGGCTCCTGCTCGAGGCGCATTTTCATGACCTCACGACTCAGACACTCTGTATTTTCCGTTAATAAACACATGTTTAATCGTCACGTTGTTAGTTTTGTTTATCTTACTCTCCAATCCACAAGTCTGCGGTGTACGTTTTTCCGGTTGGTAAACATAATTAACCCTTCAATAGGAGGTAATATAATGTTACTCAATTGCGGAGAATTTATAAATATGGCTACTTTATGTACCTAGAACTAGAGTATCTCTTTTTTTCTAATGCCACCAACTCGTATTTTAGGACATTTCTACTTTCTTTCCTGGCATTGGCCGAATTGTAATCTTACGTTGGTGTACCTGGATGGCGGAGTTAGTCACCCCAATGATATGATGGGAGATAAACGATAATGATACCTAAACTTAACCTAAATTACCACAGGAATGAACCACAGGAATAATTCCCTTTGAGGAAAAATTCCTATGGTTTGACTGGGAATCTAATCCAGGACCTCATGAACTGTAGTCAGAAACGCTGACCACTACTCGATGAGGCTGGTTTAGAAAGTAAAATAATTACTGAAACTATAGTGTTGTAAAAGTTTGTATTATTTTGTATCATTTCGTCAATTTTTAACTAAGGTTTATTTAATCTGCTGTACGGTGATAAAATATGTGAACACTAATGATGAGAGATACATTCAACTATAGATAAATATATTTTCCATCCATAGTAATTCTGACCGAAGGCAGGTCCTTCACTGCAATCATAGCATTTTCATGCTATGCTTGCAGCTTTACTAGGGAATTATAGGTGTGGTAGCTTCCCGTTGCTTTCCACAAAATATATTTTAATAAATTAAATATATTAAAACATTCTTGTAAGCCCTTGTTTTCCCTCAACGATATTTAGGCGCTCTCCCCTGCAGGGAAGAAATTGAACTGTACTAATTTAGTTGCACTTGTTTTCGTATATATGTATTATCGCCTCACTCTGATGGTTAACACTTTATATAAAAGCGGGTGCCACGCGGCAATGCTTGACATGCGGTGTTGCCATGTTTTTCATAGCGCTATGGGCGTTTATTACACAAGGACAGAAGACATGGATTATTTATGTTATTATTTAATTTTTATGTTATTATTTGGTATTGTTTAAGTTTTAAAATTAAAATTATATACGTATTTATTTATTAAATAATTTAATTCCAATATTATATAGCTTGTAGGTCTACATGGATTTAATATCCGTACAAAATAAAGCTGAAAATATAATAATAATAATTATTATTATTATTATTATTATTAACTGTTCGGTGTGAAATATTTTACCATGGCCGCCACATGTTGAAATCAATTATATATTAAACTAATATAATATGTAGATATTGTATTATTATTGAAGCTACATATCACAATAAATGACTGATAATTATACCATTAATCACGGTATATAATTTTATAACTGGATCGAATGTTCCACATCGTTCCGAGTTTTAGTTGAAACTGAGGGAAGAATAGCAATGTGGCAACATCGTGGTAGTCGCGGCAGTCGAGATCTTTGTATTTTAATAACATATAACAGCTGCGGGGAAATAAAGCGAGCCGCTTGTTAAGCATCATAGTGAGGCGATAATAATTAATACATATAGTTTGGAAATGTCAGTACTTTTTTTTCTTTTTTTACTTTCAAAGAATCCTAATATAATTTATATTGTTCTGGGATTAGCAGATAGTTGGTCGTCAAGAAAGAGGAAAAAATATACAATGGATTCAGATAATGCATTCGAAATTTTGCAATCCAATTTACAGGTATAATAAGGATATCTTGAAATTCTATAAGAATGTTCTTTACTTGTTGTTACTTCCCTCGACAGACATTTTAGAAATATTCATGAAGGGCAGCAGGAGTAGCCGCAATGAGTGACATCAAAATGGTAAATAAGTTGTCCACAACCTCACTGAAACTCTTCACAGCAAAAACCACGCCAGTAATTAAATATGGCTTACACATCATCTGGCAACACCTATCGAAGAAGAACCTTCAAGACATCGAAAACGTCAAAGCAATATATATATATATATATATATATATATATATGAAGAAGATTCTTTGTCTATCCAAGTACACTATATCGAGGCTATGCTATGAACTGATGAGAGAACCATTCTACATGGAGGATCTCAGATACCAAATCCTACTGCCATCTACCACCGCATACCAACAACTATTAGCAGAATTACACCAAAAGAAAAAGTCGATATGGGACGAATTTTACTGCACAGAAGCAATGATCACATCTGAATGGATGAATGTGAACTTTGATCTTCGCCATTGTGACTAGATCGGCTGTGCACAGGTTTCGTCACCTGATCTGTGCAGCAAAGATGTACCATTCACCAAGAGAAGACTGTGTTTGTGGGTTGTGCGGTGGTTCATGTGACATATAATGACATGTGACATGCACAAAAAGAGCAACATGCACATTGTGGACACTTCCTTTTATTATTATAAAAATTCTTGAAAAAAAAATATGGCAGAGAGGCTATACCTACCAGGTATACACCTAATTAATTCTAAGAATTTTGAAATACTACATAAAAATAGACCCTGAAATACCTGTGGAAACTGGATGGTAAGAAGTATTGTTCCCTGAAACTTAAGTGGGGAGGTGGGGTGGTACCATTACACCAAATAAACTTTTTTTTTTTAGAAAGGAACAGTATTCCAGTGGACACAGTTATAAAATCATCAATTGCAGGCATTAAGAAGAAGGTACTCAAAAATAAAATACATAAAATTATATATATATTTATTTTTTTTAAGTTAAAAGTTTAAGCTTAGAGCGGTATAGCCACTCCACTTAAATCTGAGGTATACGAGCTATTAGAGTAGAAGTGACAACTCCAACTGTTGAACGTGAGATAGCATTAGACGAAACATAGATTCTGAAGAATCAGATGTAGAATTTTAAGACTCGGATCGAAAGTATTGAAGAATCTGATGGTGATTTTAACTAAAGTCCGTTTGCTCAATTAAGAGATTCTTCCCGCGTATATTTTCACCACCAGTCGGAGAGCGAGAGCAACTAGCCGAAGTTTCTAAAATATATTAACAGTCATCGTAGAAAAAAATAATTCATGTAGCACAATTCATACGTCAACTCACCGCTAAATGCAATACGAAAGTGTACAGACCTTCAAAAGAAAGGAAGAAAGAATTTCCGGCCCTTCTTATACCTGACGCTGGCTTTCAAGTAGACAGAAAATTCACCCCACGCCCCTAATCCCATAAAATTTTTGCGCGGGAAGATTCTCTTAATTGAGCAAACGGATAATCTTAATTGCACTAGATTTCGTATTGCTCTTTTTTTATTTATCCTTATATTAATTTTAATGTATATTATTAGTTGTACAAATGTTTTATTTTTAAATTATACGTCTAAAACTTTCATAACATTTTTATTTATTTATATTTCGCCAGCTAATAACATATAAATATGGGACAAAATAATTTTGCCCAGCTAGATTTTCAAAATACCACACTGTCCGCCGGGTATTAGCTAGTTAATACATATACATTTTCCTTCAATCCAATGCAAAAATAAATCATAATTTGTTATTACTATTTTAAATTATCTTGTGTATTCTTTTTCTAGACAATATTTTTCATATTTGCAGAATTGATATTAGATAGACGTAGTTTCATTATAGCTGAATTGCAATTTTCCATTATCGTTTGACCTAAGTAGCTCCCGTGTCGTCTAGCTTCCACGTCCTATAAACACGTACACCAACTGTATGTCCGACACGTAATGTTATGCCACTGCTTACGCTACTGCCAGAGTCCGAGTTTCTATGCAATTACACATTTTTTCCTCAGGCAAGAGATATGAGTTTTGCTGACGATGAATGTTTATCAAAACGCTTTAAAGATATGCAAAATAAAATATTGGTTTATTAAAATAAATAAAAATGCACATTTTATATATGAAGGGCTTAGGGCAGTAACATGATAAGCCACATTCTGTTAAAAAAATGTAATTTATTACAATGATAGATAAATTATTCGAAATATCCATAAAATCATTTGTAAGTGCGAAGTTAAAACATATAGACACACAATGTATTAACAATATTGCCCAATTAGTATTCATAATTTTTTTAAACATTTAAGTCCTTATATCTCAGAAAGAACAATGTGTGGCCTATGTTATTGTCCGAAGCCCTTCATATATATTTTTTTTCGCACACACACACACACACACACACACACACACACACACACACATACACACACACACGTGTATAATTCTTCTGTACGTGATTTTCACTTAACTCCTGAACGACTGGATCGATTTGTGTGTGTGTGTGTGTGTGTCTGATTAGGTCCCTCGATAGTTTACATTTGACAACTGGACCCTATAAAACCATTAGGTGTAGGAGTTCAGCTCAAGTGAATATTTAAAAATCGTTCTAGCGGTCACTTTTTTTTTAATGTTTCACAATAAAACTCAGTATATCGTATTAAAATAAACCGATATAGGTATTATCAAAAAATGAGCGAAATCCGACAATTAAAAGTAGAGGTTTACTTGAAACCCGAAATTAAAAAGTGCCTAAACGACTGGACCGATTTTGACTTTTGTGTGTTTTGAGTGGGTCCCTGGATGGTTAACTTACACAATTGGGACTCGGTAGGTAGCGCTACGATCGCCTTATAGGATTTTTTAAATTTCAGATGTGTAGTCATCTGCATTATCGGCATATTCCGCGCGACAACAATGAGACGTTATCACGTACGCTTCTTGTGCCACAACAAATGTCTGTGAGGAGTTTTCTTGCTATTTTTCTTAATAATATCTAATTACGTCTCTATTAGTAAATTTTATGGCAAAAAGTAACATGTGTTTATTGTCCGACCATGACACGAGAATTGACCGCTCGTGCAGGTCAGCGTCTGCCGGGTCTGCTAGTATGAAGGTAAATTAAAAAAATAAAAAAATAAATAAGACTGAAGAGTAAGAAAACTGGTCGAATTTTGATAAATGAAAAAGGCACTGATACTGTTGAGAAATTCATATATCATGGAAGCGTTCTTGCTACAAAATTAAAAGTGCCTTTGAGGATGTTAAAAATATAACTAAGAAAGAAAACAGTGCATTTGAGCAGTTATATCTAGTGTGGAAATCACGCTTCATCTCTAGACACACAAAATTAAAAATCTTTAATAGTGTAATATTGTGATGAACATTCCTTAGGTTAAAGTGTAGTTTATTTTATATGAACTTCGGGTAATGTGGACCCCAATTTTGCATTTGTTTTTCTTCTTTTAATTAAGGGAGTTCAATTTTGTTTAATTACAGTGACTATTTAACTCATGCCCGAAATGGGAGTCAATGACCAATCACATTACAATGACTATAACTCATGCCCCAAATGGGACTCAATGGCCAATCACGTTTCAATGACTTCTGTTTTACAACCAATCAGAGTCGTGTTTCACGAAATATTTATCAGTGTTATAATTACCATATTAAAGAAGGCTCCTCCTTTTTAATATTCTGAAGGTCTGGCCATTATTTTGCTGTGACTGAGCCCATGAGAAATATGGCTACCAGATTGTATATATAGTGCATGAATGTCAACATATGCCGCATGCGGGAGTTAATATAAAAACATTTGTAGCAATTGATTATACCACCAAAAAAAGAAACCACTGTTTGCACTTTCTTAAATGTATTTTTTCCCAGGTAACAATCCAGAAAAATATAATTGTCATATTTACATCATACGACATCAGAAATGAATTAATATACAGTTTGATGTGTTTCATTTTTTCTCCACTAGAGAGCATTCTTACAATATTGCGTTCCTTTGGCAATAAATAGTATGATCTGGTTGCAGTGATAAACAAAAGAAGCAGATGAAGCGTACCTAACGCTTCTCATTTGTTTTCAAACATCGCCGTTTACATTAAATATATAAATATTTTAAAATAACTATAGTTAAATAATGATTTGTGAGTAAATAGCTTAATTTTATTCGTTAAATAGTCCTAACAAATGCCACTCTTGATTTCCAAATTCTCTAGATAAATTCACTCCTCACTTCGTGAGTCGTGAATTTACCGATAATTTGGAAATCACTCGTGGCATTACTTATGATTATTTATTTACAACCAATCACAGTTGTGTTTTGCCTGGAATTTATCAACTAAAGTGTATCATATTAAAGAGAGTATAGCATTATTTTGCAGTGACTGACCCCACAAGAAATATGGCTACCAGATTGTATATATAGTGCATAAACGTCAGCTCATAGTGCATGCGGGAGATAACATAAAACATTTGTAGCAATTGATTATACCACAAAAAAAAGAAACCACTTTACTTTCTTAAACGAATTATTTTCCAGGAAATGACGTTACAGAAAAATATAATTGACATATTTACATCACAGGACAACAGAAATTAATTAATACCTATATAGAAGTAGTAGCAGTATTCAAATGGTCTGAAGATCTTGATTTGTCATCATTCGCTTGTTAATACCTGTAATGTTGGTTATAAATTTCTCCACTAGAGTGCATTCTTACAATATTGTGATCCTTTGGCAATAAATAATATGAACTGGTTGCATTGATGATCAAAAGAAGCAAATTAAGCGTACCAATCGTTTCTCATTTTCTTTCAAACATCGCCGTTTACATTAAATATATACACATTTTAAAATAACTATAGTTAAATAATGATTTGTGAGTTAACAGCTTAATTTTATTCGTTAATAGTCCTAACAAATGCCACTCTTGATTTCCAAATTCTCTAGATAAATTCACGACTCACGAAGTGAGGAGTGAATTTATCGATACTTTGGAAATCACTCGTGGCATTACTTATAAATATAATTAGTGTTGTAAGTATGAAATAGCATTGTTATTTTATTCAAATATGGAAACATAATTTGTAAACATTTTTACATTACAATAAAGGTTCACTTTACCCTCCATATTCGGGCATAGTGCATTTTAGATTTTACTTACTCTATTAATTTATACAGACAAGCAAAAATTATTCTGAAAGTATTTATGGCTGATCGTAATTAAAAAGCGTTGATATTTATTTAATGTTTTGAAAAATTATTGTTGATAACATTTACACGACATTCAACTGCGGAAAGCTGTGGTCTTTGGGTTTAGTAAAATTAGAAGGATATTAAATAAAATTAAGTGGTTTTTACAGATAGCATCCTGATTGATAAAATATACGTTTTCGTGTAAAGTGAACCCAGGTTCTCGTGGAGGGTATAAATTAACCGAATTCCTTTGTTATGTTTAATTATTTTATACGGCCGCCATGTCATATAATATCAAACCAAACCCATCTGTAAATTAAAACAGTATCAATATAATATGGTTGGTTGGTATCTAATGTCGAGCACTTTATAATGAAATCATTCGCTCTCTTGCACCCCAATATTTAGCAGAAAGGATGGTCTCTTCTACAAAAGCGTATCAATATAAATCATAATATAATAAATTTAGGAGTTTTTATCAACATTTATAATACTTAATAGCGAAAATTAAGAATTAATTCTTAACTTGAAAAACTTTTAAATTGTAGTTTTCATAAATAATAAATAAACTCTTCTTCGCACAAAGAATAAAAGAAACTGGCCTTGAACACGTCAAAGTTGATCTGGGGGAGAAATTAAAATATGTTCTGTTCCAGAGCAGCACCAATTAAAGAAGATATTAACACGGTCCACTCAAACCAAAAGGTACACATTACCGGAACTTCCTCTATATGGATAGAAGCTAAGGTGTTTTTAGAATGTTTGGATTTTGTGTGTGTAGTCTTAGGAGGTGATGATCTATTTGCAGCTTTTTTTTTTTTTGAAGATGGATAAAATGTAAAGAGGATTGAGGAACCGGGAATTTATTAACTTCTGAATGATTGGAGTCAGGATTAAATATGACTACATGACTCTTAGAAAATTAGATGGCCAGGCTGAGGAACAAACACAGACCTTTGAAAAATAAAGTTTAGGCTAATATTAAATATAATGATGATTACAGTAGATGGATAACAATGTCTTACAATCTAAGATTACACATATTTAGGCCTGTATATTACTCGCAACACATTAACTACCAATGCGGAAAAACTGCGAACTAAAAGAATGTGGTAAGGTTGTGCAAGGGTTGGACACTTATCTTAGATTGCAATGACAGTGTTTACTTAACGTTAGTCGTGCATACTCTGTTGTTTGTGACAATGTCAAGTGCGAAAGTTAGATCCTATATGCACAGTGTCTGACACAGTAGTTGGAAATCTGTGCCGATTTAATTTCTTCTTCTTCCTTTTGCAGGATTAGGTCAATGCGACATGTTCCGGTCTCAAGTCTATCGTGTCCTTGGCCGTCCCAAAGATCTTTTTCCATGTGGTTTGTAGGTGTTGTACTTTTTGGGTAATCTTGTATTGTCCATTCTGTCTAAATGTTCTTTCCATTGGTATTTGTGCTCGTCTAGTTTATCGAGTATTAAAAGTATCTCCAATTAATTTCTTATTGATTCATTGTGTTATCTATCCATGCGTGTACATCCTTTTACGGATCTTAAAAATTTCATTTCAGTGGCTTGAATGTGAGATCTTTTTTTTGTAAGTACCCAAGATTCAGATCCATATAAAAGAACAGGAAGCCATAATTTTATATAAATATCCCAAAAATTCCATACCATCCTCCATACTCCCAATAATATGTAATAAAGCAATAAAGATTCGCCACAACATCCTACGATAACCAAATGCACCTAAAATCCCATACTCCTTAACAATATGTAATAAAGTAATAAAGACATAACCTAACATTCTACAACTCCCTTCATTCCTTTTCGATTTTGGCCACCATTTATTAAATTCAACCCACTCTGCTAAGGTTTTCCGGTGGTTTCCCTTAGCGTAAAGGCAAATGCTGGACTGGCCCCTAGTTCCACCAAGTAAAAGTTAATTCAATCCTCCCATTTTTTAAAAATTATGCTGAGTGGGGACAAAATTATGCTGCCTTGCTTGAGTAACATCGAGGACTCCAGATGCGACCGAACTTACTCACCACCATACACCAATTATTAAACACCCATAATTACACAACCACACCTTACACGGCTATGGTTAACACTCATCCTTATTTAACTCCCCCTTTTCGGCCACTTTTCAAAATTAGCGGGACTAAAAGACAATGTCTTGGAACCCGCGGATGGCTAATAGATAATTAGACCATTCAAAAGGTAGGCTGTAGCCGCAGCTGATATTAATCAGATGCCGCATTCAGCACATACCACGTTAGAATCATCATCATCATCATCATCATCATAATTTTATAAAACCTGAGCTGAGTTTCTCTTCGAGTCTTTCGGAGGGTTCTTCTTATGGTGCCACACATCATTTGATATCGGTTTAATTTGTTATGTATATTCCAATCGTAGTTGTATGTTATACCTGAACCAATATAGTTAAAGTGTGCTATCTGTTCTATTATTTCATTATTGATTACTATTTTTGCTCTGAAAATCCATAATTTTAGTTTTTGAAGTTGAGACTGTACGTAACATTATCCAGAAACCCAGGCATACAAACTCCGGCGATCTTTTATTAACTTCGTCTATTTCAAGTAGGTCCACGGCTATATTTTGTCACTAATTATACGACTTTGTCCAATAATTCGCTTGTAACAAAAGTGCAAGGAGAAACTTTCCCTATCATCAAAACTAACGCCGTTTCTTCCCTCACCGGCTAAAAAGTTAACGCTGTTGAGTAATACATAAGAGAGACAACGCCCTTAGGAGGGGCTTAAGGAACGCTTTAGTCCTCACGTGCAAGTTCATTAACTCATAGTAACTTGGTGTGATTCAACTTGTTAATGTTTGCTACAAGTTTATGATTTCATATTGGAACTTGGTGTGGTTTAGTTTTACGACCTCGTGTAGGAGCTTGGTATGAATAAGCACATTTGTAACACAGTTACACATATTAGTAAAATATTTAAATGAGTTTTCCTTTTAAACAATAAATGTCTCTTGTCTAAATGATTGTATTCTCTACACCATAGAAAACTCTTAAATCTTATATAAAACCAATTTATTTACCATTGCAATTGTGTGGCACCACATTTACCTCAAATAGATAAGAGATGGATCCATCTTTCGTTACAAATCCATCTATCCATAATCCATAGTAATTCTGCCCGAGAGTAGGTCTTTCACTGCAATCATAGCATTTTCATGCTATGTTTTGCAACTTTACCAGGGAATTATAGGCGTGGTAGCTTCCCGTTGCTTTCCACATCATTACAAGTAATTAATAAAACATACCTTACAATAATTATGTCATGTTAATGAAGGATTTTACATTACAGTAGTCACACATGTTACAATAGTAACATTAAATGTGTGCTTACTGCAATCTTGTGGAACCTGGAAAACTAGTAAAATTGTAGAAAATAAATTGCAAGCATTTATAAATAGATGCCTAAAGAAAATATTAAGAATAAAATGACCAGAAACAATATCAAATAAAGAATTATGCAAAAAATTGACCAGAAACAATATCAAATAAAGAATTATGCAAAAAATTGACCAGAAAGAAATACAAATAAAAATTAAAAAAAAACGAAAATGGAACTGGATATGACATACACTAAGAAAAGACCATGATTCGATTGAAAGAAGTGCATTAGATTGGAACCCCCAAGGACACAGGGGAAGGGGCAGAACGAAACAGATATGGAAGAGAACCATCCTTGAAGAAATAACAAAGGTGGGGAAAACCTTAAGTGAAGAAGTTGGCACAGGATAGGTTCGTTGGCGACGATTTGTCGATGCCCTATGCTCCTGATAGGAGATGATGATGGACGATTTGTCGATGCCCTATGCTCCTGATAGGAGATGATCATGGACGATTTGTCGATGCCCTATGCTCCTGATAGGAGATGATGATGACGTATCAGTCTGAGAACTTAAAATGTTCACGAGTATTAGAACCATTATATTTCATGTCCATGTTACATGCTTTCAAATTCTGAACAATATACACATTTTAAAGATAACATATTTTTACATATTTTGCCTACCGCTATGGTCTCGAGGTAGTGTGCAGGGGGCCCGGTCGGGCCATTTTCCTGGGTGATATTTTCCCCCTCAGCGGTAATATAAATGTCAAGAAACTTCAAAATCATAATAGTCCCCAAACAACATCTGGCCATCATTAACATATTAAGTTTAGGATTAAAGCCTCTCCTGATGCATCATCAGCTATCATACATAATCGGGGCTGCGTAACTTCACTTTCCAGGCGCCCCAACCTCAGAAGTGGGTTATAATAACACCACGCCAGGAGAGAATACCAGAATGTCGAAATGACAACGTTGCGGCGGAATAACTAGGCTCGGAAAATAAGGACCTACAAAATACCTTTAAAAAGACCTAAAGATGTCCTCCGAAAATCTCGAAAGGGCGCAAAGAGTGTAATAAGTGGATAAAGCCAACGTTGCTGACTTGACCCTCTGCTCGAGGTAATTTTGACAAAGTGGCAATTTCTTAGAAAATTTAAAGTCGAAATACATTAGTTGGTGGTTAAAAATAATGTGGTGTTTTGTGAAGGTTCGATAGTTTCTCGCGGAACAAAAGTGTTTACAATGTGAAAACTCTTTATAAAGTAAAACTAGAGAGTCTACGAGACTTAACTATTCTTATTATATCTGGCTTCCTATAAAGACCATGCAGTTCACTGTTTAATAGTCTTCTCCATTCACCTGTCACCTCTCTTTGGTCCAAAACTTTCCTGATCCGATTGAGGGTCTTTCCACTTTTCAGCGGTTGCCCTTTTACCAGCCGGCTGCTGGCCCTTCACATCCACATGTGTCAATCACAGAGGTAGATGATCAACAGCCAGTGTAGGGGTGACATGTGGTTAGCATGTCGAGTCCCCCAGCCGTTATAGCTCGTTCCTCAACCTGGAGCCGCTACTTATTGTAGCTACCCAATTGCCTCACGATGCTGGGTGGGCACCAGTCCCATACTGGCCGAAATACCATGAGAAAATTTCTTCCCGCATGAAGACTCGAACCAGCGCAAGTCCCGTAGCTCTGCGCCAAGGATTCCTACCTTAACCGCTCGGCTATGGCGCGGGACCCAAAACTTTCCTAAGAACTGTATTCTCAAATACTGGTAACCTTCTTTCCTCCTTTAATGTAAGAGTCCATGTTTGGCATCCATATAATATAGGATAACAGAGAATAACAGTTTTATACATTTTCAGCTTAACGTTTTTGAAAAGAGATGGTACAAGAGTCCCTATTGGACTGTAAATTGCAATCTGAAATAACATCTTAAGCATAAAATTGTCAGAAGTTAAAGACGGCACATTTTCCAGATACACAATTGGCGGAAGACAGGTATAGACCTAACAGCACATCCTTGTCAGCCTTATCTTTCATCTTTTAAGAGATGGTACAAGAGTCCCTACTGGACTATAAATTACCATCTGAAATAACATTTTAAGCTTAAAATTGTCAGAACTTGAATAGGACACATTCTCGAGATACACAATGGATCAAACAGTCAGGTATAGACCTAAAAGCATATCCTTGTCAGCTCTATCTTTCATCTTATCTTTGCACATTGACAAGCTTTAATTACAAAACTTACTTCCTGATTGCAGATAGAACCAAACTCCTTCAAAAATGGAGAAACGTCTTGTCACTAATTCTATTTCCAACCATGATTAACATCAGTACTGTATTCCAATCTAACGGAACATATTTTGCTTCTGTATTCAATGCGATTTTTTTTTTGTCTTGAAAGTTACATAGAAAATTAAAAGAGCTATTTTTTGTAGTTTTTATATTACATATTTGGTACATATTTTCATTTTAAGTTGCATATTAATGTATATATTTCACAGGATAACACTACACGAAAATGCGATCTCTAGCTATCCGAAATTTTATGTAATATTCTGCAAATATGTAGTAAATACATAACGTAATCACATTTTATTATATGTTATCAAAAAGTATGTTTTAATCAAACACTGTTGTTTGCTTGCCCTAACTCTGTTTTGTGAGACGTGTCTCTTAAAATGCACAAATTTTATGAAAATGTTGAACTTAGTGTACCGCGCTGTAGCCCAGTGGTTAAGGCAAGAGGATTTGGCACAGAATTGTTGGACTTGCGTATTCGAACCTCCATAAGGGAAAATTTCCTCATGGAATTTTGATCAGTGCCCATCCAGTAACGTGAGGAATTTGGTTGTATATAACCTAACAGTTACTTTCAGATGGATAAAGTTTCTATTAAACGCTGTGAGAAATGTTTTCTAAGTCGAAGGCAGACACAACACGCATGTACCAACAAACGCGAAGCGGTTTACACTATGGAATCACGCGATGCAGCCAACATATACACATTATTTACCGAACCTAAAAAGCTAACCTAACGCAATTTAAGTACTATAACCTGTGAAAGACCAATCGGCTGTGCTTTCCTTTAGGTCCGAAATTTTTTTCAATTTTATATCTTATTCCACTGATGCACTAAACACTCAAACACTTTTAAAACATTTTGCAACACTTTTTAACACATTTTAAACATCTTCCAATGTTCCAACGAGTTTTTTTTTCATATTTATATATTTGCGTAAAACATGGTCGTGCTACATTACTTACTTCCTACTCTGTCTTTTTCCCTCCACTTCCTATGTTGTTCCAGCGTTGCCACCATCAACAACCCGAACTTGCTTTTTAAATGTGATTCCACGTTCCCTGTATTTCACCTACGTTAGAGTAATTGATTTGTGTTACAGTAATTGATTTAGGTTTGGTTAGCTTTTAGGTTCCTTGCTTTTTAAATGTGATTTGATGCGAAAAATAAATTATACATTTTTAGACAAGTTCTGGGAATTTTGTGTCAATGTTGGTCATACTGATTTCACATATATATATACCGCCAACTGCTGGAGGTTGCATTTATCTACCTGGGTAATTGGAGCACTAGCGCATGCGCACTGCGATTCTATAGAACTTAGAAAAATTTTCTACCGACCTGAAGGAAAGCATATCCGACCAATCTAAAAGCTAATCTAACGCAATGTAAGTAATCTAACCTGTGAAAGAATGCAACGCCCAAAAATAAATGGTAAGTTCTGAATTCTGAAGTGCATACTCTATGTTGGCTGCACTGGAACATGAATTGTATAGAATATTCGTTAAAATCAATATGGCTGCCACGTCTTCATGTTACGTATGTAGTTAAATATCATAGAAACATATATTGAAATAATCGTTAGAAAAAACGTAAAAATTAATGTAAATTATGGGAAATAATTTTAAAATAAAACCATGTTCGTGCATGCGCGTTGCGTCTCCTGGGACTTGGAAAAATTTTCACAGCGCTTAATGGAAACCTCAGCCATTTCAGATTATGTGTACAACTGAAAATATAGTACTTACAATCTTCTTACAATTTGTTGCACAGTGTGACACGAGGTGTGTAAAACACTATTTTATCGCCTGTGGTAAAAGCGTCGTAGATAGTTATTCTCTGTGGAAGTTTTGCAGATAACGAAGAGGCAGTCCCAAGATATTTTCACCGGCGTTCACTGACATTCAATGGCACAAGTCAAACTTAATAAACTAAAAATTGTCGGACGAAATCAGAATGTTCCACACTTAAGTCCGTACACTTTATCTGTGATCTTTCCTGACATTCCACAATCCACTCCAGATTAACAAAGAACTGGAAAATATTGTTTAAACTACTGTACCCAATAAAAAAAAACTTATTTTTTACATGAGGATGTAGTGCAGCACTGAAAGAAGAGCGGAGGGGGTTTGGTGCCGATGAGGTTGAAGAGGGGAGAAGGAAAGAATTTTGTCCACTTAAATTCCTGTATATTATCTGGGGGAAAGGGCGGTTATCTGTAAAAGAAATCCCCGTGAAATCGCCGTGTAGGCTAGGACCAACCAGCTAAGCCCAATTCTGAATGAATACACACCCGAATTCGCTGTCAAGAAACAAACAAAAGGCACACTGGACAGCACCAATAGCTGTCAACAAGAGAGAGAGAGAGAGAGATACTTACTCACTGGCACTATCGAACCCGTAGGTTCATGGCGCGCGGACATAAGCTCTCCATACATCCCTATCCTGAGCTAATGCTTTCCAATCATTCCTGTATAATCTACTTCCCTCAAATCATAGTTAATGTTGTTCTCCCACCTCATTCTTGGCCTACCAACTGGGCGTTTTCCTTCTGGCTTTCCTACAAGAAGTTTCCATGCACGTCTTTCATTCCCCATACGCGCAACATGTCCTGCCCATCGCAGTCTACGGACTTAACTGTTCTTATTATATCTGGCTTCCTATAAAGACCATGTAGTTCATTGTTATGCAGTCTTCTCCATTCACCTGTCTGTTCATCTCTTCTTTGGTCCAAAAAGCATTCCCCAAGAACTTTATTCTTCACAATTACCCTAGTAATCTCACCTTTCTCTACCTTTTAAAGTAAGAGGGACTGTTTCGGCACCCATATCATAGAACTGGCAGATAAATCACCCGTTTATATAATTTCAGCTTAAAGTTTTTTGAAAGGAGTCCTTGGACATCAAAAGTCTCCTGCAATGCGTAATAGCATGCATTTCCAGAATTGATCCTATGTTTAATTTCTTTGTGCATCTCATTTCCCTATTTGTGATTATTGTTCCTAGGTATTTGCCTTCAGCCAATTTCCCTCAAAATTTCCCTCAGTTGTCATTAGCTGTCGCATTTCCATTATATAATGTAATTTCTACGTGTGGACCATATATTTAGTTTACTGATATTTACTTCCAGTCCTAATTTCTTAGTGTTACGCAATAGTGTGTGCCTGTTGGCCTTTAGTATCTCCTCGCCTATAGGCCAGCTCGTATTAAATCATCAGCATAAATCTAACAATGCTTATTAATATTCCATTCATTTGTTGTTAAGCCTTCCACTCATGCCTCTAAAGATTTAATGGCATGCTTCTAGTACAAAATTAAATAGTCGCAGGAGATAGTGCATCTACTTGTTTCAACCAATTCTGGATTTTTAAAGTGTCTGAAAAACTGTTTGCCTACAACGCAAACAGTTTTCAGAGAGAGATGGCGCGGTTAATTGTTCATTGTGACAACCTATGGGTACCTCTCCGTCTACATGTCCAAACTATAGTAGGGGGAAAGCAAAATCTATGTATAAATATTAACCGTGCTGAGATAGTTCTTGTTGTACTTACACGAGAATTATGCAATCATGTTCCAACTATGGCTAGGATTTTTATGTAATATTTACATGCAAACTATATACATATTTATGCAACATGTGAAAGACTATATAAACAAATGTCCTTAAAATATGTAACAGCAAATACATAAAGTCCACCTGGAAGTGCGTCTCGCCAGATAGCGTGATGCCTTGTCACGGCAGCCCGGCACCTGCGTTCGATTCCCGGTCGGGATAGGCCCCCTGCGTGAGGTTTTTTTGGGGTTTTTCCTCATCTGTAAAACAAATGTCAGGAAGCTTAGTGCCCAAATGGTTCCTCCAATAATCATTCAGGCCCATCCATCATCACCCTTAGCACTTCTTATAATCATCTAAACTCATCCTTGGACACCCTCATCACCCTTAGCACTATCATCATTCTTCGTCGGTGTGGAAAGCAACGGGAAGCTACCACACCTATAATTCCCTATTAAAAACTGCAAACCCTAGCATTAAAATGCTATGATTGCAGTGAAAGACCTGCCCTCGGGCAGAATTACTATGGATTGAGATACATAACCATTTTATGTTGTACAAATTTTATGTTAAACATTAACTTTCAGGAAAAACCAAGTTTGAAGGAATTAGACTGTTAAATGTCTGACACCGAGATAGGAATGTTTTCATGTTGTCCTATTATAAAGTGATCTCCCTTAGGGGTATTGGGAAGTTAAGGCTCCAGAAATTCGGCACGGTGATATGAGCCTGTGTGATATAGCCGTCTTTACTTCTACAACATAGTAATGATATTAATTTTAGTTAGAGGCTGAGTCGGCTGCAGGGTCCGTGATGCCTTCAGAAGGTTAAGCAGTTTTAAAATCTTGACCCTACCGGGTCTCGACCCTCGACTTCCAACTTGTGGAAAATTTGCCTTTACCAAACTATACCACTGCGTGTTTCCTACCCATTATTTAAATTATTTCAGTTTTTCACTAAACAGACCTAGATCGTTTAGGTTTCTCAAATATATTGTAACGTGGAACCCTATACCCAAGACTTCAGTGTCTTACTGAATCTATATTTATATTTCGACCAGCCACATGGGTTAGTGGTCAGTGTCCCTGACTACTGTTCATAAGGTCGCGGGTACGATTCCCGGTCAAACCATAGGAAATTTTCCTTAAAGGGAATCATTCTAGGTTAAGTTTAGTTTAAGAACTCTCCTGACGCTCCATTATCATTTATCACCCATCATATCATCGGGGTAACGTAACCCCGCCTTCCAGGCGCCCCAACTTCAGAAGTGGGTTACAAAAAAGCCAATGCCAGGAAAGAACACCAGAAATGTCGAAATGACAACCTGGGGCATTGGGAGAAAAAAAAATATTGTACGCAGGAAATGAAATTCTTCTTTAATAGTTTGTCTGAAGCGTTTGCATAGGTTGGAAGAACTTTCAATTTAAGATCTGGTACCTAAGTTTTTAATGTAAAATCTTGTTAAAGTATGTAATTATAATCAAATATGTTAAAATATATAATGATAAATTTCCATACACGTGTAATATATATTGAAGTATATCATAATATATATTGAAGTATATCATAATATATATATATTTTATAATATGAACATTCATTATAATGTATGACTGTCCTAAATTAACACAATTATTGACCTAATTGATCTTTTTGTTAAAATATGCTGAAGAATGATTTTAAAGAATTCTGTCATGAATATTTAAATAGGTATTACCTTTGTAGTTATTTGGAAAAGTCATGCAGTATAAGGGATTGTTACACAATAGGTAGTCTTACCTAATGATGACTTAGCTTTTAAAAGGTCATAGGTTAAGCGCATTCAATATGCTTTTCAGAAAGGGAGAATCTGGTTACATGTACAATACAACCAAATTGATTCTCACGTATACATTGTAACTACGTCATTACTCAACTGGTATATATGTATGAAACTTATGATTGTAAGTTAGACAGTTTTTTTTCATCGGTGTTACCGATACCCTGTCTCACGTTTTTTTGTATTAAAGTCTGTTTGTTTCTCACTACTGCTCCGCTGTGTCTTCTTATAGTTAGGTTTAATCCTATCTACTAACCACATTTCCGAAGAATTCCTGGGGTTGATTCCTAATCTATAAATTTACAGATATCTACTAGAACTTCAAGACGATCTTCACCTCCTGACACAACTCTTACTTATTTTGATTATTATTTATACTTTAAAAATAATCCTTATAATTATAGAAGGAATCGACCACCCAGATATTACATGGTGGCAGCGCATCGGGATTGGAAAACCAGCGAGCAGTGAGACATCCGAAGGTGCGAACGAGCTGGAGAGACTCTTCAATTAGTCCCAGATAATTCAGAGCCTATCTCGAGGGATCAACGCTCCAGAGTAATCCACAGGCGCCGTGGTACCCGTAAACGCACCAGAGGAAAGCAGACAGTGGTCCTGAGGCCAACACCAGCAGCCACCGACGCGCTCGAGGGACGTCCTTGGTGTTCAGCCGTTGGCAGCCTGCACCGCGAGAGGAGTCGCACCCTGAGGGGAGCTGAAAGGCCATCACTACGACTCTGAACTGTGCATCTCAGACCACCCTACATCTTTCTTTAGGTGAGTCCAATTCCATTATGGCTAGCGAGGGCGATATTGATATTAGCGAGGAAAGCTATATCCCTGTAGTTCAAGCAGTTAAGTTGATACCCCGAACATTCGATGGAAACCCCAAACTTTAAGAGAATTTATAGAAGGAGTAGAAGCTGCGGTTCAGGTAGTCCATCCAACCAAACAACCCTTATTGTTAAGATTTATAGAATCCAAAATTTCAGGAGACGCTAAAGATAGACTTTTAGCTAGGACAGAGAGAGAACTTGGATTCAAGTTAAAGCAATATTGGAGGAGAACTTTTCTGTAAGGAGAACGCTAGAATATTATGCAGGAATACTCTTTAATTCAAAACAAAGTACAAATGAAACAGTTGCACAGTGGGGTTCAAGATTAGATGGAATAGCCATGGATTTTAAGAAGAGAAGTCAGAAATAGATTGGAGAGGTTAGAAAGACGCGATAATTCGAGATATGTAGAAGGAGGCCTACAGCTGATAGGAGAATTTTTAAAAGGTACTTTCGTAGCAGGGTTAAAGGACGATAAGATTAAGTATATAGTAAAGGCTAAGGGTGAAGAAGAATCATTAGCGCAACTAATCGAAACCGCATTACAGGAAGAAAGCGAGGTAAAGTCCACGAGATTTAGGGGTAATCAAAATGGACAAGGACATCCAATCACAGGGGCAGTAAAAAAGGGAATTTAGAAGACCGTACGGATCAGAGATAAAGAGAGAGGTTAACCTGGCCACAAAAGAAATAAGGTGTTTAATTGTAATGAGATAGGGCACATTAGTAGAGAATGTGGTAAGAGACCGCAACCCCGTAGGCATGGAGGACGGGACAGAGCAGCTCTGGGAGGCCGCCAGGGAAACGAGAATTCGGGTTACCTGAGCAGTCGCAGGTAATCCTCCCGTCTGACTGCGCGCCAGGACTCATGGAGTGCCTGAGGGATCATACTAGGGTAAATATGGAAGGGGAATTACCTGAACTAGTTGATCAGAAGTTTAAGGATAGGATAGATAAAGCCGCTAAAATAGTTAGTGACGCAAACGAATCCCCAGATGACAGTGTTTGTTGGGCAGTGTCGCAAGGCGAACTGCATAAGTTGACTAGAACGCCGATAAATGGGTTCTGTGACTGTGGGCCTAGCGTGGTTGGGGAACGCCAAGAGACTGTAGGCTCGAAACAGTGGAATAATAGAGAGTGTAATATATATTGAAGTATATCATAATATATATTGAAGTATATCATAATATATATATATTTTATAATATGAACATTCATTATAATGTATGACTGTCCTAAATTAACACAATTATTGACCTAATTGATCTTTTTGTTAAAATATGCTGAAGAATGATTTTAAAGAATTCTGTCATGAATATTTAAATAGGTATTACCTTTGTAGTTATTTGGAAAAGTCATGCAGTATAAGGGATTGTTACACAATAGGTAGTCTTACCTAATGATGACTTAGCTTTTAAAAGGTCATAGGTTAAGCGCATTCAATATGCTTTTCAGAAAGGGAGAATCTGGTTACATGTACAATACAACCAAATTGATTCTCACGTATACATTGTAACTACGTCATTACTCAACTGGTATATATGTATGAAACTTATGATTGTAAGTTAGACAGTTTTTTTTTCATCGGTGTTACCGATACCCTGTCTCACGTTTTTTTGTATTAAAGTCTGTTTGTTTCTCACTACTGCTCCGCTGTGTCTTCTTATAGTTAGGTTTAATCCTATCTACTAACCACATTTCCGAAGAATTCCTGGGGTTGATTCCTAATCTATAAATTTACAGATATCTACTAGAACTTCAAGACGATCTTCACCTCCTGACACAAACTCTTACTTATTTTGATTATTATTTATACTTTAAAAATAATCCTTATAATTATAGAAGGAATCGACCACCCAGATATTACATGGTGGCAGCGCATCGGGATTGGAAAACCAGCGAGCAGTGAGACATCCGAAGGTGCGAACGAGCTGGAGAGCTCTTCAATTAGTCCCAGATAATTCAGAGCCTATCTCGAGGGATCAACGCTCCAGAGTAATCCACAGGCGCCGTGGTACCCGTAAACGCACCAGAGGAAAGCAGACAGTGGTCCTGAGGCCAAACACCAGCAGCCACCGACGCGCTCGAGGGACGTCCTTGGTGTTCAGCCGTTGGCAGCCTGCACCGCGAGAGGGAGTCGCACCCTGAGGGGGAGCTGAAAGGCCATCACTACGACTCTGAACTGTGCATCTCAGACCACCCTACATCTTTCTTTAGGTGATGTCCAATTCCATTATGGCTAGCGAGGGCGAATATTGATATTAGCGAGGAAAGCTATATCCCTGTAGTTCAAGCAGTTAAGTTGATACCCGAACATTCGATGGAAACCCCCAAACATTTAAGAGAATTTATAGAAGGAGTAGAAGCTGCGGTTCAGGTAGTCCATCCAACCAAACAACCCTTATTGTTAAGATTTATAGAATCCAAAATTTCAGGAGACGCTAAAGATAGACTTTTAGCTAGGACAGAGAGAGAAACTTGGATTCAAGTTAAAGCAATATTGGAGGAGAACTTTTCTGTAAGGAGAACGCTAGAATATTATGCAGGAATACTCTTTAATTCAAAACAAAGTACAAATGAAACAGTTGCACAGTGGGTTCAAGATTAGATGGAATAGCCATGGATTTAAGAAGAGAAGTCAGAAATAGATTGGAGAGGTTAGAAAGACGCGATAATTCGAGATATGTAGAAGGAGGCCTACAGCTGATAGGAGAATTTTTAAAAGGTACCTTTCGTAGCAGGGTTAAGGACGATAAGATTAAGTATATAGTAAAGGCTAAGGGTGAAGAAGAATCATTAGCGCAACTAATCGAAACCGCATTACAGGAAGAAAGCGAGGTAAAGTCCACGAGATTTAGGGGTAATCAAAATGGACAAGGACATCCAATCACAGGGGCAGATAAAAAGGGAATTTAGAAGACCGTACGGATCAGAGATAAAGAGAGAGGTTAACCTGGCCACAAAAGAAATAAGGTGTTATAATGTAATGAGATAGGGCACATTAGTAGAGAATGTGGTAAGAGACCCGCAACCCCGTAGGCATGGAGGACGGGACAGAGCAGCTCTGGGAGGCCGCCAGGGAAACGAGAATTCGGGTTACCTGAGCAGTCGCAGGTAATCCTCCCGTCTGACTGCGCGCCAGGACTCATGGAGTGCCTGAGGGATCATACTAGGGTAAATATGGAAGGGGAATTACCTGAACTAGTTGATCAGAAGTTTTAAGATAGGATAGATAATACCGCTAAAATAGTTTAGTGACGCAAACGAATCCCCAGATGACAGTGTTTGTTGGGCAGTGTCGCCAGGCGAACTGCATAAGTTGACTAGAACGCCGATAAATGGGTTCTGTGACTGTGGGCCTAGCGTGGTTGGGGAACGCCAAGAGACTGTAGGCTCGAAACAGTGGAATAATAGAGAGTGTAATATATATTGAAGTATATCATAATATATATTGAAGTATATCTATAATAATATATATATTTTATAATATGAACATTCATTATAATGTATGACTGTCCTAAATTAACACCATTATTGACCTAATTGATCTTTTTGTTAAAATATGCTGAAGAATGATTTTAAAGAATTCTGTCATGAATATTTAAATAGGTATTACCTTTGTAGTTATTTGGAAAAGTCATGCAGTATAAGGGATTGTTACACAATAGGTAGTCTTACCTAATGATGACTTAGCTTTTAAAAGGTCATAGGTTTAAGCGCATTCAATATGCTTTTCAGAAAGGGAGAATCTGGTTACATGTACAATACAACCAAATTGATTCTCCACGTATACATTGTAACTACGTCATTACTCAACTGGTATATATGTATGAAACTTATGATTGTAAGTTAGACATGTTTTTTTCATCGGTGTTACCGATACCCTGCTCACGTTTTTTTGTATAAAGTCTGTTTGTTTCTCACTACTGCTCCGCTGTGTCTTCTTATAGTTAGGTTTAATCCTATCTACTAACCACATTTCCGAAGAATTCCTGGGGTTGATTCTAATCTATAAATTTACAGATATCTACTAGAACTTCAAGACGATCTTCACCTCCTGACACAACTCTTACTTATTTTGATTATTATTTATACTTTAAAATATAATCCTTATAATTATAGAAGGAATCGACCACCCAGATATTACATGGTGGCAGCGCATCGGGATTGGAAAACCAGCGAGCAGTGAGACATCCGAAGGTGCGAACGAGCTGGAGAGACTCTTCAATTAGTCCCAGATAATTCAGAGCCTATCTCGAGGGATCAACGCTCCAGAGTATCCACAGGCGCCGTGGTACCCGTAAACGCACCAGAGGAAAGCAGACAGTGGTCCTGAGGCCAACACCAGCAGCCACCGACGCGCTCGAGGGACGTCCTTGGTGTTCAGCCGTTGGCAGCCTGCACCGCGAGAGGATTCGCACCCTGAGGGGAGCTGAAAGGCCATCACTATGACTCTGAACTGTGCATCTCAGACCACCCTACATCTTTCTTTAGGTGAGTCCAATTTCTCATTATGGCTAGCGAGGGCGATATTGATATTAGCGAGGAAGCTATATCCCTGTAGTTTCAAGCAGTTAAGTTGATACCCCGAACATTCGATGGAAACCCCAAACATTTAAGAGAATTTATAGAAGGAGTAGAAGCTGCGGTTCAGGTAGTCCATCCAACCAAACAACCCTTATTGTTTAAGATTATAGAATCAAAATTTTTTCAGAGAGCGCTAAAGATAGACTTTTAGCCTAGGACAGAGAGAGAAACTGGATTCAAGTTAACGCAATGGAGTAGAACTTTTCTGTAGATAACGCTAAATATATGCAGGATACTCTTTTAATCAAAGCAACGTACAAATGAAACAGTTGCACAGTGGGGTTAAATTAGCTGGAATAGCATGGATTTAAGAGGAAGTCATAACTAGATTGGAGGGTTAGAAGACGCGATAATTCAGGATATTGTAGACGGAGGCCTACAGATGATAGGAGATTTTAAAAAAGGTACTTTCGTAGCGGGTAAGGGACGATAAGATTAAGTGTATAGTAAAGGCTAAG